>CM040118.1:23379594-23707633 GCA_022559845.1 Amorphophallus konjac
CTCCACTCGGAACTCAGCCTTGAAGCACAACTCCCTTGATGAAAGAGACGGGTGAAGCTGAGGGAGGGTAATACACGGCGTTGACATGGCCGGTTTGCTAATAAATCGAGGAAGATTGCATAACAAGTGCATAATATCCTTGGAAAGTGTAGAAGATACGGCCAATTGCCCCATGAACATAGAATCCATAATCTGCTTGGCGGCCGTATGCGTTAGCATAACATGGGTAGAGAACCCTTCTTGGCTTGTCATCTGAATAGCAATAGAGCGAGGAGAAATAATAGCATCAATGGTGAACTCTCCGACGAGCAAGGAGATTGCCACCGGCCTCGCTCGGTAAGAAACTGGCATCAACTCAAGGGAACTCTTCTTAGCAACTGTCATCTTTGAAAGTAGAGGCGCATCATCCCCAAAATAACCAGGGACGAGGACACGAACCGGCATCCGACAGATAAAATCTTGAATCTTGAAATGCACGCCGGCACTGAATCATCCTGACTTGACTTATTGTCTCCCTGGGGATTAGACCCGAAGGGCACCAAAGGAAGCGCACACCCGCTCCGTGGGGTGGTAGTGGTTGGAGAAGTAAAGGGAATATGTTTCGGTGGAACATGTGAAGGTTTGGAAGGCATGGAGGCTCCAACGGGAGTGGTAATGGAAAGTGAAGGCACAGGCGATGTGGCGATGATAGGCTCGGGTGGCGACAAAAGCGAAGGTGAAGGTGTGGCTGAGGGTAGAAGTAAAGGAAAAGGTGTGGCTTACTCAGGCTCAGGCAAAGGTGATGGCAGAGATGGAGGCGAGGGTGGAGATGGAGGTGGTGATGGAAGCATTGGTAGTGGAGATGGAGATGATGGTGATGGCAATGGAGATGGTGAGGATAGTGATGAAGGCGATGGGGGTAGTGGACATGAGGTAGAGAGGGTGAAGAGGGAGGTTGTAGTGTCCACCGTCGACGTGTCGACACAACGCGTCGAGCGGTGTTAAGGGTAGAAGTAGTGGTAGTGACGGTGGGAGAAGAAGAGGAGGCACTAGCCTGAGCAGAGGCTTGGGTTTGTGGAGGTTGCGGAGATTGGATAGGAGATGGCGGAGGTAATGGAGTAGGCGAGGTAGTAGGTGATGGAGCGAGTGCAGAACTAGACGAGGAATCACAAGGGTGCCCCTGGCCTTGAAGTAAGGGAGACGGCTGCCCCGACGGCACTTCTTGCTGCTGCTGTTGGTTGCGAAGATGTAAAATGACTTTGTGAATAGCGGCCCAGTCAATCCTTTTCTTAGCTTCCAGATCATAAACATAATCCCGGAACTCAGGACAATCCTCAACCAAATGCCCCTGCTGACGGTGGAAATCACAGAACTGAAGCATATCCCCGACCGCGGGTCGGTAAGGCACAACCGGAGAGAACGGCAACGCGTGAGTGGCCATCAAAGCCCGAAATATATCGGTGAAACACTCCGGAAAAGGAAGATGAGGAGCCTGCTTCGGGCAAGGTGGATGCCGAGGGATATGTAATGGTGGAGAAGGTTGTGGAGACGGAAGTGGAGGTTGCGTAGGCAGGAGTGCGTGGCTAGTGGTGGAGGGCTTTGGTGAAGGCATGTGTGGAACAGGATGAGGGGGTATGTAGACGTCATCTACTTGCTCGGGATGTGGTGTTCCCTTGACCGGAAGTGGAGATGGAGACGGGTATGTGGATGCGGGAGGCTGACTCATGGAAGGTTGATATGCTGAGGCGTATGGGTATGTAGAGGCAGGAGGTTGGCTCGTGGAGGGATATGTGGCGGAAGGCTGACTCATGGCGGGCCGACTCATGGGAGCGTAGGGTTGACATGTGGAGGGTGAAGGTTGATATGTGGAGGTGGATGGTGGAGACTCGAGGTCAAGGGAATCTTGGATTTGTTGGCGAATGAAGTGGGCTCGGCTGTAAAGTTGCTGCCAGGAGGTGATGTCGTTGAGGGCTAAGATGAACCGATACTCGGGTGTTGCATTTGATATCAGCATCTTGATTTGTTCTCCCTCCGGAATGTGTCCCGAGACTTGCGCAGCAAGGTGACGCCAGCGGTCGGCAAAGGTGCAGAAATCCTCTTCGGGCTTCATCATCTCTTGGGCCAGATCCGTGATAGAATACTTGGGCCCAACCTGGTCTTGATACTGCTGAATAAACTTTTCTTGAACGGCATGAAAACTCACAACTTGCTCTTGCGGAAGAGAGAAGAACCAATCCCGAGCCGGGCCTTCCAATGACAGACCAAACAGATAAGCCATCAAGTGTTGGTCATGTCGAAATTGGGCCGACTCATAAACAAACTCCTTCAAGTGCACATATGGGTCACCAACTCCACTATTACGGCGATATGCGGGAATTTGTGAAGATGGCGGAAGCCGAAGACCTTGAAATGCGAATGGGATACTCAAGGAGGATTTGGGATTGATCCGGCGTTGAAGCTCATCAAGCTGGCGTTGGGTTTGAGCAATCATCTCCTGGGTAGGGAGAGATCGAGAAGAATATGGGCCAACTTGAGCAAGAGGGTGTGAATTAGGACCAGGAGCATGGTATTGGGACGAATAAGAGGATCCGGGCTGAGAAGAAGACGGGCCCATTCCGGGAATGGAAGGATATGTGGGCCTGGAAGAGGCATGAACATATGGGTTGAATGGGCTGGCAGCAACATGGGCAGAAGGATGAGGCCCATTAAGAGAATAATGCCCATTAGCAATTGGGCCAGCAACATATGAAGGAGAAGGAGGAGGCCCATGAATAGGAGATGGCCCATTATGAGAAGAAGGCCCATTAAGATGAGATGCAATAAGACGTTGGGCCTGGGCCGGGTCCATTTGGCAAACAAGGCTTGAAATACGGGCCATGAGATTAGCTTGTTCCTCAGATGGGTCAGGGGGACCACGAGAAGATGGACCCAAGCGGGAAGAGGATTCCACGTGGGAATAGGAAGCAGATTGGGAAAAAGAATGATACAAGGGGTTAGAATACTGCTCCATGAGGGCAAATGGAGACTTAATACATGGAGATCAAGGACAATACAAATGGGGAAGCAATGGCTTAATGGGCTTGAGAACAAGGGGGGCCGACCCACTAATGCAAAGATGAATGGACAACGGACCACAGGACAATGGACTAGACAATGGACACACAAAATGGCCTAAGATAAATGGGCCTAACAATAACAAAACATGTGAATGATGAAAGAATGCAACACAAAAATCACTAATGAGCTTGGACAAGCCCAATCAACACGAACAATGCAATGTGAGAGTTTTCACCCAAGTCAAACAAGTTAATATGATGGAAAATCTTTTAGGGGTTTCAATAGACCTTTTAATGATTTGAATTAATAACAATTCCCTCAAGATAGGAATCTCATAGGAATAAGGTCCAAACTTTGGGTTGACTAAGGTTAACTCCCTTACACTTATGCAAATGCAAGCCTAAAGGGGTGGAAAGATACAACCGGCCCGGCGTCCGTGTGGGAATCCACGGCTCACGGGGACTTATGGAGGTCCTTGATGTATTTTCCTGGTCGGCTCCAAGGAATATGGAGACGAGAGGTCCACGCACCAAGGTAGGAAATGCAACTATGATATGCAATGTATGGCCCTATGTGCACCGGAGTGCATGCAAATTCTAGCTTAAAACTAGAAAATCAAGACTAGATTAAACTATGCAAACATGATCCAACAAAAACAAATAGTATATGGATGGGAAGACAATACAAAGATCTGCACAACGGCCCCAAGAACAGATCAATCTGACCCCGGGAGGTCAATCAAATCACTAAGCAAAGATGCCCCCGTGAACCTATGCGCAGACCACATGCAGATTTTATGGACAAAATACTAAAATGATGGCAATTTTTAACTAAGAAAATGAGACCCAAATGATGCAAATAAGCTATGGATGGAAAGACAATACAAAGGACTATCCAATGGATCAAAAATCAGTGTAATCAGACATCGGGAAGGTAGTCAAATCACTCATTAAAGATGTACCTGTGAACCTGTCTCTGAGCCTGCCTGCAGAACTTATGCACAAAACTCAAAAAGTTGGATACGATTAGAATATGCAAATGTTAACCAAATGATGCAAATGATATATGGATGGAAAGACAATACAAAGGGCTATCCAACGCAACAAGAATCAGCTCAATCGGACTCCGGGATCAAAAGTTATGCCTCGATGAACACGGCCCTATGAGCATGCACGCAAGACTGCCAGAAGCCGTGTAACGGTCCACCAAAGGACCGTTACATGCATGTGACGGTCTACTGCAGGACCGTCACACAACCAAAGCCCTTAAAACACCAAAAATAGTTGGACAATGGAAGAAATATCACCTAAACATGAACATGCACCCACCCAACCTACAAAAGAGCATGAAAACAAGCGTGATGGGCATTGGTGTCCCACCGTGATCGCCAAAAAACTGTTGATTCCTTTTTTTAATTAGATTAGATTCCTATCCCGCCCCCTTTAAATACATACATGCATAAACATGTGAATCAAAGATAAGGGGGATGAAAGGATGAGAAATACTAACCGTGATCGCCACCAAGGATTAACAACGCTAAAGGATGAAGAAGCGTAAAGAACGGCGCCGTGTACCTTGGAACTTAAAGACTTGATCGCGCTTGAAACGGGGTGCGGGGAACTTGTGGATTCAAACCTTCTCTCCTTCCAGCCGGCTAGAGGAAGAGGGCCTCACGTTGTATTCATGCTCTCCTGCAAAACAAAGATGAAACACAAAGGCAAAAACCCATTAGAACATGCATGTGTAGTATCAATCCCGGAGTGATAAAATAGTGTTAGAAATTGAGGGCAAACTCACCGGGGGAGGGTTTTAACCCCTGTGGAAGGGTGGAAATAATAGGTGGGTGTGTTGTGCATGCATGGGATTTGAAATCACGAGATTTGATTGAGAGAATTGAGAGAAATCAATGATGCAAAACGGAGAAAAACGCATGTATAGCAGAAAAGTGCAGAAAACTGTGATGATTTGTGATTTTGAGGAGACTAGAACTAAGAGTGTAGACCATGAAATCAAGCCCAGAAGGATGAAATTGAAAGCCAATACTTCCCTCTCCAAGATGGGGTCGAAGTTGTGAGTCGACGGTGCAGCATGGCTTCGCCCCACGTCCGGAAAGAGCCCCCCCGTCGCGACTGCGAACTGGGCAGTTTTTATAGAGTTTTGTAAGAAATCCTCATCTTCTTATCACGATTCCCGAAGATAGAGTCCATCAAATCTCGAGATCTTTGGATCAAACTCGAGATAATACTAAGGACAAGAGATAGGAATAAACGGGGATCAATTCAGAGGAGGATTTTAGAAGATATGTCTTGGAAGGCAGCCCCGGAGCCTTATCTGCAGAGTTTTAGTTGAACTAGGAAACATAAATCATGATCTTGCGACCCAGCTCCCAAGAGATATAGCCAATGAAAATTTGATTCCTATGAACCAAATTCAAGATAATACCAAGGGCTAGAAGCAGGAAAAAATGGGGATCAATTTGGATAAGAAGTCAAGAAGTTATGGACTCTTCAAGAGGGCCACGACGCACAAAAATGGAGCAGAGTCCAGCACGAATTGGACTCTCTGGTGCATGTAACGGTCTATCATAGGACCGTCAGAGTGATGTAACGGACTAGGGTAGGTCCGTCACACTCTGGAGGTCGAACGAGACGTTTTCGGATGAGATTGGATGTAACGCACCTAAATAGGGCCGTCACTTGGTCTAACGGTCAAGGATAGGACCGCCACACTCTAGGGGTTGAACCGGGCTGTTTTGGGCAAGTTTTGGTGTGACGGTCTATCGTAGGACCGTCACACTGAAGTAACGGTCTTCACTGGGCCGTCACTTCAATGAAGTAACGCACCTGCAAATGACCTTCACTTCGATGAAGGCAGATTCTGGGCAGACTGCGCGCGACTTTAGAAATCGAAGCGTATCTCTCAAACGGTGGAGAATTAGAAAAAGTGGTAAACATAGAAGTTGTAGTTAACTGAGAGAGGAACAACTTTAATGAAGAAAGAAATGTGAGAAAATGATTGGAAGAGGGTGAAAATGGGGCTGGAAGAGAGAGGAAAATTCTGGAATGTAGGTGAACAGCACAGCACGCCAGAAAAATGTGAATAGCTCACAATCGGGGCAGAACCGGCCAACGGTGTAGAAGAAGAAATTGTAGATCTTTGAAAGACGCACAACTTTTATGAAGACAACTTTTTGAAAGAGGGAATGGAAGAGGGTGAAAAAGAATCATTTTCAGGACTGCGCAGTGAGAGAGAGCCGATTACTTGGGGGAAGCCGGCCTAAATGGGCCGAAAGTCGACTTGAAAGTGGGAATTTGATAAGATAAGCTCCAGGGCTCTAAGAAATCATGATCTCCAAGGCTCAAAGGGTATGGAATGGTAAAAATGGGCTTGAAATCCATCCAAGGAAGCTCCAAAATAATGGCTAATTCGGGGCATCAAAAATGATGAATAAGAGAAATGACACAACTTGTGGGCTAAAACAGGTGTCAACACTGGTGAGAAAGATTCTTAGATCTTTGACATCCGTGTGGCACACAAAAGCCACAGTGGTCGAAGAATCTAGGAATCTTCCCAGGACCACTCCTGACGAGTTGATAGGTTCCCTTATGGCCTATGTGCTGAATTTGAAAAGATCTGATGAGGAAATAAAGAAGAAGAAACCCCTAGCTCTCAAGGCTGCTCCAAGCTGCAAGGAGAGCTCAGATGAGAATCTGACCTCTTCTTCAGACAGTGATTCAGGTGAGATTGCGATGCTCACTAAGAAATTTCAAAAATTCTTACGAAGGGAAGGTAAAGCTGGTCGATTTAGAAGCTATCAAGGTAAAATGAATTCTAAATTTAAATCTGACCAAACTAAGAAATCTGACAAAGTTGTGTGTTATCAATGCAGGAAACAGGGACATATCAAGTCAGAGTGCCCCAAAAATTCTAAGAAAGCGTACTCCAAGTTCAAAAATAAAAAGTCCAAGGCCATGATCAGTACATGGAGTGATGAAGAAGAGGAAGAGGAGGATAGCACATCAGAGGAAGAAAAAGAAGTAAAGCTATGCCTAATGGCCAGGGGAGAGGACTCTACTGAGGTAAATTCTCCACTTGATGAATTTACTTGTGATGACTGGGAAGAAGCTTTCAATGGCCTTATGGATAAATATGATATTGTGAAGAAAGAAAATAAAATGCTTAAAAAGAAGAAAAACCCGGGAAGTCAAGAAAATTTGTCCAATGAAAAGGTTAAAATGCTAGAAGTTGAAATTGTTTGTCTAAAGAAAACTCTGAATGAAGAAAATGAATACAGATCTGAATTGATTAAATTAAAAAGAGAGAATGACTTCTTACTAAAAACACATGATGAACTGAAGTTAAGAATGCAAAAACTTGAAAAGGACACCAAAATAGCTGAAGAGAAATATCAAGCTGTAAATGGTGTCAATTTGAAACTTCAGGAAGATTTGAAGAAAGTTGAAAAAGAAAAATTGGACAAACAAACTTCCCTAGAGAAAATGACACAAGGCAAACATAATCTTGATGCCTTAATGGGAACAAAATGCAATGTCGGCAAAGAAGGACTTGGATATAATCCAAGCTCAAAGAAAGAAATTGGACTTAAACTGGTGACCTTCATATCAGAAGAAAAGAAAGCTGAGGAGAAACAGGTGGCTGAAGTAAAAAAATGTTGAAAGAGACAAAGGGAAACAGATTCAGAAAAATGAAGTGACAAAGGAGAAAGGAAAAGAAAAGATGAATGAATCTCCTAAGGCAAAATTTGCAAAGAATTTAACCAGCTGCAAGCATGTCATTTCATCACCACCTAAGGCCTCCAGCTCCAGACCCTTCGTTCACCAACATAGCACCAGAAAGATTGAAAATACCAAATCTGGCCAGAGTCAGATGCGTCCACGCAAGACCAGTAATGTGTCAACGCAACCTTCATACAATAATAGGTCTTCTGCATATAGGTCTAGGCACTCAACTCAGATGCGTCAACGCTACGGACATGTGGCGTCGACTCGGGCCGAATTCCAAAGAGTCCATAAGAATTGGAACGACCACATGGGTCGACGCATGCAGGGATATGCGTCCACGCACCCATACCACCATGGCCAACACTACAATCAATCTGGGTGGATGGGTCAACGCACACACCACAATGTGTCCACGCATCCTACATTCTATCAAACACATAGGAGCAACTATGGATGGGTGAGTCCACACATTCATTCAGGAAGGTCGACGCATCCCATGTATGCATATCCTATAAGACAAACACATGTTCTTAGGGCAGTCAACCCACATCACCAAGAGGCTCTGTGGAACCAAAATAAACGATGGTTCAATAAAGCAGCTAAAACAACCTTAAAATCAAATCAGAAACCAGCTGCCTCCTCAACTAAAAGCCATCAAAAACCTCAACAAAGACAAATGTGGATTCCTAAGAACCTACTGAATTTCTTGAAGTCTTCCAGTGATCCAATGGGACCTAAGTGTGTTTGGGTTCCAAAATCTTTTGTTTGATGATTCTTGCAGGAATGCCTTGCAGCCATGCACAACAGATGGTATCTTGACAGCGGCTGCTCAAGGCATATGACAGGGGACAAGGCCAAGTTTTGTCTCCTGGTTGAGAAGGATGGAGGATTTGTTACCTTTGGTGGAAACAATAAAGGCAAAATAGTTGGTAAAGGTACAGTTGGCAAAAACCCTTCTACCTCCATTGATGATGTTCTTTTAGTAGAGGGTCTAGAGTATAACTTGCTCAGTATAAGTCAGTTGTGTGATAGAAATAATAAAGTAGTGTTTGATGCAAACACATGCACCATTTTAGAAGAAAAATCAGAAAAAATTAAATTTGTTGGAAAAAGAATAAACAACATGTACATGGTAGATTTAGATGATCCTGCACATAATAATCTTTGTCTCGCTGTAAATAAAATTGAACTAGCTTGGTTGTGGCACCGTAGGCTAGGACATGCTAGCTATAGTGTACTGCATAAGTTAGCCAAACACAGCATGGTGAATGGCCTGCCTGATGCTTCATTCAAGAAAAATGACAAAATCTGTAATGCATGCACCCAAGGTAAACAGACTAGGAAGTCATTTAAGTCCAAGATAAAGAGTCAGTCCACTAAATCTTTTGAACTCATTCATTTGGACTTATTTGGACCCACTAGAACAGCAAGCATTAGTGGTAATCGATATGGATTTGTCCTAGTAGATGATTTTACTAGATTTACCTGGATATTCTTTCTAACTCATAAGAATGAGGCATTTGAGGAATTTCAGGCATTCTTTAAGAAAACACAGCAGGAGGGTAAGTTTGTCATTTCTTCCATTATATCAGATCATGGTGGAGAATTTGACAATTCTGAATTTGGAGATTTCTGCAGAGCAACAGGGCTAAATCACAGGTTTTCTTCCCCAAGAACACCTGAACAAAATGGAGTCGTGGAGAGAAGAAACCGAACCCTTGTGGAGATGGGCAGAACCATGCTGATTGAAGGGCAACTCCCAAGGAAGTATTGGGCAGAGGCTGTGAACACTGCATGCTACATTGTAAATCGGGCAATGGTAAGACCACAGTCCAAAAAGACTCCTTATGAAATGCTGAAAGGTAAGAAGCCCTCTGTTGCTCATTTTAAAGTTTTTGGTTCAAAATGCTTTGTTCAGAATAATGATAAACGAGCCTTAGATAAGTTTGAACCCAAGAGTGAACCCGCCATATTCTTAGGATACTCCAGTCACTCTAGGGCTTATAGGGTCCTAAATCTGAAGACTCAAACAGTTGAGGAATCACCTCACATCGTTTTTGATGAGCTAATTGAAAATTCACAAGTTGAATCTTCATGCAGGAACAAGGGTGATGAAGACTTCCTTGACAAGCCTGAGGAGGAAGAAACTTTGGAAGGAGATTCAAGACCAAAAGAAGATGAGCCAGAGTCTAGTAATCTGGGCAATGCAGATATTAATGGAGGTGACCCTCTGATTAACATTAGGTTGTTAAGGGATCACCCCTCATCTAGCAAAATAGGCAACTTGCATGAACCTGTTAGGACACGCTCTCAATTACAAGAAATGGATAACATGGCACTTGTGTCTCAAACTGAACCCAAGAATGTTGTGGAAGCCTTAAAAGATCCCAACTGGATAAATGCAATGCATGAAGAACTCAACCAATTCATAAGAAATAAAGTATGGCATCTAGTGCCCAGACCCAAGTTTCAATCTATAATAGGAACTAAATGGGTCTATAAAAACAAACAAAATGAAAATGGTGTAATTGTTAGGAATAAGGCTAGACTGGTTGCACAGGGTTACAATCAAGAGTTCGGTATTGACTTCGAAGAGTCCTTTGCACCAGTAGCCAGATTAGAAGCCATTCGTTTGTTGCTTGCATATGCTGTAAGTCATGGAATAAAATTACAACAAATGGATGTAAAAAGTGCTTTCCTAAATGGAATAATAAAAGAAGAAGTATATGTGGAACAACCCCCTGGATTTGAATGTGCAGAAAATCCTAACCACGTATACAGATTGGACAAAGCATTGTATGGACTCAAGCAGGCACCTCGAGCCTGGTACGACCGGCTCAGCTCCTTTCTCACTGAAAAAGGTTACTCAAGAGGTAAAGTGGACCTGACATTGTTTACAAAGGTTAGGAATTCAGATATCATTTTAGTTCAAATATATGTTGATGACATTGTCTTCGGTTCCACTAAACCTAGTATGTGTAAGGAGTTTGCTAACTTAATGACAACAGAATTTGAAATGAGTCTCATGGGTGAACTTCAATTTTTTCTAGGTTTGCAGATCACCCAACGCAGAGACGGATGCTCTATTAGTCAGACAAAGTACATCAAGGAGCTACTAAAGAAGTATAAAATGGAAAATCTGAAAGCAATCAGCACTCCCATGTGTACAAACACAACCTTGGATGTAGATCTGAAAGGTACACAAGTTGATGCCAAGACCTATCGAGGTATGATAGGGTCACTTCTATACCTTACTGCATCAAGGCCTGATATTCAATTTTGTGTTTGTATGTGTGCTCGCTTTTAAGCTGATCCTAGAGAATCCCACCTAAGTTCTGTCAAGCGTATTTTTAGATACCTTGCTGGAACTCAAGACCTAGGGATTTGGTATCCTGCATCCTGCACCTTTGACTTGGTATCATATTCGGATGCAGACTATGCTGGATGTAAATTGGACAGAAAAAACACTAGTGGCTACTGCCAATTTTTGGGTGGGTGCTTGATCTCTTGGGCCTCCAAGAAACAACACTCAGTGGCACTGTCCACTGCAGAGGCAGAATATGTCGCTGCAGGGAGCTGTGGCACTCAAGTGTTGTGGATCCAGCATCAGCTCCAAGATTACCAAACTGATCTTGGATGTGTCCCAATATTGTGTGATAACACAAGTGCTATAAACCTGGCCAAGAACCCCATCCAGCACTCTAGGATCAAGCATATTGAAATCAGACATCACTTCTTAAGAGATGAGGTCAGTAAAGGAAGTTTCAAGCTTGTTTTTGTAGAATCTGAACGTCAACTAGCTGATATTTTTACCAAGCCTCTCAACAATGAGCATTTTTCATATCTTAGGAGAGAGCTTGGACTCTGCAATTTGCATTCTGAATCTTGAATTGACTGCATGGCCTCATATCTGAATGCTGCTTGATTGCTTTTGTGATGATCATTTGAAGTCCTGCTATGATAAAATTGTCCATGTTTGAATAAGTCATACACTTAGGGGGAGTATGAATTTTTTTCTTGGTATTTTGTTCATCTGAAATAAAACCTCAGCATGCTTACAAATTCATCTGTTTTAATCTCTTCTTTCATGCTTGAGTTAAGGGGGAGTAAGGTTTTATGCGGTAACACACCCGTTAGGATGCGTCCACGCTGCGATGGATTGTCTCTGTTTAAATGGTAACCAATCCGTGCAGTATGGCATAGTGCGTCGACGCTTCAGGGATTCTGTGTTGACGCTATGCAAGTAACAGTGTGGTGTGATGGTGATTATGACCTCTCGTCTAGCTCATAGGATTTTCTCGTTCATCCTTCTTGCTAGACTTGTTCTTCTTCAAGTATCACCTTACACTCAATCATGTTCACCTTCTTAATCCCAAGATTTCTTGATGTACTCTCCTTCTATTCCTGAATAAGGGAATTGTCTCAAATGTCCTGGTGAAAAGTTAATGCCTCACATTCAGGGGGAGCTAAGGGAATAATTTCTAATGAAAACAAGTTTCTCTTAGAATAACTTCACACTACTTAATGATATAAAATGTGTGTCCTTCAATGTTTGAACTCACCAGAACTTGAACCTAAAAGTGGTTGAATCTGGAATAAGAACTAAACAAGTTAATGTGACTTGGTTCCTATCATTTTTTTCCCCAATTGATCAAAAGTAGAAGGATCTTTCAATATATGGAAATTTAATTGGTATTGTTGCTAAAGTTTGCTTAGGTCTAAAAAGAGCTTCAAGAAAAAGTGAATCACACAGTGTATCTGTTCCTTGCAGAGCAATGGTAGATTTCCACAGAGAAACTTGCTCTAGGCACCAAAGAAGTGTTAAAGAGCAAGTCATGAGGTGGACTACTATCTCTGTCCTTTAATGAAATTTATCCATGTTAAAGCAATGGCGATTCTCAACCGAGAAACTACCTTCCTCACCAATGAAGTGTTGGAAGGTATGTCATGAGGTTGATCACTACCTCTGATTCTAAGCATAATGATTAGCTATGCTGAGTAACCGGAGACTCTGGTGCCTGATAAGCATGTGTACTCGTGTCACAAGGCTAGCTATATTTGACTGCTAATGGATGGAATCAATAAAATAATTATTAAGACTCATGTGTGATGGTATGAAGTCAAAGGCTCAAAAGATCTAATGAACTTATCCTCAATGCTTCTTAAACTTCTTTCTTCAAAGATTCTTTCGAAATTGAGTAACGAAGGATAAAGTTATGAGAAGATCCCGAGTATGAAGCTAGTTTAGACATTACTCCAATTCTGCACTATTACTGTTCATTTCTATGCTTCAAACTTCGCAGAGTATCAACATTTTATGTCACTAAATGGTTCGAAGCTAATCTAAGAAAATTTATTTTTCATGGGAATTTGAACTGAAGCTATTAAAAATCCCTGAGTTTGAGTGTTTTACATTATGAAACCAGGCTTCTAATGACATTTCCCAATTTCTGCTCTTTTAGCTGCATCTTCTATTTTTCACAAATCATGGTCTTGCAGCGTGTATTCACATTATGGCGTCGACGCATCCTATCTCTTAAGGTCGACGCCTCTGTGTTTTTCCTATACACTTTTGTGCATAAGTGCTCATAGCGTCGACGCTTTGATTTCCTCGCGTCGACGCATCCACTCTATCTAGGTTCTTTTGGTTGTGATCTGGATCCGTTACCCGATTACCCAATAACAAGATTGGGGGTTTCGCGTGTCACCCGGTTAAAACCCTCAACCGAGGGAACAGTCGACTACTTTTCATTCATCCTTCTGAGGCACGACGGTTCCTCTCCTTCCTCTGAAACACCTCTTGACTGCTCTTCTTCTCCTCTATCCATGAAAATGGCTCTCGCCTACTCCAGGAAGGGTAAGAAGCCTGCTGAGGAACCATCTTCGGCTCCTCCAGCTCCTGCCATCGCTGCTGAAGCCCAAGTTTATGAATCACCTGCGGCGGCTCCTCCTCCTACATCTTCTTCTTCGCTTAAACGCAAAGACAAGGGGAAGCGTCCACGCAGCCCCTCCCCTCCTTCCAAGAAGAAGAAGGTCCGATCGTCCTCCAAGCCTTCATCTTCACAGAAGAAAGTCTTCTCCAAAAAATCCAGGTCTGGGGTTTCCGTCTCCGCTCCTTCTTTTGG
The DNA here is from genome assembly GCA_022559845.1 of Amorphophallus konjac. NCBI lineage: Eukaryota > Viridiplantae > Streptophyta > Magnoliopsida > Alismatales > Araceae > Amorphophallus > Amorphophallus konjac. Next base: position 23,393,498 of record CM040118.1, read on the forward strand.
TAAAGACGAACTCCTGAAGGTTTTAATTCCTCGATATATCCTTGACTCGGACGAAGCCTTTCATGCTGTCTTCCCTGAGATTAGACCCACTTTGGAGTTTCAAGGTTGGTGGGGTTTTGCCACCAAGTACTCCGTCTATTATCCTACTCTTGTCAGGGAGTTTTACCGCAATTTATGCCATCAACCCGAACGTGGAAGACTGATCAGCTCTGTTCAAGGAGTTAAGTTTGAACTTACTGCTAGTTTGCTCGCCAAAGTATGGAAGATTCCTATGAAGGGGGCCGAACTTCACTCATTTCCATTGAATGAACATGAAGCGTTTGTTGTTTTGACCGGCCAGACAGAGGACCCTTCAGACATTAAGCAGACCCATTTGTCTAGCTTAAAAGCTAACCAGTTTTCACCTCATGTTCGACTCCTGCACCATATATGCACTTGCATCTTTACCCCTCAGAGCAGTGGTCGTGAAAGGGTTACAATCATGCAGAGATTTTTACTATACTGCATGTTGAAAGAAATCAATGTGTCGTTGATTGATGTAATCATCCAAACAATGGGGACTTGCCTGGACAACTCTAGGACTCTGCCCTACGCAGCACATCTCACAGCCTTGTTCAGAAAGGTTGGAGTTCAGTTTGGCAATGAAAAGAAGTGTGTTGTTCCTAGAGGCAATGTGTACTCCATGTCGTTTGTTCAGAATTTTATGGGTGTCAAAATTGTAGATGGCAGGCCAGTCAGAGTGCTGCCAAGTCAACAATCTTCTGTCAGGGCAGCTGCTCCTCCTCCTGAGCTCGAACCAGAGTCAGTCAGGATATCTCCTGAACCTATTGCTTCTCCTCCACATTGGGAGGGTCAGGAAAGAGATGTGGACTTTGAGGTCCAAGGTGCAACACAAGCTCCAGCCAGGTCACCTCCACTTTTTGACACTCAGGATAGGCCTGCTCATACTGTTGATAGTGAGCAGGTTTTTCCTTCGTATGTGGTGGAGTCTCCCAATGATGCTGATGAGGAAGGATTTCAATCTACAGTACCCCCTTTTCAAGATGATGAGCCTGAATGGTTTGACATTAGAGGGGAACCCAAGACTCAGTGGGAACAAGGTGAGTCTAGCTCACATAATCTGAATAGAGAACTTGGGTCCAGTAGCCAACAACCTCAGGATGATTATTTTCAGGCTCCTCCTGGTGCAACTGAAAAGGAATTACTTGTTCACCTCATCCGACTGATGCAGCATCAAGGGGATAAGCTTAACTCCTTTATTCTGTATACTGACTTTCAGCTGGAACGACTGTATAAAAGAATTGTCTTATCTGAAATTTCGATGATGGTCTTCTGGAGAGACTATATGAAGGCCAAGCAGAAAACTGACAAAGCAATGAGGAAGGTCCTGCAGAGTGTTGCAAAGATTGTCAACAAGATTGCAGAGTTAGTTTCCAATATGCACTCTACACAGTTGTCTTCTCTTCAGACCATGGCCAAGATGCAATCCATGTGTTATGATATTCAAATTGCTATGGTTACGTTGCAGTCTCAAGTCACCTCGACTCCCACAGGTTTTCAAGCCGTGTTTAACAAGCTGTCTAGTCTTTCATCCTCGATGGAAACTATGTGCGGTACGCTTGAGCTGTTGACACGAGGATCTGATGATGTCCGCTCCGAGCTGGGAGGTCTTAAAAGCACTCTTTTATTTCAGTTGGGCGAGCTTTCACAGGCAATTCAAGCTCTGCATGCCCAGCAGACCTTCTCATCTCATCGTCCTCCACCTCCATCGGGCCAGTCCTCTAGTCACTCCTCTAGGAGACATTCTGAGTATTTCCCTCAGTAATGGTCTGACTATTCTGTTTTTCTTACTTGACTTCTAGCCTCCCCTTCTTGCTGATGTCCAAGGGGGAGACAATCACAATCTTGTCTTGTGAATGCACTTCGTTCTGTTTTATAGTTAAAATTGATCATGTGCGTAAGTGAATGATGAATGAGCTGAATGTGATACCTATGGTTATGCATGCCTCTGCTTAATTGATTATTGTATTGCATGATCATTAAAGTGCCAGAACTCCATCATGGTTGCCATCATCAAAAAGGGGGAGATTGTTGTACTCCTGATTTTGATGATGATCACCATGATATGACAGGGTGTATTATTATCTGACAATATGGTATGTGGCAAGAATTTCTGTTGAACTTTAATGCAGGCAATAGTCAGCGTCGACGCCACAAGATCAAAGGGTCGACGCAGCCTTCAGCTCCTCCAAGTTGAAGCATACTTCATCTAAACTGCGTCTACGCCTCAAGTAAGATAACGTCGACGCTGTGACTAGATCTCAATATGTTTGAGTCATGCGCATGATAACTGCGTCAACGCCACTCGGATGCAGCGTCGACTCGCATGCCTCCAGAAGATATCTTCACACAGCGTTGACGCTACCAGCTACCAGCGTCGACGCAGCGGGTGCCTGAAGACTAAGAAGCTATCTTCACATAGCGTCGACGCCACCAGTTATCAGCGTCAACGCAGTGATTGCCTGAAGTCGTACATCGAAGGAAGATCAGAAGCTGTCTTCACACAGCGTCTACGCATTCAAATGCTGGCGTCGACGCACCCAGTCCCAGTCAAGCGCTCGGGCAGACGGACTGGATAAAGTGGGCCAGCCACGTCTGCAAACGAACTACACTCTCCCTCCTTTAGTCCAGAAGCTTCTCCACACGTGGGTGAATGATTGGGAATCTCGTGGGGCCCAATCTTGCGCGGGAAAAATGAAAAAGGGAATGTAGAAGTGGATCGAAGTGGGATGAGTAGAGCAGATGAATAGAAGAGACTAAGAAGGACCAGCATATAGAGAAGAACGTGGAGAGCCTAGCATCATGAAGAAGGTCCAGTGCGTGGATTGAAAGATAGGCTCGTTCTCCTGGTGAAGAAGATCAGAAGCTGAAGAACCATGAAGGCTTCAGACTGATCTAGTCTCAACTGAAGGGAAGATCACACTCAGATCATACTGTTCATCTCTTCGGGCTCTACTCTCTTCTGCTGCGCAAGAAGTCTGAAGATCCATTGATCAGCATATTCTGAGTTTACCCCTTACCTTGTATTTTCGTTTTCTTATACAACTCTATTCTCGGATTACTGTTCCACTGGGATTCAGTGGTCAGGTGTGTTCTGATCCAGAGAGTGTTCTGAGATCAGAGTGTGTATAGACTCTGTGTCTACAAGCTGTTCGACAGCGGTTCTAAGATAGGATATAGTTGTCTTCTGCAGATTGGATCTGCAGGTCAGAGAAAGATTCTTCTCTGGTGTTAGCTAAGCTGTAAAGCTCAGCGGTGATCCCCACCGGTTTGGTGAGGGGGTGGACGTAGGTCTCGAGATAGAGACTGAACCACCTTAAAAACTCTGATCTATTGTGGCTTGTGCTTGTGGTTTGTTATTGTGTCTATTGTCTCGTTAGACCGCTTAGATATTGCGCTAGCTCTTTAGAGATTCACGAACCGGATTTTTGTCTGTGCTATCACAGAGAGTGCAATTGTCTTATTCCGCTTAAAATTTTTAAGTGGTCAATCTATTCACCCCCTCCCCCTCTAGTTTGACGATCCTCTGCTCCCAACACAAGTCACATTGTTTACTCAATTTCAAATGACCAAGGCACAAATCTATGGTCTAACCCGTGGTTGAATGGCAGCAACATCAACCAATTGTATGGAGATCATATCAGACAGGATTTGGAATTAGGAAAAAATGCAAATGTGGGCCTCTTTATCTCTGAAGGGCAGTGGGTGCTTCCCACTGCACTATCTATGGAAATGACTGATTTGTGGAATCTTGTTACGCAAGTTCCAACCTGTGTCGCCCTGAGCTTTGTAGCTCTGCTAAACAGACTTTTCATGTACAGTTCTTTCTTCAATTAATATAAGTATAGAATCATTAATTACCAAAAAAAATGAATATATTGCTAAAAATTAAAACATACATACCTGTAGCGAGAGGTGGTGGGGATGGCGTTTGTAAAAAAATTGGGAGGGTATTGGGACATTTAAGAATTAATAAACATAAGTAAAATGAATATTTTGCTGAAAATTAAAACATACATACCTGTAGCGAGAGCTGGTGGGGGTGGCGTCTGTAAAACAACATGTGGGAGGGCACTGGGACCTGTAAGAATTAATAAACATAGGTAAAACAATATAAATTGACAATGACCCATATTTGGGTTTTTTGGAAAGGATCATTGAATTTCTCTGTGCTATGTCGGGATAAGCAACCTATTTCTCTTATTCAAACAAACTCAAATATGCATTTTGGATGTGGATGAAAAGCTAGGGGGTAATCCTACAAAAATGGTGTCCATGTCAGATTTTAAGGAATGTGTGTCCGACTGTGATCTTTTTGATGCTGGTTTAAAGACTTGTTTAAAGACTCAGTTTTGGAGACCAAGATTTCATTAGATTAGCAGATTTCATTAGCTAAGCAGATTTCATTAGATTAGCAGATTCATTGGATTAGCAGATTCAGATGCGATTATGCATGACATGTAGTGAAGTCCAATAAGAAATGAGACTCTAGAAACAATAATTCCGTTTGAAATGAGATGAAATGTAGTACTGAGACAACCTCTTGATTCAGGATACTAGGTGGAGGTTAATCCTCAACACATGATATGGACTTTCAGATGTTGTGTAGTGGACAGCGGATCTAGAGGGGAGGGGTGAATAGATCAGCCCCACTTTTCGCAATGCGGCCCTCTAAACAGCTAGTTAAAATGAATTGCAGCGGAATAGAAACTAGCTTCCAAGAATGCTATGATTCACTTAGCATGATAAGCAAGATATATAATAATTCGATCCTAAGCATGCATCTAGAACGAATCAATCACACAAGCAAACCACACTAGACAGGATTTTTAAGGTGGTTCGGACTGAATCCTCAGCCCTACGTCCACCCCTCACCAAAACCCGATGAGGCTTCACTTGTGCAGCGCACCAACCCGCAAATCGGAAACCACCGATTACCTTCCTACTAACCAACGGTAGGGACGTCAACACCGTAGATCGGAAACACCTCCGATTACCTTCCTACTAACCAACGGTAGGGACGAATCACAACTTCAATGTTTAATCAATATTGAAAGGAAAACAAATGTGAATGAACTAAGACAAGAAATTGAGTTATGAGTAGAAATGAATTGGCCCTTGTATGAAATGTTGATCAGCAACAAGGATCCTCTTGGCTTCAACTCAATCTTCTTGATTCACCCTTGATTGGATGAATGTTCTTCACGGAGTACTGTTCACGTGAACAGTACCTCTTCCTTCAATTCTTCTCTCTTGATCTTCTCTTTGAACTTGAATGAGGTTGAAAGAACTTGAATGGATGAAGATGATCTCCCTTGAGAGTGAGCTTCAATGGATCCCCTTGAGATGATGAAGAGGATGGATGAAGATTTGATGAAGAGCTTCTTCCCGGAGTATCTTGATTTCCTTCTTGAAGTATACTCCTTCTAGCTTTCTTTGATCACCCTTCTTGCCCTTGATTGCTTCTTGCTTTGTAGGAGGTTGCTTGGCTTCAGATCTGAGCTTGAATCACCTTGGATGGATGAAGAACTTCCTCCCGAAACACTGTTCACGGAGGTGCTACAGTAGCTCGAAAATGGGCTCCCTTGAAGGCTTGAAGCATTAGGGTTTTCATCCCCTCATGTGTTGGTTTTATAGACCTTGAATGGTCTATAGACAAGCCTCAGACCAGATCCACAATTTGTGGGTGATTAGGTGACATTTGGATTAAAGAAATCAAGGTTGAATGGCCCTTTTCGAAGTTGGAAACAAAGTCAAAAATGAAGGCTCGGGGCTGGCGGTCGACCGGAATTCATGGGCCGGTCGACCGGAACCTGCTGCAGCCAGAACGTTTCGGCTCTGGCAAAACCGGTCGACCGGACGCCTGGGGGCGGTCGACCGAAACCTGTAACAATGTCAACATTTCAGTTCTGGGAAAACCGGTCGACCGGAAAAGTAGGGGCGGTCGACCGAAATCTGTAATTCCTGGAGTGTTTCGTTTCTGGAAGAACCGGTCGACCGGAAAGGCAGGGGCGGTCGACCGAAACCTGTAAAACGTGGAATTCTTAGGCTCTGGCAAATCTGGTCGACCGGCCAAGGTGTGTAGGTCGACCGGAAATACCTATACCTGCAAAAATGAAGTGTTAGACCAATGAAACATGTTCATAAGTCAAGATATTCATGTCCTCATCAATTTCATGTATTTTGGATTGAAATCAACATAGAATATGCTTTGAGCATTTCTAAATTTTGTTCCGGGGGCTCCGCCCCCGGAAACCCCCGCAAGGGGCGCTGCCCCCTTGACCCCCGTGACCTGACCGGGCAGGTCGATCCCCGCGACCTGACCGCGCAGGTCGATCCACGTGCGAGGGCGCAACATTGAGCTTTCATGTGCATATCTGTCATAAACACAATAGAACATATGTCAGTCATATAAGAGTGAAAAGCAACAATGACGAATAGTGTTTAGCCATTATCAAAACCAAGAATATCACAGAACACATATGACCATAGAATGATGTCGAATGACCCAAGTGACCATATGAAACTCAAATAACCACAGGGGCACAACATTCTCCCCCTTTTTGATGATGGCAACACTGTGAGTCATTATATGGCAAGGTGTATGACATATGCAACCTGTGCAGCTCAAGATCCATGATATTGAAATATGTGAATGCGGATATGTATACATGGAGGATCAAAGCATGTGAATAATGCATGTGAATGCTATGCACAATGCTATGCACAAACCCACTACATGTGAATGTAATGCACAAACCCTTATGATAGATGAAGGTTCTCTCCCCTTCTCTCCCTCTTTGACAACATACAAGCACACAGCTCCTATAAAGGACGCCCACAAAGAATTTATGATACCACTTACAAAGGACTCACACAAAGAATTCTCCCCCTTTGCCAACAGCAAAAAGGAGTGAGAAAGTGAAATGTATGTGAGACCAGAACTGAAAGAAATGAAGAGCAAGCCATTATATGCAAACCTGAAACATGCCGTGAGCAACATATATGGTTCAAAGCTAATGAGATCCGAATTCATCAATAGAGTTCGAAAAGCAGCTACATTCAAGATGTAATAGAAATGAACCAAAAGATGCATGTCATGGCAGTGCTTAACCTTCCCTTGTCTTATATATCCATATTCCATAACCACAAAGGGAATAACACAAAAACTAGTATTGAGGCTAAACAATCATGACTAGAGCATGGAGTTGGATGATTGAAGCAAGAGGTTTCATATTTTGATTTCCAATATCTTTTGAATTTGAAGGCACATGACTCATATTGTACGAGCAATCAAGTCTAGTACACGCCTCCTAGCCGTAAGAATACACGTTGTTTAGACGCCAGTATTCCTAGGTATTTGGCAAGACTGACTGTCATGCTGCAAGATGAACAGAGATAGCAAAGTCACGTCATGACATATCCAAACTCATTTCATTGATGAGAAGATATGTTTCTCAGCAATTATGCCATTGCTCTGCCTAGAGTCCAAAAGTATTAAGACAGAGATAACAGGGGCACATCATGACATATCATTCGTCACTTGATTTGATGACATGACATATTTCTCCGTGCAACAATATCATTGCTCTGTAAATTGATTTTCAAGAATTCCAGCTCATCAAGATGTTTAGAAACAATACTAAGCCTGAGTGTATCACCAAGATTGCCATAAAGTCTGGATTTTCAGATTTCAGGATAGTCATGCAAAGCACAATATGCAATCGTTAGTTAAGGTCTATTAAATCCACATAACATAGATGATTTCAAAAGAAATATTTCAGAACTGCTAAGAACTCATTAAATCTGAACCATTTTATGGAATGAACAATCATCAAGGCACATAATAGAGAGCTCTTACACCATATATTCGCTAGTCTCATGAGCTCATATTCAGACTGTGAGCCAAGAAATGTAGATTGCGAGAGGTTAAGAGATTCAACAAAACTCCCCCTAAGGATATGCAATGGATGCACGAAGGAGTGATGTTTGTAAGCTCATGTAATGATAACAGTCAAGAGGAGAATGACCTGAAACATGCAGGGGTTGTCATGAATTTGGCAGAAATGATGTGCATGACCCAACACATGGTTGTACACGTATTAAATGCAACAGAATGAATTGGAAGCATATGCATGAATGCTGCACAAGGACAACTCCCCCTTACTATATGGCCTATATGCGACATTGACGCATGGTACTTGGCGGAGGTGAAACCTCACGCATATTGAGTGCTTCGTGACAAGCATAACTTGCCCTTCCATACATCAACATTTGATATACCATTGCCATGCGAGAATGATGCTATGTGACACCATATGCAACACAAACCGTATAATGCATTATGAACATGAACTCAATTCATTATTATGCATCTACATGCAATGCGACACCATATGCAAGATGACATATAAACAATGCATGGACAAATGCAACAACACACAACTAAATGAAACAAGATTATCATATCAAGGTTTGTTGGCCTGAGGTCGGCAAAGACCAAGCTCCCTTCTGAGTGTTGAAAACATGTCATTACACAAGGGCTTGGTAAAGATATCAGCAATCTGATTCAATGTATCAACAAAATGCAGTTCAAAGTTTTTCTTACCGACCTCATCTCTAATGAAGTGATGCCTAATCTCAATATGTTTAGTCCTAGAGTGCTGGATTGGATTTTTGGCAAGGTTGATAGCACTAGTGTTATCACACAGAATCGGGACACAACCAAGATCCACCAAGTAGTCTTGGAGTTGGTGTTTAATCCACAACACTTGGGTGCCACAGCTCCCCGCAGCAACATATTCTGCCTCCGCGGTTGAGAGGGCAACCGAGTGTTGTTTCTTGGAGGCCCAAGAAACTAAACACCCGCCTAGAAACTGGCAATAGCCACTAGTACTCTTGCGATCCAGCTTGCATCCAGCGTAGTCCGCATCAGAATAAGATATAAGAGATAAATCACATGATGACGGATACCACAATCCCAAATCTTGAGTGCCGGCAAGATATCGAAGGATACGTTTGACGGCAGTCAAATGGGATTCTCTAGGACTAGCTTGAAATCTAGCACAAAGGCAAACACTAAACTGGATATCTGGTCGGGATGCAGTCAAGTAAAGCAAAGAACCAATCATACCTCTATAGACCTTTGCATCCACCAATTTACCATTTTCATCCGAATCCAGTGAAGTTGAGGTGCTCATAGGAGTTGCAATGATTTTGCTATTTGCCATGTCAAATCTTTTCAACAGCTCCTTAATGTATTTGGCTTGATTTATGAAGCATCCGTCTTCTCCTTGGTTGACCTGCAAACCGAGAAAGAATTGAAGTTCTCCCATTAGGCTCATCTCAAATTCGCTAGTCATGAGGTTAGCAAATTCCTCACACATTTCAGATTTAGTAGAACCAAACACAATGTCATCAACATAAATTTGAACAATCAAGATATTTTTACCTTGCTTCTTGGTGAAAAGTGTTTGATCTACCTTACCTCGTGTGTACCCTTTTTCAATGAGGAATGAGCTTAGCCTTTCATACCAAGCTCTTGGTGCTTGCTTAAGTCCATAAAGCGCCCTGTCTAGCTTATATACAAAATCTGCATTGTTAGAGTTCTCAAAGCCAGGGGGCTGCTCAACATAGACTTCTTCTTTGATCAAGCCATTCAAGAAAGCACTTTTAACATCCATTTGATAAAGCTTTATTCTAAGGGAGCATGCAAAGGCAAGTAGATTCTGATGGCTTCGAGTCTAGCAACAGGGGCATAAGATTCATCAAAGTCTACCCCAAACTCTTGATTATACCCTTGAGCCACCAATCTAGCCTTGTTTCTTATTATCTTGCCATCCTCACTTAGTTTGTTCCTAAAAATTCATTTAGTGTCTATTACAGATTGTGATGAAGGTCTAGGAACAAGATGCCAAACTTGGTTTCTTTCAAACTGGTTTAACTCTTCTTGCATGGAATTTATCTAGTTTTCATCTTTTAAGGCTTCATCAATATTTTTGGGTTCATGCTGCGAGACAAGAGCAAGTTGATCTAATTCTTCCACAATCTTAAAATGTGACCTTGTTCTAGGTGGGTCATTCAAGCTACCAAGGACATTCTCCAAGGGATGATCCTTAAGGATTCTAATATTTGTAGAATCGTTACCTTCTCCTGGAGCTTGATCCCTTGCATTGCTTGATTCGGCTAGGTCACCATCTTCTTTTATTTCTTCTTGTGGAGGATCACACTTGTCCTTTATGCTTAGGAATTCCCCATCTTCATCATTTTTCCTGCAAGAGTTATCATTGTTAGAATCATGATATTCATCAAAGGAAACATGGGGTGATTCTTCCACAGTTTGATTTTTGATATTGTAAATTCTATAAGCCCTAGATCTATCAGAATATCCAAGGAATATACCTTCATCGCTCTTGGGCTCGAATTTATCTAAGTCTCTTTTATCATTGTTGTGAATGAAGCATTTCGATCCAAACACTTTCATATGTGAGAGAGAGGGCTTTTTACCTTTTAGCAACTCATAAGGAGTCTTTTTGGTGTGTGGCCTTACCATAGAGCGGTTGATAATGTAACATGCTGAGTTTACCGCTTCAGCCCAAAATCTCCTTGGAAGTTGCCGTTCAGCAAGCATGGTTCTTGCCATCTCTACAAGTGTTCGGTTTCTCTTTCAACTACACCATTTTGCTCCGGCGTTCTTGGTGAAGAGAATCGGTGTGAAATGCCTTCAGCCCTGCAAAGATTATAGAAATTAGCATTTTTAAATTCACCACCATGATCAGATTGAATCTTGGAAAGTTTAAACTCACCATCCTGCTTTATCTTCATGTAGAGTGCCTGAAACTCATCAAACGCATCATTTTTATGTGTGAGAAAGAAAACCCATGTGAACCTAGAAAAATCATCCACCAAGACATATCCATATTTTCTACCACTTAAGCTAGCAGTTCTGGTTGGGCCAAATAGGTCCATATGAATTAGCTCGAGTGGTTTGGATGATGTATTTTCAGATATTCCCTTGAATGATTTTCTAGTTTGTTTACCTAGGGCACATGCATCACACAATTTATTTTCTTGTTTAAAGGATAGTTCAGGCAAACCTTTTACCATTGAATGCTTCAAGAGTTTATGCAATACATTGTAGCTAGCATGTCCTAGTCTACGATGCCATAACCAAGCAATTTCAGATTTTGGTGCAGCAAGACAAAGGTTTAAATGAGCAGGATCATCTAAGTCAATCATGTAAACATTGTTAACTCTCTTACCAGAAAATTTTACCTTATCAGATTTTGGTTCAAGAATTCTGCATTCATGAGAGTCAAACAACACTTTGTGACCCTTATCACACAATTGACTTATGCTTAGTAGGTTATATTTCAATCCTTCAACTAGCAACACATTTCCAATGGAGTTGGAGAGGTTCTTACCTACATTACCTGTTCCAATGATTTTTCCTTTGTTGTTTCCTCCAAATGTGACGTATCCTCCTTCTTTTTCCTCCAAGAGATAAAATTTTGATTTGTCTCCCGTCATGTGTCTTGAACAGCCGCTATCAAGGTACCACCTGTTATGCATGGCTGCAAGACATTCCTGCACAAGCAATTAAGCAATGGTGTTTGGAACCCAACCAAATTTGGGTCCCTTCAAACTTTTCAGAATTTCAAAACATGAGACCATTTCTTTTGGAATCCAAACCTTCTTAACATTCATGCTTTGTTTGCTTGGAGCAGGAAATTGGTTTTTCTTTTCAGCTTTGACATTCACATTTTGTTTAGAAGCTCTTTGTTGAATTTTGTGGAAGTTTGAAAAGGTTTGCTTCTTAAACCATTGAGGCCGTTGGTTGGTTTTGGGTTGAAAGTGATTGTTTTGCCACCTAGGGGATTGAAACTTATAGGATTGCTGAATACATGAATCACAATTTCCCCAAAAGTATGGTGGTGGCCTATATGAGTGTGCAATGTAATTGTGGTGAAATCTGGAAGGTTGAGCATGCAATGGCCAAGGAAGTGTTGACCTATGTTGCGGGGAAGGTCGACCTTTCTTAGGCTTTTGGATAGGCTTTTTGGGAATTTCAGTTACTACCTCTTCAATCTTTTCTTTTCCTTTGGATGTTATTTTTGAGGTTGAAGCATCAGAAGAGGAAACAAATGTGACTGTTTTTAACCCAATTGGCCTTTTGTTTGTAGGTTCAAAACCTAACCCTTCCTTGTTGAAGTTCATTCTAGTACCTAGCAATGCATCTAGGTTTTCTCTTCCATCCACAAATTTTTCTAAAGATTGTTGTTTATCCTTCAACTCTTTTTGTAGGTTTTCGATATTTTGAAGAAGTTGAATGTTGACTTGTTTGACAGCTTCATACTTTTCATTGCTCAATTTACTATCTTTTTCATAGCTTTGCATTTTGAGCTTCATGCCATCAATTTCATTTCTCAAATCCTCATTTTCAGTTTCCAAGTCAGCCATTTCTTTTCTTCCTTCCTCCAAATCCTCAATCATCTTCTTAAGATCTTCAATTTCAGTCTCAAGTAGAGCATTCTTATCATTCATATTATGATCATGCACAAATGAGTTAATTTTCTTTTTCAGTGATTTATTCTCCTTTTTGTACATTTCATATTTTTCCATGAGTTGTATGTATGCATCCTCCCAATCATCAGTTGTATAATTTTCAAATGGAGAATTTACCTCTGTTTCTTCATCACCTTTGGCCATAAGGCAGAAATCTTCTTTTTCATTGTCCGAGGAGCTAGTTCCGTCATCACTTTCCTCTTCATCGCTCCATGTGGACACCATGGCCTTGTTCTTCTTCTTGCCCTTCCATTTGTCGGCCTTTTTGAATCTGTCGGGACAATCATTCTTGAAATGTCCTGGTTTATTGCAAGAATAGCAAATGATTTTATCAGGTTTCTTAAAGTTTTCAGAATTAGATTTGAAACCATTTCTTACCTTTGACCTTCCTCTCATGAAGCTCTTACCTTCCTTTCTCAGGAATTTCTTGAACTTACGTGTGAGCATGGCTACGTCATCCTCATTTCGCTCGCTTTCCGAATCCTCACCTTCATCGGAAGAGCTTTGACGGCTGGGCCCTGCTTTAAGAGCTAGGGACTTCTTCTTAGGTGCCTCAGCCTCTTTGTTCTTGAGGTTGATCTCATAGGTCATTAATGACCCAATGAGTTCATCTACCTTGGTGGTTGCGAGATCTCTCGACTCTTCAACCACGGTAGCCTTTGTGTGCCATGCTGCAGTCAGTGATCTGAGAATCTTTCTTACAATTTCCTGTTCTGAATATTTCTTTCCCAAATCAGTCAAACTGTTAGTAAGCACAGTTAATCGAGCATACATATCTTGAATTGATTCATCAGGCTTCATGCGGAACATTTCATATTCAGAAACTAAGATGTTGGCTTTTGTTTCTCGTACCTGAGAGGTTCCTTCGTAGATTACCTCTAACTTATCCCACATTTGTTTTGCAGATGCGCAGGTAGCCACTCTTGAGAATTCTACTGGATGGAGTGAGCATTGCATAATGTGTTTAGCATTCCAGTTGACGGTTGATTGCCTTATCTGTTCTTTGGTCCACAAGTCTTCCTTTTCCGTAAGCTCATACGGACCTTTGCTGATCACTCGCCAAAGTTCGTAGTCTTGGGCGCGAATAAACACCTGCATGCGATGTTTCCAATAAGGATAGTTAGTTCCACTAAAGTAAGGAGGCCTATTCACAGCATGTCCTTCGGGTAGAAAACCCTTAGACGCTGATCCACCATTTCCCTCAAGGTCGTTGGACCCCATAATGAGAGATTAGGCTCTGATACCACTTGTTGTGTAGTGGACAGCGGATCTAGAGGGGAGGGGTGAATAGATCAGCCCCACTTTTCGCAATGCGGCCCTCTAAACAGCTAGTTAAAATGAATTGCAGCGGAATAGAAACTAGCTTCCAAGAATGCTATGATTCACTTAGCAAGATAAGCAAGATATATAATAATTCGATCCTAAGCATGCATCTAGAACGAATCAATCACACAAGCAAACCACACTAGACAGGATTTTTAAGGTGGTTCGGACTGAATCCTCAGCCCTACGTCCACCCCTCACCAAAACCCGGTGAGGCTTCACTTGTGCAGCGCACCAACCCGCAAATCGGAAACCACCGATTGCCTTCCTACTAACCAACGGTAGGGACGTCAACACCGCAGATCGGAAACACCTCCGATTGCCTTCCTACTAACCAACGGTAGGGACGAATCACAACTTCAATGTTTAATCAATATTGAAAGGAAAACAAATGTGAATGAACTAAGACAAGAAATTGAGTTATGAGTAGAAATGAATTGGCCCTTGTATGAAATGTTGATCAGCAACAAGGATCCTCTTGGCTTCAACTCAATCTTCTTGATTCACCCTTGATTGGATGAATGTTCTTCACGGAGTACTGTTCACGTGAACAGTACCTCTTCCTTCAATTCTTCTCTCTTGATCTTCTCTTTGAACTTGAATGAGGTTGAAAGAACTTGAATGGATGAAGATGATCTCCCTTGAGAGTGAGCTTCAATGGATCCCCTTGAGATGATGAAGAGGATGGATGAAGATTTGATGAAGAGCTTCTTCCCGGAGTATCTTGATTTCCTTCTTGAAGTATACTCCTTCTAGCTTTCTTTGATCACCCTTCTTGCCCTTGATTGCTTCTTGCTTTGTAGGAGGTTGCTTGGCTTCAGATCTGAGCTTGAATCACCTTGGATGGATGAAGAACTTCCTCCCGAAACACTGTTCACGGAGGTGCTACAGTAGCTCGAAAATGGGCTCCCTTGAAGGCTTGAAGCATTAGGGTTTTCATCCCCTCATGTGTTGGTTTTATAGACCTTGAATGGTCTATAGACAAGCCTCAGACCAGATCCACAATTTTTGGGTGATTAGGTGACATTTGGATTAAAGAAATCAAGGTTGAATGGCCCTTTTCGAAGTTGGAAACAAAGTCAAAAATGAAGGCTCGGGGCTGGCGGTCGACCGGAATTCATGGGCCGGTCGACCGGAACCTGCTGCAGCCAGAACGTTTCGGCTCTGGCAAAACCGGTCGACCGGACGCCTGGGGGCGGTCGACCGAAACCTGTAACAATGTCAACATTTCAGTTCTGGGAAAACCGGTCGACCGGAAAAGTAGGGGCGGTCGACCGAAATCTGTAATTCCTGGAGTGTTTCGTTTCTGGAAGAACCGGTCGACCGGAAAGGCAGGGGCGGTCGACCGAAACCTGTAAAACGTGGAATTCTTAGGCTCTGGCAAATCTGGTCGACCGGCCAAGGTGTGTAGGTCGACCGGAAATACCTATACCTGCAAAAATGAAGTGTTAGACCAATGAAACATGTTCATAAGTCAAGATATTCATGTCCTCATCAATTTCATGTATTTTGGGATTGAAATCAACATAGAATATGCTTTGAGCATTTCTAAATTTTGTTCCGGGGGCTCCGCCCCCGGAAACCCCCGCAAGGGGCGCTGCCCCCTTGACCCCCGTGACCTGACCGGGCAGGTCGATCCCCGCGACCTGACCGCGCAGGTCGATCCACGTGCAAGGGCGCAACATTGAGCTTTCATGTGCATATCTGTCATAAACACAATAGAACATATGTCAGTCATATAAGAGTGAAAAGCAACAATGACGAATAGTGTTTAGCCATTATCAAAACCAAGAATATCACAGAACACATATGACCATAGAATGATGTCGAATGACCCAAGTGACCATATGAAACTCAAATAACCACAGGGGCACAACATCAGACAAACAGAATTTGTCCTTCCATCTCATATCATTTGATATACCTTTGAAATGAAGATAACAAATGTATGATGTCCATCAAGTATTCACAAGACAAGATCTGAATCTTTATTCAGAAGCAAGGAATAGTCAATCATAAAATCATTCTTAACCATATCAGGTCATTTATTCAGTTCAGTGAATTGAAACTAATAAATTCAGAGAAATTATTCAAACATGGATTTTTAGACAGACAAATCATGAGCCAATTTCAGTCAGATCAGTAGATTTATTCCAAGGCAGACAGACATGAATTCACAAACAATTTGAGAAGCTTTATTCAAATCATATCAGAAGGTTTCTCTAACAGCATCATAGCCGAAGCCAGAAAACTCATTAGATGGAGTTAAATATCTTCAAACTATCAATAGCCAGCCGGCCCTCATTGAATGTGATTCAAATATCATTGTGCAGAGTGTTACCAGATGGATGTTTTACTGAAAACCAAAAATGGTTATAAATTACAGTAGGGGTTTCTAAAAAATAAAATAAAATATTCTGCTCAAAATTAAAACATACATGCCTATAGTGGAAGCTAGTGGGGATGTCGTGTGTACAACAGGTGGGAGGGTATTGGGACATGTAATAATTAATAAACATAAGAAAAATAAATATTTTACTGAAAATTAAAACATACATACCTGTAGCGGGAGGTGGTGGGGGTGGCGTCTGTACAACAGGTGGTCGTGAGTCGACACTTGGACCTATAAGAACATTCTTTTAAGCTAGTAAATGATTATCCCATTTATATAGCTAACTATTTTAATAGTTATACCTGTACTCGAAGAAGATGCGAAAGAGGAGGGAGTAGAGCCCTTGTCACTACCCTGTATCCTCCCACTCCCAGTACGGCCTCCTCGGAGCATTTCTTTATTACTAACAAAATAATTAATACATATTAATACTCAATTAGATAAGGCTAGACCAATGTTATTAAAAGTTATGCAAAAATAAATAGTTATCTTACAGAATTACAAAAATGTGCCTCCCTCGATCATGCTGATGATATATCTAACTCATCATCATCTTTGTCATCCATACTTGTCTCATCAGATTCGAACTCTTCCTCTTCATCCGATTCCTCCTCCCCTCTAACATCAACATTTAGCTCCGTCGGATCGACTTCTTCCACTTCATCTCCATTACGTAATGACAGTGGCTCATCAGATTCGTCCAGATTAATATGCGTGCGACCGACAACACCGACTTCGTCTGATTGAAATTATTCAGCACTGGCAACTTCTGAGGGTTTTTCACTCATATTTAACTCATAAGTGGGAAAGAGTTTTGATTTAACCCTGCAAACTACCCACCAATCTTTATTCTTCGATGATGGGTAGCTTGAATAATACACTTGTTGGGCTTGTGCGGATAAAATGAATGGTTCATAGGTATTAAGTTTAGACCTATGTTTGAGATCGACAATCTCATAAGTTGTGTCATGTCAGACAGAATTAGGATCAAACCAATGACACTTAAATATGTATACGTGATTGTCTCGTCCCAAATACTGTAGTTCTAAGACTTCGTCAAGAAGACCGTAGTAGTCCAATTCCACTTCATTGTATAAACTTCCCTTAACAGATACGCCGCCGTTCAGCGTAGACTTACTTCGTCCATAATCCCTCGTATGAAATATGTATCCATTCACAATATATCTTGGATAGGCACGTGCAACCGTCGAGGGGCCATAACTGATCTGTTGTACTCTTTGATCAGTAATGAGACCTTGTTCAACCTATATGTAAATTCTGATTAGTTATAATAAGGTTCAATCTCCTCAACATACATAACCTCAAACATATATATTCAACGATCGACACTAACCCGATGTCTCAGCCATTTGGTAAAAAACTTCTCGCGTTCTTTTTCAATCTCCACGTCCTGGATATTTGGACATTTTTGTGCTAATTTTAAATCAAATTGTCTGCAATATAAATACACTACTACTTTAAATGAACTGCAGAACAAGAATGATGCCGCTTATGGACATCGCTGGAAATGTGAGTCTAAGAACTTACTCAACATAAGGTTCAATCTCGATGCAATTCAGAAGAATATATATCTCAGCGGCATACAACTCTAGATCTTCGAGCGTGCGCGTCGAACAACGTCCGAACCCACGTCCAGGATGCTTAAATATAGAGAGTCGATCGGAAGAATCATCAACTCCCCCATCATCAATACGTGGAGGTCGAGTATGACGCGTTAGAATCTCTGGCTCAAAGTACATAGAACAGAAGTTCGATATTTCTTTAAGAATATATGCCTCAGCAATCGAACCCTCCACCTTCGCCATGTTGTGAACTTTCATTTTTAATGCATGCATGCACCTACAAGAACAAGTTACATGACAATGAAATGTACCAACCATGGACGACATTGAACTTAACAAAAATTCTGACATACCTCTTAAATGGATACATCCATCGAAATTGTACTGGTCCTCCGACAATAGCCTCATATGGCAAATGGACGACCAGGTGCTCCATCGAATCAAAGAATGCCGGAGGAAATATCTTCTCGAGCTTGCAAACGGTTGTGACCACATTTTCTTCGATAGTTTGTATATCCCTCAGTCTGAGTTCTGATGCATATAAAATGTTGAAAAACTGACTCAGCTCGGTCAGTGCTCCCCATATAGGCTTTGGCAATATGTCACGGAATGCAATGGGTAGAAGTCTCTCCATGAACACATGACAGTCATGACTTTTTAGACCATATATTTTTCCCTCATTAACATTCACACAACGGGCAATGTTGGATGGATATCCATATGGGAATCTCAACTGTTTCAACCACTGGCACACTTCCTTGATCTGTGTATCATTAAGCACGTAAGTTACTTTAGGCTGCACAGTTTTTCTATTTACGTGCTGTAATTCCAGTTCTGGACGTTTATAAAGCATCTTTAAGTCCATACGCGCTTTGGCGTTGTCCTTTGATTTGCCTTTAACATTCATGATCGTATTGAACACATTATTAAAAAAAATCTTCTCCGTATGCATAACATCCCGATTGTGTCGTACAAGAAGAGTTGACCAATAAGGTAATTCCCAGAAAATACTTTTCTTGTTCCAGTTGTGATCCTTTCCAAACCCAGAGAGTCGACGTGTGCTACCAGACAATTGTACTACATCTGGTAAATTTTGCAGCGTGTCGTCATATGTTGACCCAACACCCTTTGCAAGTCTGCTTCATCCATTTCAACTGTATTTTTTTTAAAGGAGTCTTTTTACCTTCGAAAAGGATGGTCAGTTGGTAGCAACCGCCGATGGCAATCAAATAGTATGCTTTTCCACCATGTTTCAATACAAATGATTTGGTATCTTCCACGCAGTAAGGACATGCTAACCTCCCATGTGTGCTCCAACCAGATAGCATTCCATATACAGGGAAGTCACTTATTGTCCACATCAGTGCAGCCTTCACTAAAATTTTTTGCTTCCTACATGCATCATAAGTAATAACTCCATCAGTCCATAATAAATTCAGCTCATCAATCAATGACCTAAGATATATGTCTAAATTTTTTCCATGACTTTTTGGACCAAGAATTACTAAGGACAAAAATAGATTTTCTCGCTTCATGCACATGTCTGGCGGAAGGTTGTACGGTGTCATGAACACTGGCCAACAAGAATAAGATGCCACTGAACCACTGAATGGATTAAAACCATATGTGCATAAACCCAATCGAACATTATGTGGCTCCTTTGAGAAAGTAACATGAGTACGACTGAAGTGCGTTCAAGCTTCACTATCGACAGGATGACTGATTATATCATCGGCACGGCGTACTCTTTCGGTGTGCCATGTCATATGTCGAGCCGTCTTTGAGGACATATACAGCCACTACAGCCTAGGCACAAGAGGGAAGTATCGCAATGCTTTGTAAGGTACATCTTTTTACTTTGAATTGCCCCCTCTCTTAGGTTTGAATCTATCATGGTGACAAATAGAACATAATATCTTATCTGCATCATCTTTGTAATATAACATATAGTGATTCCGACATGCATCTATTTTCACATATCCAAGCCCTAGCTCATTGACCATCTTTTTAGCACGGTAATAAGTTTCTGGCAACTTCTCGTCTCGAGGCAACATACTCTTGATCAAGAGGAGGAGAAAGTCAAAACAAGTCTCACTGATGTGAAATTCAGATTTCAAATTCAACAATTGTGACACTACAGAAAACAGAGTGTGCTTTTCACAACCATCCCACAACGGCTCATCAGCATCCCTAAGTAGTTGATAAAATCTTCCGGCTGTCAGGTTCGGTACTTCTTCCATGTAATGCATGTTCCTCATCAACACTAAAACTAGGACCAACAGCATCTACAATCATATCCACGTACCCACTTGTGCAAGCAATATTGTCAGGCTCATACCTTAAGTATTTCTCACCATGACACGTTCAATTCGTATAACCATCCACGAACCCTTTCGTGTACAAATGATGTTGCACATCCCATGGTGAATGCCACCTCAAGTTTCTACAATTTGAACAAGGGCATTGAATGTGACCTTCACGGTCTGTTGCTGCATTGGGATTCTCCAATGCAAATTCAACGAAACTCTCAACTCCATGCTTAAAGTCATCTGACATCTCTTGATCAACTATTCTACGATACATCCATGAATGATCTATCATCATTTTGCCTGCACCCAATAAATGTTAATACACATCCTAACTTTGAAATCATTACTCCTAAAAATATTCACAACCATTTTCTCACATCGTTCGCCATAGACCATTTGTAGTTGGAAGAGGACTATTAATTAGATTATCACTTTTTAACCCATCCATGAAGGTTTGATCGCACAATCACTTACTATATGTGTTGCACGATTTGCTGAAAATTTCGACAACATCTCCCCACACTTCTCCGATATACCAAAAATATTTATTGATTTTGAAATTTTCTTAAACACTTACGAGTAAGTGGTTAAGAAAACACTCAAAATCAATAATGGTATATCAGAGAAGAGTGAGGAGACGCAACTGAAATTATCAACAAACCATACAAACACATATATTAAATGACTACCTAAGTGCGATCAAACATTCACATACAGTCCTAACGGGACAATTCAAGACTTCGAGGTAGATATATACATTCTCGTAAAAAAACGAGAACATACACATCAATCCCAAAGTCTTGAACGGGAAGGTTCATTGACACAATTTTAAGACGCTCTCCTGAGGTGCGTGTAATGTTAGGTCGCACCCACGTACCTCAGTTCACAGTGAATATCCCATGTATTTATCTAACATAAAATTAAATAATAAGGCAATTATCATTATGCATATAACAAGTTAAATAACATCCAATTGTTAAAAAATTTCAAATTAAGAACATCAAAGATAAATAAGATAAATAAGATAAAATAAACAAATGAAGTCACATCAGATAGAGGGCTTCAATTTCTTGGTGAGATACCTAGTGGGTGATAATCCTGGATGCTGCAT
Organism: Amorphophallus konjac; assembly: GCA_022559845.1. Lineage (NCBI taxonomy): Eukaryota > Viridiplantae > Streptophyta > Magnoliopsida > Alismatales > Araceae > Amorphophallus > Amorphophallus konjac. The sequence goes on from CM040118.1 coordinate 23,414,840, forward strand.
TTTGGCACATGCACCAGGGTCAGGAAATACTTTCATGCTCAATAGCTTTCTTCAAAGTTGTTTGGCTAAATATCATTATTCCTAAAGGAATTCTGCCAACGTGAAAGAGAGTTCCATCATTGGCAAGTAGAAGAACTTCCTCCGTATGACTTCTACTCTGTTAAGACTGACAATAGATCTCAGCAGCTTGATGTTCTTCAAAAATGGGAGGAGAACATGAGTACTCTTTTCTTGGTCTATAAGTAATTTTCTAGAATTGTGTGCGATGTAGGAGACGAGATAGGGGCTGCATGTCAGGAGAGGTTAGTAAAGGTCTCTAGCCTTCTCATTTTAGATAAAGGTCATACTCCCAGAAATGAAGACACAAATAGTCTTCCTACGCTAGAAAAGGTGCAAACTCCCCGTAAAATAGTCCTTTCAGGGATACTATTTCAGAATCATGTCAAAGAAGTTTTTAATATATTAAATCTAATACGTCGTAAGTTTGAGAATATGGACTCGGCACGATCTTGTCATGATGAGTCCATGTTCAGAAAAACTTACGACACACTAGATTCAATATATTAAAAACTTCTTTGACATGATTCTGAAATAGTGTCTATGAAAGGACCACCTTGCGGGGAGTTTGAACCTTTTCTAGCGTAGAAAGACTATTTGTGTCTTCATTTCTGGGAGTATGACCTTCATCTAAAATGAGAAGGCTAGAGACCTTTACTAACCTCTCCTGACATGCAGCCCCTATCTCGTCTCCTACATCGCACACAATTCTAGAAAATTACTTATAGACCAAGAAAAGAGTACTCATGTTCTCCTCCCATTTTTGAGAACATCAAGCTGCTGAGATCTATTGTCAGCCTTAACAGAGTAGAAGTCATACAGAGGAAGTTCTTCTTCTTGCCAATGTGTAGCTCCCAAGATATACCATCACGAGATGCCATGAGACTCATCACGAGATGCCATGAGATGAAAGTATCCTGAGTAGAGCATGTATATCAGGTGGCAGTAGGAGGCAACTGAAAGTTGATGTAGAGGCAGATTTTTTTGATATAGTGGAAGAAACATTGCAAAACGAAGATCATTGTAAAAGGAGAATTTCTATCATAAAGGACCTTCGGGAGATGACCAGAGATGTCTTGCACTACTACAAAGGCGAATTCTTGGATGAGTTGCCAGGACACATTGATTTCACTGTGCTATTGTGTCTGAGTCCCAGATAGAAAAAACTTCTAGGATGCTTCAGGAAATATGAGAAGTTTAAGAGAATTGCTTAAGGCCTTTTTTCAGTTCTGAAAATATGTGTTCAGATTTTGTTCTTTGACAGAACACCCGTGAACAAGAGTCGACTCCAAGAGTCGACACTTGTCCCGGGCGTCCGAAAACGGGACATCTTTAATTAGTTCTCATTCCAACTGTAATGAATAAACTATTAAAATATGTAAAACCAAACTAGTACTTTAATCACTTAAGTTCTGAATCTAAAGTGCTATATATACTTAAATTCGACTTTATTTTCTCTCTCTGTGTGCGTAAGAAGCTACCCGCATGTGCAAATCACTATTGACCCTAAATGCAAACTTTTTCCTACATGTATATTGTCAACGCTTACAAACTAATAATGAGCATTATTCTCGAGGTGATTTTTCTACATATGAAAACCTCCCATAAAGACATACCTCATCTTACATCTAACTTATATATTAAATAACACTCAAAGAAATAAATGTAACACTCTCATTTCCCTACCTATAGAAGGGTGGGGAACCTTCTCTCATCACAGCAATGAACTAGAGAGAGAGAGAGTATAATTCAGGCAAGTATATATAGATATAGAGAGAGAGAGACTTGAGTGTGTGTAATTAAGGTATTTATAAAAAAGAGACTGAGTAAGTGAGATAGAGGATGGTACGTCAGTGAAGGGGGGAAAGGGAGAAAGATAAAAAAACAAACTAGATTTGAAGGCGGATATATACTCCACAAACATTGGATCTTAACTACATTTGAGAAATACTCGCTGCATATATCATCGTGTGTACTTGTACCGTGTCCTCTTTCATACTCCACTTTTATTAATCTACGGTTGTGCGAATTCGATGAATGTAGTATGTACTATAATTAATCTGGGTTCGTATAATTAGATGTATGTGTTATGTATTAAGCGGAGTTAAAAGATCACACCTATATTGAGATTTGAAGTTGTTGAGCATTGCAGAAAGTATTAGTACTCAAATATGAAAGTTCATTGAATCGATCCGCCCACTAGCTATCCTCCCTAGAGCCGTTATTCATCGCCCAACTACTCTGCTAGATTTCTCGTCATAAAAAAAAATCTTCCTTTTCCCGAATCCAAAGAATACCTACATTTGATTAACATTGATGTAACACTACCATAAAATCTAATTAATAAATTAATTTACATGCTTTATTTGCCCCTCCCATCACCCTAACAATAAATCTATTTAAGATTACAGAAATTAAAATAAATTGAAACAACATATAAAAATAAAATCAAATTTTTACTTACTGTTTATTCGCAAAAAAACTCTGATTCTTTCGTTCCCGTCCTCTCGACCGATTATCCTACCATGAATAAAAAATATATTAAATAAAATAAAATAAAATAAATTTATCTAATTCACACAGTGAGGGTGAGAGAGGGCGGGAGTAGGGAGGGGGAGGGGGGCCAACGGAGCGTCTGTCTGTGTCTGTGTGTGCATGTGTCTGTGAGGGGGAGGGGGGCCAATTGGAGAGGGAGAGAGGGTGAGGGAGGGGGCAGGGGGCTGCCAACACAGAGAGGGAGAGGGACAAGACCGTGAGAGGGGGAGGGAGAATGGGAGAGGGAGAGGGAGGGGGTCGACCACCCCCGGTCGGCGCCTCCTCTACCGGGTGAGTGCCTCCTCTGCCGAGTGTGTGCGTGAGAGGGAGTGATGGAGCGGGAGAAGGAGAGGGAGTGAGGGAGACTAAGAGGGGGAGAGGGAGAGGGAGAGGGAGAGGGAGAGGAATCGAGAGGGTTTACCTACCAAAGTGAGGACAGCGACGGTGAGTTTCGGCCGACGATCGAGGACGAAGACGGCGAGGACGACCACGGCCGGTGGCGATGGGGAGGACGGCGACGGCGGTAGCGGCGGCGATGGCTCCGGCGGCGACAGCGGTAGGGGGATGGACAAAAGAGAATATGAAAGGGAGAGTGGGGGAAAGTGAGTGACAGGGAGTGGCGGGGAGGGGAAGATTTGGGCGGGGGATTTCGTGCTTTTCAGACGGCATTTCAGACGGCATTTCAGAGGAATAATATTTTCGTCTGAAATTTTAATAAATTTTAGACGTAATAGTTTCCGTCTGAATATAAGTCTCAAATTGAGACTGATAGTGCGACAGATAATTATCTGTCTGAAATAGAGATGGAATTTCAGACAGAATCTATCTGTCTAAAATTTAGACGGATATTGAGACTCAAATAATTCCGTCTAAAATTCCCATCGCTAACAGCGCCTTTTCTTGGAGTGAAATTTGAAGGGGGCACGTTCGACGATGCCCCCGTGCAAACTCTTTTTTTTCTTTTTTTTCACTTCTCTCCCAGTCAAGAGAGGCAGATCTCTTCTGCTATTTTTTTTCTTACGTACTGAAGTCGATCGACGTTGTGGAGAGGAATGACGAGGACGTCGGGGATGACAGAGATGTCATTGTTGGACTCTAATACCAAATTTGACGCGGACGGCGGTGTGGAAGCGATCGTCGGCACTCCGACAACATGAACGGGACGGTGGATAGCATGGGAAGGGGATAGATACTGTCTCACACAGCTCGGCCTCTCGCCGGACGATCTCTCAGCGGACGGCCTCTCGCCGGGCAATCACTCGAATCTCACGGGGAGTTTGGAGAGAAGGGAAGCAACAAGAGAAAGCTCCCATTCATTCATAGTTTTTCATTGAACCAAAATGATACAACTAGCCTCCCTTTTATAGGGTTTGGCCAAAATACACTAGGACACAAATACCCCTGGGCAATTCAGCTAATGACCTCCATATCCTTTGACTATTGGCCTAATAAGATAAAAGCCCACTAAAGGACTAGTGAACTAATGGGCCTAAAAGACAAAGGCCTAATAAGCTAAATGGTAAATGGCCTAATACAACCACAACGGGTTTAAAAGACACTATATCACACATATAGCCCAATACACACAATTCAATCAAATGGGCTGAAATAAAATACATAGAAAATGGAAATGGGCCTCAAGATGCTGTGTCTCCTAGCCACAAGCTCGATGGTGTCGGGGCGGTATGGCGTCGGCTCTGTGTGACTCGTCTGGTGTCCCCACCATATGGGCACTAATTCCATCAATCGAGCTAGTTAAGCCAAGAAAAACAAAGCTAAGAGGTCATGAGGCTATATCTGCCAAGAGGAGGGGTAAACACAAAGCGAGATTGAAGGGCAAGAATTCTTTTGATATGGAGCCCTCCATTGGTCCATCTTTATTATATTCTGTTCCATCACTACTTTTGTTGATTATCAATTTCTTCTTATGGGCCATCCACTAGGTGAGTAGGAGATTCTCCTCTTTCTATTCCAAACATTTGCATTCATCATTTTCTCTCGGGTCTCTGGACCCTCATCTTCCTTCTTATCTGGAACCTCCAGATCCTCCTTCACTTGATGCCTCTTCTTCACCCAATCCTCATCATTCTCCTCCGGAACCTCCGGACCTTCTTAAAGCTAAACTTCCATCTAGTTTCTCTATCCTCCCAGGGCATCATATCCCTTATCATTCCCTTCCTCTGGAGCCTCCGGTTCCTCCTTTCTCTGACTTCTCATTTTTTTTCTAACCCTCACCTTCCTCTTCATCCAGAACCTTCAGATCTCCCTTTTAAAATCCAATATCGCCCTCCTTTAAACTATCATCTTATGCTTGTTTCTCTCCTCCGAAACCTTCGGATCTTTCTTCCTCTAATCATTTTCTTCCTTTGGAACCTCCGGATCCTCCTAGATTTAAGCTTCCATTTAGCTTTCTTATCTTCCCAGGACATCGCATCCCTCATTATTCCCATCCCCCAGATCCTCCGGACTCTCTTAGATTCAAGTTTGAATTCCACTCTTTTATCTTCCCGGGACATCGCGTCCCTCATTCCCCTCATTATTCCCTTCCTTCGAAACCCCCGTATCCTCCCCACTCTAATCATTTTCCTCCTCCGGACCCTCCAGATCCACCTATTTCCATTTATCAATTTCTCCATTTAATTCTTCTTAATCTCGGGCCCAACTCGATTCATTCTTAGCCACCCGCTTAGGGCGTCTGCCCTTTCTCTCACTACTTTCGAGGCTTTAGTCCTCACTCTTCTTCTTAATTCCCCTTTCTTTCTATAAACCCCTTCGATGTGATCATGATCTCTATGCCCTAGTGAGGGAGTTATAGCCCTCACACCTCTTTTCCTTTTTTCTTCTTCGTCTACTCTTGTCATCACTCTTCCATGTTAAGCCACTTCAAATCTTTTCCTCCCTATATCTCTCTATCTGCCAAGTGAGAAAAGTAAGTCCCATGTTGGCCAAAGTCGCTTTAAGTAGCCGCTTCGACAACAAGGTTGCAAGGTTATTTATTTGCATAAGTATGCATTTTCATCTTTTCACTCGTCTCTACACATGGTTTTAACACGAAGTGCTTCTTAGCATGATTAAGAGTGGCATAGGTCTAGTCCTAGGTTTTAAATCGAGTCAGTCTAAGTTTGCTTCTGCAGCACTTTAGGCTACAAAAATCCTACACTAGGAGTCTAAAATTTCCTCCCATCTCATTAAGGGCAACCCTAATTAGCATGGGCACTGCACACACTTCACGGTATCTTTAGCCGTCTTCCTTGGAAAATAATGTTGCTACTTGGGCCATGCTTGGAGACACGATGTCTTTTTCTTTTCTCCACTTGGCCAAAATATGGGGGCAGAGGTAGTTTGGGCAAGACAACTGACCTAAGAACTCCTCGGCAAGAGGAAGTCTCAAATATGGCAAATATAATCAATCTCAATCTCAATATTCATCAAAGTCCAAAGAACAAAAGAAAAAAATGGGTGTAAAGAAAAAAAATGCAAAGAAGAATAAAGACATGGCAAGAGGGCAATATAGTTTTCCGCGGGACGTCATAAATCCGGTCGTATGCATGCCTAAAAGAGAAGTAAGGTTCGATAATATAGACAAAAAAGTCTGGCGCAACAGACCAACTCTTTAGAGGGTGTGCCATGGAAGGGAGTCAAACCCAACGTCTTCTAAACCCATATCAGGTTTATCCTTAAATTTTCTTCTCTTCTCCCTCTAAGATCGAATTGTTTCTCGAGTATGGCCTTAGTAGGGGGACTATTAATCAAGGGTAGGCGGCTATAGGGCGCCACCCTAAATGCATGCCCTCCTTTGGGCAGTTTTTAGTGAAAGGGGAAGGAATAAGAACCCCTAGCCAGTGCTTTGAACTATCCTTGGTGCTACAATTAGTAATATCTAATATTCTCAAAATCTAAAAAATGAATATTTTAAAATTTTAAAAAATAAATATACTTAAAATCCAAAAAAATTATATATTTCAAAACCTCTATAAAAATTGACATATTATCAAAATCCATAAAAATTGAATATCTCCAAAACTCCATAAAAATTCAAATATCCTAAAATCCACAATAAATTGAATATTTTCCAAAACTTATAAAAACTTGCATATTCTAAAACAAACAAAATCTATGCATGTGTTTTCAACTCACTATTTGGTCATATGGTGTTATTCAGAGATAGGTATACCGCATGCAAATACCAAAAACATGGGATGAATCCTCCTTTTCATCATGGTTTTTATCAATCTTCCCATTTTTTCTCATCGTTCTCAGTAATATCATTCACATCATCTCTGATTATTCCGGCCTGATCTTCCAAGTCTAGATCTCTGGCCAAATTTATCATCCTCATAGTCTAAAACAAACAATGATACTTTGATGCTTGAATGTCTAATTATCTTGATCCATGCTATACTTAAACTCCTTTCATTCATTGCTTGCTATTTCATGATATCTTGGCTAATGAGTTTTGAGCACAGGTGAAGAAGATGTTTGATCCCACCGTATGGACGTTATCCTGGTTTCACAGTGACTGCATTGCATCATAATTCATTTCTTAATCTTTGCATAATTCTTACCTCTCCATCTTCTTGTATGCATTTTTACTATATAGTATTACACTGTTAGATTTTATCAAGGACCTTGTGACTTTGATGAATCTGAAATTTGAGTTCCCCTTCATAAAAAATAATGATAATTTTATAGGAGTCTTAGTCGCACGGATAGGCCGTTGAGCCATTTAAGATTGAGGATGATGGTTCCATTTTATGGGTTGATGCACATATAAATGGGTTCCAACTTAAGATTAGCTCATAAATTAGTGCCTTGACTCAATCTGGACAGCTTAACCATATTATCCTTGATTATATTCTATTTTTAATTTATTTTAACTTTTTCTTTAAATCTAACATGCATTCATATAGGACTTTGATTTAATTGTGAAAAATCTCTCTCTTAACTCAATTTTGAGAGTCACTTGATTTCTAATTCCCATGATATGAGATCTTCCACTCTGAATAGAGTACTCAGTTCTCCTCCCAGTTATTTTGGGTTGTTTCTTTAAAAACTCATTTGTTTGGATTTCCATCTTGTTATTCATCATTTACTCCCTTAGAATATTCATCTTGGCTGTAGCACGTCTACATGGCTGGTAATCGCTCTCCAGTGGTGAAACCTACAGGTTTACAATCTGGGGTACTTCTCCGATGCTGGAAGTTGATCTAATTCTTTCGTGCTTGCATGCACATTATCATCCCTCTTATTTTGTTCCTCTATCCAAACAATTGTTAATTTCATGGAACATTCTCAATATTGCTTCATCTTGAACTGTGGAAAATTTGATATCGTATGGTGTCGACAGAGTGTCTCATCGCACCTTGGCATTTAATTTTCAGTCTGCTCACACTTCATTCCCCTTCATCTCACCTCGTTTCATTCCATTACACTTCATTCCATTCCATTACACTTCATTCCACTCCACTTCATTTTATTTCATTCCGTGTCACTCCTCTGCAAAGCATATGCCAAGGCGAGACAGTTGTAAACACGCTAAATTTGACACTATATTGAGTAATAGGGTGTTTAGATGCACTTTTTTGAGTGATTTTTCTCTTAGAATAAAAAATAAGGAGATGTCAGAGTCTTATAGGTGTTTGGTAACACCTTTCTTAATGTCTAGGGAGTAGTTTCTCTCTTCTTTAGCTTTCCTCAAAATAAAAATAGCCTCCGAGCAATTTTTTTTCCAGAGAAGCTCACACGTCTCTTCGCACATTATTCTCGTTGGTCTCGACTTGAACACACGAGCCCCCATTTCCTGCAATGCCCTCCTCGCCGCCTCCACTATTTTGTAGATGAACAGAGCGTACCCCTTGGCCTTGCTCGTTTGCCAGTTCAAACCTAGCGGCCTGTAACGACCCGAGAATCCGATTATCGGGAAGGCCCGATAACCCGAGACTCGAACCGCCGCCCACGAGTCGGGAGGGCTCGGAAGGGTTAAAAGGAGTGTGTAGGCACAAAGAAATATGAAATAAAATAGGAAAATTCAACAATTAACATAAATAAATAAACAACTACAGCAGAGTCCAGTCCAACAGAAAGTACAGTCTAAAGTAGTAAAACATACCGCATGCCAAGTGGACACTCGGCCCGGCGAGCTGGCAACTAAGAACCTCTGAACAGCAACCTCGAACCTCGAGGATGAACCGCCACACCTGAAAAGTAGGGGTGAGCCTCCTGTCACTGGCCCAGTAGGGATCCCGCAGAACCCCAACTGAGAACAACGGCGGCACGGAAATCTACAACTACAAGAGTAACAGTAACAGCATGAACAGAAAACCCGATGGCCGGTCGAAACCCGGCACTACAACTACTCCTACTATACCGGTCAAGCAGAAAGAGAAGTCCCGATCTCACAGTTGGGAACCGGAGCACACTAGCAGCACTTACCGAAGCAAAAACCCACGGTAATCTCGCCGTAGAGGCCTGTCTCCCAGAACAAGACCAAGCTGGGCATGCTGTCCAAAGTGTAACCCCGACCGTCCGATCGCGGGTACCACTCGGCAGGAGGCTCACCCCTGCTTTTCAGGTGTGGCGATTCGTCCTCGAGGTTCGAGGTTGCTATTCAGAGGTTCTTAGTTCCCAGCTCGCCGGGCCGAGTGTCCACTTGGCATGCGGTACGTTTTACTGCTTTAGACGGTACTTTCTGTTGGACTGGACTCTGCTGTAGTTGTTTATTTATTTCAGTTAATTGTTGAATTATCCTGTTTTATTTTCTATTTCTTTGTGTCTCCACACTCCTTTTAGCCCTTCCGAGCCCTCCCGGCTCGTGGGCGGCGGTTCGAGTCTCGGGTTATCGGGCCTTCCCGGTAATCGGATTCTCGAGTCGTTACAGATGGTATCAGAGCGAGGTTATGGACGTGCATAGGAATTCGAGATATTACAGTGATGAGAGTCCATAAGGTCCAGTACAGTCGGCAACTGGCTTAGGGTTTTATGTTCGCTTTCCGCCTAGTTTCTCGCTTGAGAGCTTGAGTGTGCTATGTGACGCTGTGTGATGCTGAGAAGGTGGTTGCTGTCCGCGGTTTTCGTGCCGGCGTGGGGTCTAAAGGTCGAGGTCAAGAGCTTTCTCCCTCATCATTGGTGGCCCCGGTTGTGCTGTGTTGGGCAGAGGTTGCCGGCAGATGTGTCGCTGCGGTGCTGTGTTCGAGGTGTTTGCAGCGAGGTCAGGTGGCTGGTGAGGATTGCGTGTGGTTAAGTGGCCGTGGGCGTGCTCCGAGGGAGTTATTATTGGTGTTTGGCCACTCCAGCGTTGGTTTTATCCAGCCCCTGAGGCATTGAGGTTGTGGTTTAAGGTGGCAGAGTTGGTGCTCTGGTCGAGAAGTGCGCTCGGGAGAGCGGAGGATCTTCTCGGTGAGCTGTTGTTTCGTCGAGCCTGATGTTCTTGTCGTGCTTTGTGACGTCAGACACGACGTGTCTGTAATGACCTGAGAATCCGATTACCGGGAAGGCCTGATAACCCGAGACTCGCACCGCCACCCACGAGCCCGAAGACTCGGAAGGGTTAGAAGGATGGTGTGGAAACTACTCAAGTATCACAAGTAATTGCAGAAATTAAACAGTTATAATATTAAGCTGGAAATGAATTAGCATTTTACATGGTCCACAATAAAAAAGAATAACAACAACATTAGTCCACAACTAGTACAGAGACAAGAAAGAAAAGTACAGCTACACGGGGCATACCCCGACTCTGACCTCTGGCACTACCTCTGGGCACCCGCACCACGCTGCACCCTAGACGCGCTCCACTGGGGCGGCGCCTCACCTGAAACACGGTGAAAACACGCAGGGAATGAGTCTCGGAACAAGACTCAGTAGGGATCACTCGAACCCAACCTCGTAAAATGGGAAACCACTACGCTAGCGGTAGGAGAGTACCTCGGAAAGGAAAGCCATGTACTCTACAAAACAAAGACCCTACGGCACGCAAACCGGCACATGTCCCACGGTGAGACAACCGAAACTCAACGGTCGACCCGACAACCCGAAGGGCAAAGCCACGAAACTGACAGTCTGACACTCCGTACTCGACAGGAGTACCTCCCACTAGAAGCACAGTCGGTAGCGTCCCCTGACGTCTTACACCGCACCACAGGTGAACTGCCTGACGGCACGAACACCGAACAAGTAACCACAAACAAGTGACTAGCTGGGGTCACGCCCGTCGACGTGGATCCAACCGCCCCCAACCACGTGTGCACACACAGACCGCGCGTCCCGGGTCTGGTCCTCTGACCGGTTTTCCCCTCAGCCGGACTCTGGCTGCAAGACGTGGGGCCCGACGGCAACCGGTCCACAAATCGCCTCTAAGGGTAAGTCCGTACACCACTCCCTGGTGCGACCGGTACCGCGTACTGGTAGGCTACGACTAGTGGAGGGTCACTGAAGGAGTAGACTCTCAAGTCACGGAAAACGACGCCCGCATCCGACGACGCATGGGGACCACCCCACGCATCGGCCCCGTCGCATGGTGGCCACAGCCGTACTAAAAATGGGGTTGCAGCCCTCTCGGGGCAACCAGGCGCCTGACGGTCCACCCCGGGACCGTCACAAGGCTGTAACGGTCTAGGTGAGACCGTTACACATACACTTGGCGGTCTAACGCAGGCCGTTGCACGGCCAGAGGAACGCACGGAGTAACGCGCCTGGTCCAGCGCGTTACATGAATGTAACGCGCCTGGCCCAGTGCGTTACACAAATGTAACGCGCCTGGTCTGGCGCGTTACACGCGCCTCACGTTCCCAACGTGAAAGCTGGATGTAACGCGCTTGGCCCAGCGCGTTACGCGCCCCTCACACCTGGCATGACCCAGAAAGTAACGCGCTCGTCCCAGCGCGTCACACGGATGTAACGCGGTCGCCCAGGCGTGTTACTCACGCAGACCCCTAATGGTCAAAAACCAACGGTCGGAAAGCCCCTGACGGCCCAACCCAGGCGCGTCACATACAAGTGGCGGTCAATCGTGGGACCGTCACAGTCCCTGACCCCTGAAGGCTAACCAAAGGGCATGTGACGGCCCCCTCGAGGCGCGTCACATAGTGTGACGGTCCCTGGAAGGACCGTCACACGCACCCGACGGTGAAAACGGCGGGAAAGCCCAAAAACTTCAACCACGCCCCCATACCTCCACCGGAGAGGGGGAAATCAAAGGGGAAGACCCCTGGGGACCCCTAGAATGATTCTAGGCCATCAAAACATGAAATCATGCATCAAATCCATAGATCGGGCGAGCTCTCCCCAAACCATGGAAAAATCCTAACATGCTCAATCACACCCCTCTCGGCCTCCCCTCGGCCTATAAACCACGAAAATGAACGGCGGGGAGCTAGGGAACGTCACCCTACCTCAATGGAGCGGAGGCTCCGCCTGATCGTCCGTGAATCGTGAAGAACGCTTTTAGAACCCCGCCTCCCCACGCTTCCCACGCTTGCCGCACGCCCGCACGATCGTCTCCACGTCACCCACGTCCTTGCCACGTCGCACCGCCGTCGTCTACAGCCGAAACGGTGGTCACCGTGCTCGAACGGGAGAGAGGGAGAGGGCGGCCACGGTTGGGGAAGGAAGGAGGAAGAAGAAGAAGAAAGAGAAGGTGGGGGAGAGAGAGAAAATAGGGGGGGTATTTATAGGAAAATCCAGAAATTCCGAAAAATACCGAAAAATAGAAAATTACATTTTTGGAATCCTCGGGACGCACCGATCGCAACGGTACCACTCGTGCCCAGGTGAACGGCCCGGTTCACCCGCAGCGAGGTTCCGAAGGAATTACCGAAACACACACCGGAAATTGAAAAACACGCGCGAAAAAGCCGCGGAACACCTCCGGGCCTCCGAAACGACTCCGGATCGCGCCGATCCGAACACGAAAGATGTCTGAAACGAAATTTCGAACACAATGGAGCCGAACACTCTGAAAAATGAGATCCGAGACCCACGAAAAGGATCCGAAAGGTCCGGGATATTACAACCCTCCCCCCTTAAGGAATTTCATCCTCGAAATTGAGAACAACCCAAGGGGAAAGAAGAGGAAGACTCACTCAAACAGGTACGGGAACTGATGCCGCATCTCATCCTCACGCTCCCAAGAAGCCTCACCACCAGAGTGCCGCTGCTACACCACCTTTACCAAGGGGATGACCTTGTTCCGCAGGTGCTGCTCTCGCCTATCCTCCACGTGGATCGGAAACTCTGGGAGAGAGAGATCTGGAGTTACCTCAGGCCAAACAGAAATCTCGAGCACATGAGAGTCATCAGGCATATACTTCTGCAACATCGAGACGTGGAACACGTCATGCACCGACGCCAACTCAAGAGGTAACAGCAACCGGTAAGCAACCTCACCGATGCGCTCCAAGATCACAAAAGGACCAATGTAGCGGGGACTCAGCTTCCCACGCCGTCCAAAACGCATCACCCCCTTCATCGGAGAAACTCTCAAGAACACACGATCGCCCACGGCGAACTCGAGAGGCTGCCTCCTACGGTCAGCATAGCTCTTCTGCCGACTCTGGGCCGCCAACATGTTCTGACGAACCAGGTGCACAACATCCACACATTGCTGTACCAACTCTGGTCCCGTCACAACACGCTCACCAACCTCAAACCAATCAAGTGGAGTCCGGCAAGGACGCCCATACAGAGCCTCATAGGGAGCCATACCAATGCTCGAATGATGGCTGTTGTTATAGGCAAACTCCACCAATGGTAGGTGAAGAATCCAACTCCCCTGCCACTCCAGACAGCAGGATCTCAGCATGTCCTTCAAAGTCTGAATGGTCCTCTCAGATTGACCATGCGACTGAGGATGATACGCCGAGCTAAATGCCAACTCCGTGCCAAGAGCTCGCTGGAAACTCCTCCAGAATCCAGAAGTGAAGCGCGGATCCCGATCTGACACGATCGAAACGGGAATCCCATGCAACGGCACGATCCGCTCCACATACAAACGAGCCAACTTGGACACGCCCCAGCTGACTTTGACCGGTAACAACCGAGTCACCTTTGTCAGCCTATCCACCAGCAACCAAATACTGTCCTGCCCACCCGGGGTCCTCGGCAACCCAACCATAAAATCCGTGGTCACGTGGTCCCACTTCCACGTAGGAACATCCAAGGGCTGGAGAGTACCTCCTGGTCGCTGATGCTCCGCCTTCACCTGCTGACAGATCAGGCACCTGGCCATAAATTCTGCGACATCTCTCTTCATGCCAGGCCACCAGAACTGCCTCCGCAAGTTTCGATACATCTTTGTCGCACCCGGGTGTACGGTGTACCTGCTCCCGTGAGCCTCGCGCAACACCGCACGACAAATCTGCTCCTCCGCTAGGACGTACAGCCTGTCGCGAAACCTCACAGCACCGTCCTCGCCGAGTTCCACATCAGCCATCGTCAGAATCCGTGGCAACTCAGGGTCCGCATGCTGAGTCTCTGTCACCTGACGACGGATAGCAGGAGTGACAGTCAGACTCGCAAGCACTGCCAACCCTGGATCCTGGGGAATCTTGAGCCTGAAAGATACTTCGGGCACTTGTTCCCAGAGCCTCCACTTTCTCAACATCAAGGCACTGATCGTGACCTTCCGACTCAAAGCATCGGCGACGACATTCATCCTGCCTGGCTGATAAGATAAGGTGAAGTCATAATCTATCATGAACTCCATCCAACGCCTCTGCCTGAGGTTAAGGTCCCTCTGCGAGAACACGTACCTCAAACTCTGATGGTTAGTGAACACCTCAAACTTCTCACCGTACAGATAATGCCTCCAGATCTTCAGCGCGAAAATCACCGCCGCCAACTCAAGGTCATGGGTAGGGTAGTTCTCCTCGTGGGACTTTAGCTGCCGAGATGCATAAGCCACCACTCTACCATGCTGCATCAACACAGCTCCCAATCCAACGCCGGAAGCATCTGTACACACCACAAAACCTCCCGATCCAGAAGGTAAAACCAACACCGGAGCCGAGGTGAGCAATCTCTTCAGTTCCGTGAAGCTCTGCTCACACTCCTCAGACCAGACGAAAGGCACATCCTTCCACGTGAGCCTAGTCATCGGGGGTCGTAATACGAGAAAAATCCTGGATAAACCGGCGATAATAGCCCGCAAGCCCCAAGAAACTCCGGATCTCCATCACCGACCTCGGCCTCGGCCACTGCATTACTGCCTCGACATTGACGGGGTCCACGAAAATACCATCACCAGAAATCACGTGCCCCAGAAAGTGCACCTCACCGAGCCAAAACTCGCACTTGCTGAGCTTCGCATACAACTGGTGATCCCGCAACGTCTGCAGCACCACACCCAAAAGGTACGCGTGCTCCTCGACAGACTGCGAATAAACAAGGATGTCATCCACGAAGATGACCACGAACTGGTCCAAGTACGGATGAAACACCCTCTGCATCAAGTCCATGAAGGCTGCTGGGGCATTGGTGAGCCCGAACGGCATCACCAAAAATTCATAATGCCCGTACCTCGTACTGAAAGCAGTCTTCTCCACATCGGACTCACGAATTCTCAGCTGATAGTAACCGGACCGCAAATCAATCCGTGAGAACACTCGCGCAGACTGGAGCTGGTCGAACAAATCATCAATCCGTGGTAACGAATACTTATTCTTAATGGTCACTTCATTCAGCTGCCGATAGTTAATGCATAGCCGCAGACTACTGTCCTTCTTCTTGTCGAACCCTTTCTTGAAAAATTTCTTGACCTTCGTGCCAAAGGACGCAGATCCTGTCACCGACGCTGCCTATGCCGGCACTCCTGAACCACTCATCGCATGCTGGAAAGAACCCTGCTGCTGGGTAGTCGACTGCTGGCTGCGACCTGACAAGGACTGCCCCTGGCTGATCGGTCCTCGGGTCCTCTGCATATCCATCTCCAAAGAAGCCGCAACACGAGACGCTGTCTCTAGATCAGTGGCCCCGTTCACGATCAGATGGTGCCTCAGCTCCTGCCTCAAACCCTGAACAAACTACGCGGTCTTCACCCTCTCATGCTCCATGATGTGAGGTGCATACCGACCCAGCTCGATAAATCGGGCCCTATACTGCAACACGGACATGTCGCCCTGCACCAGCTCCAGAAACTTCCGCATCCGCTGCGTAGCAACAAAATCTGGACAGCACGTACGCTCGAAAGCACTGACGAAATCGTCCCACTCGACCTGCTCAAGTGGACGAAGCTGAAAGGACGTCTTCCACTCGGAAGACCACCACTTCCGAGCCGTACCCTGCAACTGGTTATAAGCCAACATCACTCTGTCCTCGGCAGCACTCTTCGCAGAACTGAACACCCGCTCCATCTCATCAAGCCAATCACGAGCCGCATCAGGGTCTGCCTGGTCGCTGAAGTAAGGTGGATGGAACTGCAGAAAGGCCCTCACTGCTCGGCCTGGCCCACCCCTAGCTGACGAGCCCTCACCAGTCTCTCCACCGAACTGCTGAGACATAAGCTGATACATGCCACGGAAGAAATCCTCGGCCCCCGGAACCCTCGCAGTAGCCGCGGCCTCGGTAGCTCCTAGTGGCGCTCTGCTATGCTCCTCCCGGTCCCCCTGGACCCCCTGCTGGATCTCCTGACCTCCAGCCGACTGCCCCTGCTGAGAGCGAGTGCTCCGCCTCGGCGCCATGCTCGCTCCTGAAGCAAAAGATAGAAAACATGAAAACGGCATGGTCAAGAAAAACACACGATGCCCGATGCCAGTGTCAACTGTACATCATTGTTGTGGACAAGTGGACCACTACACTTACCTATGATTCTCATGTAATTCCACCACCGCGCTCTGATACCAGCTGTAACGACCCGAGAATCCGATTACCGAGAAGGCCCGATAACCCGAGACTCGCACCGCCACCCACGAGCCCGAAGACTCGGAAGGGTTAGAAGGATGGTGTGGAAACTACGCAAGTATCACAAGTAATTACAGAAATTAAACAGTTATAATATTAAGCAGAAAATGAATTAGCATTTTACATGGTCCACAATAAAAAAGAATAACAACAACATTAGTCCACAACTAGTACAGAGACAAGAAAGAAAAGTACAGCTACACGGGGCATACCCCGGCTCTGACCTCTGGCACTACCTCTGGGCACCCGCACCACGCTGCACCCCAGACGCGCTCCCCTGGGGCGGCGCCTCACCTGAAACATGGTGAAAACACGCAGGGAATGAGTCTCGGAAGAAGACTCAGTAGAGATCACTCGAACCCAACCTCGTAAAAAAGGAAACCCCTACGCTAGCAGTAGGAGAGTACCTCGGAAAGAAAAGCCCTGTACTCTACAAAACAATGACCCTACGGCATGCAAATCGGCACACGTGCCACGGTGAGACAACCGAAACTCAACGGTCGACCTGGCAACCCGAAGGTCAAAGCCATGAAACTGACAGTCTGACACTCCGTACTCGACAGGAGTACCTCCCACTAGAAGCACAGTCGGTAGCGTCCCCTGACGTCTTACACCGCACCACAGGTGAACTGCCTGACGTGGTAGCGCCTACCCAAGGTACGAACACCGAACAAGTAACCACAAACAAGTGACTAGCTGGGGTCACGCCCGTCGACGTGGATCCAACCGCCCCCAACCACGTGTGCACATACAGACCGCGCGTCCCTAGTCTGGTCCTATGACCGGTTTTCCCCTCAGCCGGACTCTGGCTGCAAGACGTGGGGCCCGACGGCAATCGGTCCACAAACTGCCTCTAAGGGTAAGCCCGTACACCACTCCCTGGTGCGACCGGTACCGCGTACTGGTAGGCTACGACTAGTGGAGGGTCACTGAAGGAGTAGACTCTCAAGTCACGAAAAACGACGCCCGCATCCGACGACGCACGGGGACCACCCCACGCACCGGTCCCGTCGCACGGTGGCCACAGCCGTACTAAAAACGGGGTTGTAGCCCTCTTGGGGCAACCAGGCGCCTGACGGTCCACCCAGGGACCGTCACAAGGCTGTAATGGTCTAGGCAAGACCGCTACACACACACTTGGCGGTCTAACGCAGGCCGTTGCACGGCCAGAGGAACGCACTGAGTAACGCGCCTGGTCCAGCGCGTTACACGAATGTAACGCGCCTGCCTAGTGCGTTACACAAACATAACGCGCCTGGTCTGGCGCGTTACACGCGCCTCACGTTCTCAACGTGAAAGCTGGATGTAACGCGCTTGCCCCAGCGCGTTACACGAATGTAACGCGCTTGGCCTAGCGCGTTACGCGCCCCTCACACCTGGCATGACCCAGAAAGTAACGCGCTCGCCCCAGCGTGTCACACGGATGTAACGCGCTCGCCCAGGCGCGTTACTGACGCAGACCCCCAACGGTCAAAAACCAACGGTCGGAAAGCCCCTAACGGCCCAGCCCAGGCGCGTCACATACAAGTGGCGGTCAATCGTGGGACCGTCACTGTCCCTGACCCCTGAAGGCTAACCAAAGGGCATGTGACGGCCCCCTCGAGGTGCGTCACATAATGTGACGGTCCCTGAAAGGACCGTCACACGCACCCGACGGTGAAAACGGCGGGAAAGCCCAAAAACTTCAACCACGCCCCCATGCCTCCACCGGAGAGGGGGAAATCAAAGGGGAAGACCCCTGGGGACCCCTAGCATGATTCTAGGCCATCAAAACGTGAAATCATGCATCAAATCTATAGATCGGGCGAGCTCTCCCCAAACCATGGAAAAACCCCAACATGCTCAATCACACCCCTCTCGGCCTCCCCTCGGCCTATAAACCACGGAAATGAACGGCGGGGAGCTAGGGAACGTCACCCTACCTCAATGGAGCGAAGGCTCCGCCGGATCGTCTGTGAATCGTGAAGAACGCTTTTAGAACCCCGCCTCCCCAAGCTTCCCACGCTTGCCGCACGCCCGCACGATCGTCTCGACGTCACCCACGTCCTTGCCACGTCGCACCGCCGCCGTCTACAGCCGAAACGGTGGTCGCCGTGCTCGAACGGGAGAGAGGGAGAGGGAGAGGGCGGCCACGGTTGGGGAAGGAAGGAGGAAGAAGAAGAAGAAGAAGAAAGAGAAGGTGGGGGAGAGAGAGAAAATAGGGGGGTATTTATAGGAAAATCTGGAAATTCTGGAAAATACCGAAAAATAGAAAATTACATTTTCGGAATCCTCGGGACGCACCGATCGCAACGATACCACTCGTGCCCAGGTGAACGGCCCGGTTCACCCGCAGCGAGGTTCCGAAGGAATTACCGAAACACACACTGGAAATCGGAAAACACGCGTGGAAAAGCCGCAGAACGCCTCCGGGCCTCCGAAACGACTCCGGATTGCGCCGATCCGAACACGAAAGATGTCCGAAACGAAATTTCAAACACAACGGAGCCGGACACTCCTAAAAACGAGATCCGAGACACACGAAAAGGATCCAAAAGGTCCAGGATATTACAGTGTCGGTCCCGGTTATTCTTGCGGATTTCGAGGCAGGATTGGGCTGTGGTGTCCTAGTAAGTTCTTGCTCCTGGATTGTGTTCGTCTTGGATTTGGCTAATGATGTGAAGGTTCCGCGGTGGTTTCGGGACTCGAGGATGAGCGTTGACGATTGTCGATTATGGCTCGTGTTGCGGCTCTTGGCGTGGCGTGTTGCAGTTCGAGGAATTGCAGCGGTGGTGCATCGAGAGATGTTGTGATTGTGGTCCGACGTGACACTCGCCGAGTGTGTCGGAGGCGCTGACTTGACGGAAGCGATAGTTTTCTTGATGTTGGGAGGTGCTGTTCTCAGCATGCGCGAGGTTCGAAGTCAGGTCAGGCGGAGTTTTTCATTGGTCAGAAGTGTGATTGGTTTTCCCTTTGGTTGGAGAGAATTGTGTTTGGCCAGGTTCGTCGTCTTGCATTGTGTGTTCGGATTGGTTGGCCTTCGTGTGCTCTGAAATCCGTGCGAGACATGCTCTCTCTCTTGGCAAGGCGGTTGCCTGAGAAGGTTGTGCCCGTTCCCCTTGTTGTGTGAGGGTGCTGGCGCTTTTCCGAAAGGACGAGTGCTGGTTGGGCGGTGTTCGCATTCTTGGCTGTGCGTGTGTGGGTCAGAGTGCGCAGCGGAAGCCTGGTGGGCTTGTGACCCATTGGTTCAGGATCGTAGCGTTGGTTGCTACGGGCGGATTTCCTGAGGTTGCATTGAGCGTTGGAGGATTGGTTCCTCGGTGTGAGACGTGTTGTTGCCGTGCCGTTGCTCAAGATATCATGATTCTTGGCCCTGGCAGGATGGAGTGTTGGGGGATGTGCTGGCTAGTGTGCCGCATGAGTACCCTGTTCCTGTGATGGAAGCCGTGTCAGGCGTCGGTGTTGAACCTGGATGGGGTTGTTAAGGATGTCGCCTGACGGAGGTCAAGGACGTGTTGGTCAGAGTCGGTGGCTTGGTGCCCGACTTGTATTAGAGGTTGTGTCCTCTGTTGAGATCGCCTTTGGAGAAGTGATCTCTGAGAGATTTTGGGCTCCGGTTGGTAGCTGCGAGTGACTGGTAAGGCTAGTCTCATAGTCGACCACGGTAAGATGTGTATTGCTTGGGGACCCGTGTGTATTGGCCGCAGCGTTGGCGACCAGGTTGCTGTGAGATTAGATGGCACTTTTCTCCTCTAGAGATGTGTGCCATGAATCATTTTGGTGGTGTCCCGTGGCTCTGAGGTGAGGGCGGAATCGGGGTTGGCAGGTGTCCACTTGGATTAATTGGGACGAAGGTTTTGATGAGACAGGATGGAAGAGTGCCGCATGTGCATGGAGGTCCTTGATGGGATGTTGGTGTCGCAATGGTTATCCTTGGTCTGTGACCAGCATGGAATGGTTCTCCTATAAGTCTGATTCAAGTGAGGTGATGACCGAAGACGCCAGGATCTTGTCATTTGGTTTCATCGTGCTCCCCGAGAGGGTCGAGTTGGCACGATGATCGTGTTCGGACGCGGTGTCCGAGAGGAGTGCAGCTCAAGATGTGGTAATTATCTGTGTGTGAGTCAGCGGATAACCTGCTGTGGGGCTGGATCGTGCCCGTTGGATAGGTGGAGGTTTCCCGTTGACATGTATCTGGTGACCAGTGGATGGTCTTTTCACAGACAGAAGTTGCTGGTGGTTGCGCATCGGGGTTGGTGAGAACCGTGTGTCAGGGAGACCTTTAGTGGTCGTTCCTGTGATGTGCTTTCCAGCTGGGGACTGGACTCTGCTATAGTTGTTTATTTATTTCTATTAATTTTTGAATTGTTCTATTTTATTTTCTATTTCTTTATGTCTCCACACTCCTTTTAGCCCTTCCGAGCCCTCCCGGCTTGTGGGCGGCGGTTCGAGTCTCGGGTTATCGGGCCTTCCCGGTAATCGGATTCTCGGGTCGTTACACGGCCCCTCCTTGATCTCACCATATTGGGAGAAAAACTGGACGGGGCACTCTTTATCAACCTCGGGGTTGACGTTCCCCACAAAGATCTTCCTCGATCGGACGTCCTGCGGCGTGTGGTAGGGGGACAACCGCACATGCGACGGGGCTGCTGGTGCATTGCAGCCGGAGGTGGGTCAGTAGGTCCTACGGTTGGCATCTGGCAGGTGGTCATGCGGTCGTCGATGAACTTCTGGGGCTTCCCGAGGGCGCGGTGGGCGGAGCAGCTGTAGCAGAAGATGATGAAGCCATACCCTTTGGACTTGCCAGACCTTCCGCTTCTTTGACGTCGTCATGAGAGAGAGAGAGAGAGAGAGAGAACACAAGCTTGCTATTACAGCAGGTGAGAAGAGAGGGTTTATGCTGTTGCAGCAGGTGATGCCATTTTTCATTCAATTTATGACAATTTCTTCCCTTTCTTAACTTGGATTTCTTGAAGATTTGACTGCGTACATGGACGCCATTTAAATAACGTCTTTCTGAGTGGACGCTATTTCTTCGAGAATCCATTCTCGAATCGAGCTTCTCCTTACTCTATTTTGATCACCTTTTTCACTTGAAAAAAGATTCCTATGGCTTTCTATGGCAACGAGGACATCTGGAGGAAAGATTTCTCCTTCCAAATCTTATCAAAACCATGTTTTCTATTTTTCAAAGATTTCAACTCTGAATTCTCTCCTCTATAAATAGGACGCCTCTTCCAAGGGTTGGAGGGATTGAATTTTGTAATCTCTGGGGAAACTCTGTTGGAAGAAGGAGTCAAGAAGGAAGGAGAAGCCCACATGCTTGAAAGCTGCATCCTTTGGAGCTCCCTCCCCCTTTGAAGACTCTTGGAGAAAAACCAATAAGCTTTTATATCCTCTTATCTCTTTTATTTTATTAGATTTGTTTCATGCATGCATCGTATCCTTTTCTATTTCCTCCTTTGTGCACTCTATCACACCTCCCTTGGTGCAACTCTTGCACACTCCCTCTTATTCCTCATATCATCATATTTTTCTTCCCTTTGTATAGAGGTTTAAACTAAACATCAACAAGGTGTGTGTCTATTTCATATTTTCTCATATTTATTCCTTCAAGAATTTGATGCTACACCTATGCGTTTCTAATCCATATCTTTTTGTTGTTTGTTTTGTTTCTTCAAAGGACAATCAATTAAAGAAGGCTCTCTTTATCGGCCGACCGATTGGAAGAGAATGCTAGAACCCCCACATCTCTCTGCTTTTAAAAGATATTTATTGTGGCGCCCCTTTCCGGCGATCCCGTATCGTGTCCGGGGACATCACAGCGGATGTACGGAAGTGTTGTGGGCTGAGATATTTACAAGGCGCTAAAGGCCAAACCATCACATATTCCAAAAGAAACATAACCATACCATTTCCATAAGATAAACACTCATAATTTACATTGTATATAGAGTACTACATATCTCTATCCAAAAGTCATATTTACATTCATTATTCAAAGGAAAACTAAATCTATTTATTCTGCGCGGCGGAATCCAAACTAAACTCGGGATCATCCTCCGACCTACCGCCCGTCGGAGTCAAGACGCACACTGGTCAATTTCCTGAAATGGTTAGGCAACGAAAGTGAGTCCAAAGACTCAGTAGACATTAAAACCAATCACATGCTTATCATATACTAAACTGTGCAAATCCATGATATATAAAGCTAAGCACAATTTCATTGGATTATGAATGCGAAAGAAATATAATAGAGCAAAATAATTATCATATCTATAAGCAAATGCGCATAACAAATTTTATCTGACTTATATATAAATGGCATAGTACATATCTTAGCTAAATCAGAGCTTATACAGATGAACTTATTTTCAGATCATATCAAAGTCATATATCAAATCTGAACTTCATATTATTTGGCAGCATATATGGGACATGCATCCCGTCACTAAAAGCAGTAGCAAACACATACCTAGGCATCCATACGTCGACATAAAGATAAATGGTCTAAATGCTGGAGCCTGTCGGCCTTGATCAACCACGCAGGATCGGGAGTTAATACTCCACCATTCCCTAGATAATTTTCTTATTCTGGGTTCTGGATTTTTCAGAAATCCGTTTGTCCTCGGAAATGGGCCTAATCCCGTAGCGGAAGCTAACTACGGTTTGTCGCCCTACACCTCCTTAAAGTGACACAGTCCATATGCTTAATCAAATTTTTATTCTTATTACGATGCTTATTACATAGTCGTCTCAATACTTAAAACTTGCCATTGAACATAACAAAATAACTGGATCGTATTTTAATATTATTAACTAAATATATATAACATTCGAAGAGATTAGAGTAGAGAGAGTAGAGAGAGAAAGTAGAAAGAGATTAGAGAGAAATTAGAAAGAGATTAGAGATAGATTAGAGAGAAAAATAATATTTTAACAGAATGGTAACTAAATAAATAACTGATTCTAAGCATAGATCATCGGGTTAAATAAATCACTAACTTACGCCTGAATAATTACATTTCAAATAAAATCAAATCAAAGAAATATAAATACCAAATAACATGCACTCGGTTTATCATGTGCCTACCTTTAGAATAGACTTCTAAATTGACTTTGTATCTCACCCGAGCTTCCGTAAAAATCTTTGCGTAGGAAAAGATTATTTTTCCGTTCCAGATACGTGAAGAATGGCGAAATTGTCCAAATAAATTTCAAATCCTCCGTCCAAACTTTTTATTAATTATTTATATTATTCTGATGCTGTATTATCTTCTTCGTTTATTAATAAAAGGATGAGAGTGGGAAGAGAGATGAGAGAGAAATTAGAGAGAGGAAATAGAGAGAGAAAGTGGAGAGGGTAGAGAAAGAAAGTGGAGAGAGGAGATTGAGAAGTGGAGAGAGAAACTAGAGAGAGAAACTAGAGAGAGAAAATAGAGAGAGAAAGTGGAGAGGGTATAGAAAGAAAGTGGAGAGAGTAGAGAGAAAAACTAGAGAGAGAAAGTAGAGAGAGAAACTAGAGAGAGAAACTAGAGAGTAGAGAGAATAGAGATAGAAAGTAGAGAGTAGAGAGAAAGTATAGAGAATATAGAGAAAATAAAGAGAGTAGAGAGAGAGTAAAGAAAGTGTAGAGAGAGAAAGTAGAGAGAGAAAGTAAAAATAGTAGAGAGAGAAAGTAGGGAAAGATTAGAGAGAGTAGAGAGAGAGTAGAAAAGAGAAAATAAAAATAGAAAGAGAGAAGTAGAGATGAGAGAGAGAGAGAGAGTTGGAGGGGGGATGAAGAGAGTTGGGGGGGTGTGTTTGTGGGAGAGGAAGAGGGGGAGGGGTGGTTTATATAGGGGGGAGGGGAGGAGAAGATAAGAATGAGAAGGAGGAGATAAGGAGGAGGGGAGGGGATAAGGATGAGGAGGGGGATAAGGTTGGACGGGGTTACGTGGGGAAGGGAAAAATATGAGTTGTTATTTTTTTTTTGAATTTGGATGAATTTTTATGTAAAAACCCACTAAATGTTTATCAATAACAAGAGTTTAAGGAACTAATTCATTCTATCATATATTTGACCTACCAAACGTAAAAATTTGAAAAAGTGTTCAACATGAAACTTGTAGATTTTTGAATTCTCTGTCCAACGGGCCTAATATTGATCATATTCTGACATTCTTATAAAAAGTTATATATTATTAAAGTAAGATAACTATTTAATTTACTTAATAAGGTTCGTTAAATAATATCGTTCAAGATATTAGGCTTTAATTAAGGTAACATAAAATTTATATGGACTAACTATAAGATGTTTAACTATCTTTAAGTTTCGGACGAATTCGGGTGTTACATTTATAATGCAATATCTCCTTTTATTTATTGATATTATCCTTCGAGGCCCACAATCTCTTACGATCACACCTCCATCCACCTTCTTCTATATTTCATTATTTATTCACCATAGTATTTTGTGAGATTCGAAAATCGTGGAGATCTACGATTGGAGCCAAGAAGAGGAGGAAGATGACATGCCATGAGATGTGAGAGCTCAAGGAAGAAGAAAGGTAGTGCCGTGAGATGAAAGAGGAGGTAATCAACATAAAAGGGTTCCATGGTACCTCCCTAAGCTATCAGACTAAGGTTTAAATAAACTTAACATTTATCTAATATGTTGGATCCAAATAAAAATAGCCCACTAGAACCGCAACTACGAAAGTAATGAGATTGTCGTGTTAAGATCTAGTCTAAAAGGTGGAATGGGCTTCCAAGTTTTTTAAAGTCCTGCTGAAAATTAGGTTGGGCTAAATTTTACTGCCCAAATATAATTCTAGGTATCGGGCCTAGCCAAGCTTTCTAATTATGACTGCTGATTGATAGCCCTATACATAAAGAGTGATAAAAATGGGACATCAAAAATTTATAACATTCCTCGAGGTTTTGTGACACTTCCTTATTCAATCATTTTTGCCCCTTATCTACTTGGATAACATTTGAAAGTGTATAATATAATGATGATAATGAAGAATACAAATCTTTCTTTATTGATTGTAGATTTAAAAAAATGACTTTTAGTTAATGCCCTTTATCATTCTTAAGAGAAGGAACTCCTATAACACTATCCTTTGCCCGTGACGGAGTGGACACTCCCCCCCTTTGCTTGAGGGAGGTCTCAGGTTCAATACCCGGTTCCTTCTCCCCATTAAAGAAAAAAACTTATGTATCGAAAAAAATAATTCTATAACCCTTCCCCTCTTCCATTCCTCTCCATAGAACGTGGTTGGGAACCCATTTCTTCCCCTCCTTTTTTTTCTCCACCCATCACCATTTCTCTTCTCTAAGGATGACTTTGATTCTCGGTTAGAATATGGGCGAATGCTCCACCCAAGGTAGTGTGCCCGCCCTAAGTAGGTTCGAACAAGCCATTCAACCTTGTCACGCCCCGAACCGATAGCAGCGGAACTTGTCGTTGGACCAATCTGTGAGAGACGTCACGCGGTTCGGGGAAGAGCGGAGAAGACGCGGAGCGCGCGCGGGCTCCTCTTTTTTTTGGTGTTTGTTTGCTGTAACATAGAAATAAGATAAGAGAGAGAAAGGGCCACCACGAGAGATTGCTCCGGCGGGGCGAGCGGGACAAGTGTGATATAGCAAGATATGGGGGTTAAACGGCCATAGCGGGAAGTGACTCGCCGCGGCCTCGGGGGGACGGGAATGGTGCAGAAATTAAATAATAAGAATTGAAACGGCCATTGGGGAAGTGACTCGCCGCTGCCTCGAGAATATGAGCAGATAATAAGATGACAGAATATAAAGAGAATACAAAGAGCGGGAATTTAAACGGCCATTGGGAAAGTGACTCGCCGCGGCCTCGAGAACATAAACAGATAAGAATATAACGTATAAGAACGTGAATTTAAACGGCCATTGGGGAAGTGACTCGCCGCGGCCTCGAGAATATGAGCAGAATATAACAGAGTATAAAGAGAATATAAGAATGGAAATTTAAACGGCCATTGGGGAAGTGACTCGCCGCGGCCTCAAAAACAAGATGTGATCGTCAGGGGCCGAAAGACCCCAAAATAAGAAAGTGATCGCGCCTACCTCAAGAGCGGGAGATGGCGGGTTGCTTCTTCCTCTCCCTCCGGCTGGCCGACGGAGAGGGCTTTCCTCGGCTACCCTTGCAAAACAATGACAAACAAATGACAAGTGGATTAGAAAGATGGAGGTGTAGTATTCAAATCCTTGCGATAAAAATAATAAAATGATGGCAAGACACACACCTGGTTGGTGTTATCTTTTAAACCCCTCTCGGACTCGAGTAGAAGGAAAATGAGACAATGGATGTAAGAAGTGTATAAGAAAAGGCGCCCTTATGAAGGGGGATAGTGGATGCAAGATGATGAATGCAAAAGAACTACGAAGAAAAGGAAAGAATTGGCTTATTGGATGTGCCGATGGTGAAATCCGGCGGAGCTCCGGCAGCGTGGGGACGACGTGGAAGCGCGGTGGATGAAGACGACCTTCCTCTCGCGAGCGTGAGCACCCGAGAAGCCGGCAGAACCTCCACCTACAAAAGAACCCACGGGTTAGAAAATGACTCCGTAGCCTCTGGGCTCCGGCAGCCTATCGGATCACTTCGAAGCTCTCCCAGAACTGAGGGGGTGGGCCTCTATTTATAGAGCTCCGGAGGGTGGAGGCGTCCAGGACCCTGGACACCTCCATCAGGGCCGACTTAATATTCTATTCTATTTTTATATATTTTTTTGGAATACTTTTGTGGAGACGTCCAGGGCTCCGGACGCCTCAAACAGGTCCACCGAAAATCGACGACGGCCGCACGCGATTTGGCACAACGCGTGATTTTGTGAGCGGCGCCTCGTGATTCAGAAATGGGCGCGTCCAGCGGCCTGGACGTCTTCAAAATTTGGATTTTGACAAACCGTCGTTCGGTGAGCGGCGCCCGTGAGAGATTTGATGGAGGCGTCCAGGGGCCTGGACGCCTCCAAAATATATATTATTTTTTATTTTTCTTTTGTCTTTTATGCCAGGGCTGGCATGATTTTTTTTATATTTATTTTTATGGAGGCGTC
The DNA here is from genome assembly GCA_022559845.1 of Amorphophallus konjac. Lineage (NCBI taxonomy): Eukaryota > Viridiplantae > Streptophyta > Magnoliopsida > Alismatales > Araceae > Amorphophallus > Amorphophallus konjac. The sequence goes on from CM040118.1 coordinate 23,442,376, forward strand.
CAGGGGCCTGGACGCCTCCATTAATATATTTATTTTTTTTATTTATTATTTTTTTTATTTTTTATGCCAACTGGCATTTTACACACATTTTTTATTTTTTTGTTTTTTTATGGAGGCGTCCAGGGGCCTGGACGCCTCCATTAATATATATATTTTTTATTTGGTTTTGGGCCCTGAGAAAATAATAAAATAAATTAAAAAGATGGGGGCGTCCAGGGGCCTGGACGCCCCCATTAAGACCCACCCGGGTCCTAGTCAGCGGCCGCCCGGCAGACATCCTTCTTGGTTCCGGAACCTCCTGATGCGTTCGACTGGTGTTGATGCCGTCCGACTGCCGTGACGGGACGATTCCAAATGCCGAAAAAGGCAGAAGAAGACCCAAGGAAAGGAAGCACTCGAGTGATTCAAAATGCGTAAGCCATTGCGGGGCGTCGTATAGTAATATGAGACTTTCTCAGGAGGCGTCAAGAATGGCGTGTCTACAGCTGCCCCGCCTTGGCGTCTGCTTTGCAAGGGAGCGACATGTAGTGGAATGGTATCGAACTGGAGTGAAATGAAGTGGGAGCGGACTGATAAGTTGATGCCAAGGTGTGATGAGACACGAGTTTGACGTTACTGTTTGGAATCTTTCCTGAAGTTTCAATGAGGACGATTGCTTGGACGGAGATCAAATAAGGGAGGGTGAGATGTGCGCTCAGGCATGAAACAAAAAGAGACCAACTTCTCGGCGTGGAAGTACCTGGGTCATAAACCAGAGGTTTAACCTTTGGGGAGCGGTTACCAGCCAATGTGAAAGTGCTGCGGCCAAGGTGGGTCGAACAAGGTCAAAAGTAAAGGAATATCTGAGGGTCTGTCCAAACAAGGGTCTCCTTTGGAAGAGCAGCATAGGGCTGTCTCAAGGAAACTCAGTATTTCATTCGGAGTGGAATATCTCATATTTGTAGGAATTGAAGCACAACGGCCTTCGCAATCGAATCACTTGAATGATTTTTCGCAATAAATCAAAATCCTATATGAATGCATGCTGGGTTAAAATAAAAATTTAAAACAAACTAAAATAGAAAATAGCCAAGGATAATATTGTCAACTTGTTAAGAACGGGTCAGGATACCGATCCGGTGAGCCGCCACTGGGCTGGGGCCCGTTTATCCGCGCACCAACTCACTGAAGGGAACCGTCGTCCCCATGCTACCACAAGTTAACGGCCTATCCGTACAACCCAAATTCTCCCGGGATCATCATCGTTTTTGTTGAAGGGGAACTCAAATCCCAGATTCGTTCGGGCCGCAAGGTCCTTGACATGTTCTAGTAGCGTAGGTATCATATACTACGATGCATGACATGGTGGGACCAACCATTGAAAGGTGGGACAGGAGATAGGACAAAGATGTCCGTTAGTAAAACCTGCACATGCCAGCATGGATCAATAACATCAGAAAGTAGCAGATTTATAACAGAATCACACCACAATGGAAAGGAAATCTAGCAAAAATTCTGACACTGACTGCTGATGTGACATGTTCCGTCCTGTAGCGATCTTCCCTTCCTATAAGAACTCCCCTTAGGCTAGTTCATTCAAATGCACCAAGGTGGGTTTTGGAAGCTCAGGAGAGGAAGGAGAGGAGAATCTAGAGATTTCAGGATGGAAGGAGAGTCTTCCCCCGTTATGAAGAGGAGCAGGCCTAGCAGCGAGATCAGGCGACTCTCTGACCTCGAGGGTCATCTGAGTGGGACGATCTTGTCGCATATGGTAAGCTGATTCATTTCAAATTTTCTATGTGAACCTTCTTCTTACTTCCTTCATTTCTTCTTTCATTCCTCTTCCAGCCATATCCACTCTTCCCAGGCCCGAAGAAGTTTTCCAAACTGCCATGGCTTTCAAAGCTAACTTCCAATATCTCCATTGGCATGAGGGCCATACTCTCGAAGTGGCATCTGCAGGGGCTCCTTATTCACGCCAAGTATTACGAGAAGATTCGTATGGACTGGGCGGCTATGGGCGCACTAGTGGAGATCTGGCATCCCCAGACCCACACTTTTATCTTCCCGACCTTCGAGGTTACCATCCTCCTCGAGGAGGTGGAACTTCTGCTCGGATTGAAGAAATTCAAGAGTGACGAGAAGGTGAAGGCTATGCGGATGCTGACACGGGGGACTTCTGAAAGCGTCCTTGGAAGCTTCATGCCGCCCGACGCAGCCCGAAAGGTCCGTACTCAAAAGGGGATTGATCTCCAAAAGCTCGCGGAGTGGGTCATGGACGCCCTGAGAGGGTCACCAGACGATGACTATTTGGAGGGAATCATGAAGGGGTTCACTATCTGTCTGGCAGGTGCTCTCTTGTTTCCTCATACCGACAACATAGTGGAGGAGGATCAACTAAGTGCCATTCGCGGGATCTGGAGTGGAAAGAGGGTGGGACCCGCCATCCTTGCCTATCTTTACAGCGGCCTTACTGCCTCGAGCATGGGTAAGCCTCCTTTTGGTTGCGCACTTGTCTTGAATTGCTAGCTTGATTTGCACTTCAAACTCGACCACCGCGAGGGAATGCCAACTGCTTCGAAGCTCTTCCAACAAAGCCCGCTTCACCACATAGCCGACGTGTTAGGCTTCGGTGGTAATGTAGTGAACCGCGTTCCGTGGCTGAGGAAACGTGAAGACTGGCGGTCTCACTTCCGCACCGTGACACAAGGCTTCTTTACTTGCGCACCGGCATGTTTGCTTTTGCTAGATCTCCTCATGAGGCCTTCTCCCGAAGTTGATCTTCAACTGATCGGCGCGACCCAGTTCGTCCTTTATAATGCGCATCGGTGCTGCCTCCAGATTGGCATCCCACGCCATTCGTTCCCGCCACCGACTGGCATCGTTCCTTTGAAGAAAAGGGAGTTGGGCACTGAAGCGGACGCGAAAGAAGCGAAGGCCATTAAAGCTCCCTCGAAGATAAGTGTTGCGGGAAAGGCCTTAGCGCACGTGGTGGAAGAATGCGAGCCGTGGAGGGCTTATGTAACCGAACTAGGGAAGTTAAGGCTTAAGGCGCCTAAGCCCCTGATGTAGTTCACTCTGCTTTCTGATGGAATAAAATCTGGCATTGATATTTTGGGACCCCCGTCCACTTAATTATTATTATCTTTTTTGTGGTTTTTCTTTTTCTTTGTGTTTTTTCTTTTGTTTGGATTATATACATACTCTTATCTTTTTTACTTTTATTATATATATATATACTTTTTTTTGAAAATTTTTTATTATGGGGGCGTCCAGGGGCTGGACGCCCCTAATTTTATATTTTTTGATTTTTAGGTTTTTTTTGTCTTGGGGTCGTCCAAGGGCTTGGACGCCCCTATTTTTTTTATTTTTGATTTTTTTTAAATTTTGTTGATTTGGGGGCGTCCAGGGTCCTGGACGCCCCCAACTTCTTATTTAATATTTTTTGGTTTTTTTTTGTTTTGGGGGCGTCCAGGGTCTTGGACGCCCCCATGTTTTATTTTTTATTATTTTTTTTTTAGTTTTTTTTTGTTTTGGGGGCGTCCAGGCGCCTGGACGCCCCTAAAATTTTGAATTTTGAAAAAAATAAAAAAAAAGTGGGGGCGTCCAGGCGCCTGGACGCCCCAAACAGGGTGGATTCTATATATATGGGGGGGCCTCACCCTCTGCTCATTTGTACTGTTCATTCTGACGACCCAGTCACCCCAGACGACCCATTCTTAGTCCCAATGGAGCGAGGAGGATCGAGCCAGGGTCCAGCGAAGCGGAAACGACGGGCTCGTCGTCCGAGGAGGCTGAGGGATGATGCCGAGGAGGCTGCTGCGGCGTAGGAGATTGCCGCGGGTGAGGAGGTTCTTCCTTTGGCCTTGGAGGCTGCAGTGGATGCTGGCGACGCGGCAGAGGACGAGCACGATTCGGTAAGCCCCGTAGACCTCCATTCTATTGGTTCACAGGGTTAAAAGGGCGGACGAGAGGCTGTGTGGAGAACGCCGGGTGTGAGGGAAGGAGGCGTCCAGGGGCATGGACGCCTCCATAATTTCTTTTTTGTTCTTTTTTAATTTATTTATTTTTGTAAATAATAAAAAGAATTAAAAAAAAAAGGAGGCGTCCACGGAATGGGACGCCTCCATAATAATATATATATATATTATTTATTTTTGTTTTTGGTTTTTGGTTTTTGGTTTTTTTTTTCTAAAAATAAAAGAAAATAAAGGAAATGGAAAGGAGGCGTCCAGGGGCCTGGACGCCTCCACAAAAAATATTTTTTAAAAAAAATAAAATAAAATGAATAAGTAGTATATGCAGTGTTATTGTTTAATATTATTCATGATGCTGATGTATTTTTTTATTGGTTTTGTGGTGTGCAGGGTGTGATGAAAGGACGGATCAGCTGGTCCCTAGTGGTGGCAGCATACCGTGGGCTGCCGGACTTCCAGAGGGCGCGTGTGGACGCCATGGGCTTTGGAGCTTTCCTTAGGATCGAGCCCTTCCGGCTCGACCTCCCTCTTATCCAGGCATTGAGGGAGCGGTGGCACGCGCCGAGCCGGGCGTTTCTGATGCCCTGGGGGCACATGGTGCCGACACTCGAGGACGTGGCTCGGATCACCGGGCTACGGGTTGACGGAGAGGCGGTGAGCGGGGTCACCTACCCCGACTACCGAGAGAGTGCCCTGGACCTGCTGTGGTTAGAGACGAGCGTGACTGATAGAGACAGCAGGGTAGTTGGCCGAGTGGAGATCATGGAGGCGCTCGGATTCGTTGACCCGCGCCAGCGGGTTAGCGAGACTGGAGCGGAGTTTCTGGCACGATTGGAGGGAGATGCCCGTGCAGCTTTCACCCAGGATCCGAGCGAGAGGGAGCTGGTGGATCTAGACCTTCGGAGGTTTCTTTTCTTCTTCTTGGGCCGCCTTCTGCTGGGGACGAAGGGGGATGGCATCCACTGCCGTTTCCTCGGGATCTTGGCGGATCTGGACAGAGTGGGACACTACGCGTGGGGAGCGGCTCTGCTTGCCCATTTGATTGCTGATCTCTCCCAGACTTCGGAGAAGGAGACGACAGTCAGCGGCTTCGCACCTTTTCTCCAGGTAAACATTTTATTTATGCATTCCCACAGTTAAATATGCAATTATTGTACTAATGATGTATGATGGATGCAGGTGTGGAGCTATTACTATTTCCCGATGGGGAGGGCTAGGCATGGGAACAGGAGGGCCGTGCCTCTGGCGCGGCGGTGGAGGCCGGTCGTGGTTGCAGCACCCCACGGCTACCAGCTGGCGTCGCTTCGTCGGGAGCTGAGCGAGTATCCCGAGGCCATGGTATGATGCGTATGATTTTTTTGTGTTTATGCATGTGACTGAATGGTAACTAACATGATGTATGTATGGTGATGCAGGTGGTGTGGAGACCCTACCTGGGCATGGGCGACGCTGGCCAGCCTTGGGTTGTAGCGGGTCTTCCTCGTTTCAGGCGGGACGTGTGGGTCCATTGCCTGAACGAGATCGAGCCGCTTCGGCTGAGGCTGGTTATGAGGACGTTGGGGCTAGCCCAGGAGTGGGTTGATGTAGAAGAGCCGGCCCGCATTGGGCGGAAGACCAAGGGGAAGGCGAAGGTTGTGGACTGGCGTACGCGCTTCCCAGCACAGTACCAGGACTGGCAGCAGGGCGGGGTCCCAGTGGTGTCCCATGTACAGGACAGTACTGATTACCTGAGACGGTACCGGGCTACGTATGGGGACCGCCTCTTCCTTGGTGGTATGGCAGGGGTAAGTGAAATGAGAATGCTTCACTCTTTTATATGTATATGCATGTGGTACTAACTTACGTGCAATGCAGGATGCTCGTGATACCATGATCGCCGACCTGCGGGCCCAGTTGGCGGACGCCAGGCGACAGTTGGTGGCCATCCGACAGGAGTTGGAGATCCTGGTGAGTTTATGTGATGCATTTTTTTGTGACCTGGATTTTTGATGCTTAGCCTTTGACTGACGTTTGCCCGTGTTTCAGCGGGCCCACCAGACAGCGGCAGCCGGGACGGCTGGTGGAGCGGGTTCCAGTTCGCGGGGCCCTCCTCCGGAGGTTTCTGCCCTCCAGGAGCAGCTGGCGTATGCGGTGGCTCGGGCTGAGGAGGCCGAGCGTGACCGCGAGGCTCGAGTGAGTGCTTGCCTGACCTTGACTCTCTTCTGGCTGCTTTCCTTCTATCACTGTTGTTCTCTTATGGTGCATGCGTGCTTTGACAGGTGGCCGAGATTCGGGAGGCCCTGGCGCGTGCTGTTCGTGCCGAGCAGGAGCGCGACGCTCGGGTGGCGGAGCGTGACGCCCGGATTGCAGAGCTGGAGGAGGAGCGTCGACGGGAGGCTGAGGAGCTCCCTCGCGACGTAGTGGATCTGCGGATCGCCCTCGAGCTGTCGAGGAGAGAGGCGATGAGGGAGAGAGAGGAGAGGGAGAGGGATAGGGAGAGCGTGGAGAGAGAGAGGGAGAGGGATAGGGAGAGAGAGAGGGAGGAGCGACAGCGGGATCAGACCGAGAGGAGGGCTCTAGAGGCCCAGCTGCTGGAGCTCCGATTGAGTCTCGGCACGGCGGAGGGGAGGCTTCGGGAGAGCGAGGAGCGGTACCAGAGGGCGAAGGAACGCGGGGCGCGACTTCGTCAGTCTGGTTCTTTTTCCATGGGCAGCTATCTGGTTTCTTCGGCCGAGGAGCGTCGTCGCGCCTTCGAGGCTGGAGTGCCACCGCAGGGCGAGGCGAGCACGGCTTCTCAGGGTTCGCAGAGGCCCCCTAGGGATCCCCGGCAGAGGAGGGAGGAGAGAGATGACCAGGAGGGTGATGGTGAGAGTTAGAGAGTTGCTTGTACACGTCACCCTTCTCACTGTATGATGTACTTTCGGCTATTATATGAAATGAAAATGGCTTTCTTGTGTTGTGTGTACTTTTCTCTCTCCCACACTTTCTTCTTTGCACTGAGTTGTCCTTCGAGGCACGCTCCACGAGACCTTGCCCTGAACAGCGGGGAACTACGCTTTGCACGGGGGGATTCTGTTTCCTTTCTCCACTTTTGGGCGCGTCCAGGCGCGAGGACGCGTCTTAGTCCTTGAATTCAAATTTAAAGCGTCGGGTGGCCTTTCTTCTCCCGTGCCTTACCCGCAAACGAGCCCGCCTTCCGCCGAAACTCGCTTGCCCCTTTTTCGTCTTCCTCCTCTTTTGATTGATGGAGTTCGGTGGGCCCGATCATGGTGAAGGTGGAGAGGGACGAGGAACTCCTCGCCCGAGGAGGGACGCGCCAGAGCACGGAACGGCGTCCATGGAGGAGGAAGGGCCGCTTCGGGCCCCCGAGGGACCCGAGGGGCCCGATGGCGCGGGAGGAGGTGAACACGGCTCGGTGAGTGCTTGGTTTTCCCCCTCTTTGATCCATTTTGAGTTTTGAAGCAAGCCGTGCGAAGGGGGAAAGGGTTCGGCTAGTGTCGCACTTAAATGATGGACGCGTCCTAGACAGGGGACGCGTTATTTTTGACTGATGTGGGACCCCTTTCTTGGTGCAGGACATGGCAAGGACCCTGGGCCTGGCCGATGAGTGGGCGAGTGCGGACGAGCCGAGCCGCGTCAGGAGGGAGAGTCGCGGCAAGGCGAGGCTCGAGGACTGGCCCGTACGTCTCCCTGGACAGCAAGGGGGTGTACTGGTGCAGGACAGTGCCGACTTCCTGCGGCGGCAGAGAGAGAGTTACGCGGGGCTTCCCCAAGCTGGGGACACGCGTGGCATCGGCGGCTCGCGCGCCCAACTGTCAGAGACTAGGCGGCAGCTGGCCGTCGCTCAACATGAGCTGTCGCTCCTGGTAAGTTACGTGCCGCACTTTTAACTTCAGATTTTGGAGTTTCACTGACGGCCGTTGTTTATTTTGTTCCAGCGTGCCCAGCAGACAGCGACGGTGGGAGTGGCTGGCGGATCTTCCAGCTCCTCGGCCCCTTTTCTCGAGATTGCCTCCCTCCGGGAGCAACTTGCCGGTGCGGTGGCCCGCGCGACCCGGGCGGAAGAGGAGCGTGACGCCTGGGTGGCGACTGTAGCGGAGCTGCGGCATCGTGGTGAGGAGAGACCTTCTCCAGACATCCTGGAGTTAAGGGTTCTTCTGCAGATGATGAGGAGAGAGGCAGAGAGAGAGAAAGCCGAGAGAAGGTCCGAGCGACAGCGGGATCTGACCGAGAGGAGGGCCTTGGAGGCCCAAGTGAGGGAGCTCCAGCTGGGCCTTCAGGCCGTCGTGCAGAGGCTAGGAGGGATGGAGACGCGCTACGAGAGAGCGCGAGAGTTCGGGGAGCGACTCCGCCAGTCCGGTCGCTTTGCCGCCAGTGGCTTCTTCGCCACGCCAGGGGAGGAGCAGCGAGTCACTGCTGCGGAGCAGGCGCCCAGAGGCGAGGCAGGTGCTACTGCACGGGGATCCCGGAGGCTTCTGAGGGACCCTCACCTCGGGGGAGAGGAGGAGAGTGCCCAGAGAGATGAGTGATGGTGAGGATTGGTGAGCTAGTGGACCCGCCACCTCTCTATGATTGTAGTGTTTGTGACAGCTTATGTAGAATTATGAATGGAGTGATTTGATTTTCTGCTGTTTATTTGTTCTTTTGTGCGTTCCTTCTTCCCTACACTTCTTCTCCTTTGCACTGTTCCCATGTGATGGGTCTGCCGAGACTCCGCCTCAAGCGGAGAATCGCGTCTTGTGACCATTTTCCACGGGAATCTGCCGTCGAAGTCAAAAAAGACGGCCCTAGTTTCTTTTCCCGAATGTTGTGTCAAATTTTGCGGACGTCCTCCAAATCATGATAGGGTATCCCTAGACAACATAGGGGCTATTCGTCCTATTCTTCGTCCAGTCAATCACCCTGTGCGAGCGGTGAAGCGACACATGGGACCGCTTGGCAGGTGCCTCATTGCGAGGGCTATCATTGACAGGTGATGGAGGCAATCTTGGCCCGCACTCCTTCCATTTCTATAAATTCTTGTCCCTTTTATCTTCCCAGGTATATCGAGGACTAACTCGAGGAGCACAAGTTCTCACGGGAGAGGAGGAGTTCAAAATTCTGAGAGTTGGATGGAGGGCGAATCTTCCCATTCCTCGAAGAGAAGCAGGTCCAGTGGTAGTAGTTCCAGGAGGCTTTCAGACCTTGAAGGGCACTTCAGCGAAAGGGCCCAATCACAACTCGTAAGCCAAGTTTTCTTGCCCTTTTTTCATTCTTTCTTCCTTTCTTCTGACCAAACCTCACCCCCATTCCTTGTATGTGTAGGTTGTGATGAAATCACAAATCTTATGGGAGTTGGTAGTAGCAGCGTACAGGGGCCTCCCAGATTTTCAGAAGGCGAGGCTAGACGTGATGGGATTTGGTACCTTCCTTCGGATCGAGCCGATCCAGCTCGACCTGGTCCTGATCCAAGCCTTGTGTGAGAGATGGGACCCAGTGAGTCGGGCATTCCTGATGCCGTGGGGGCACATGGTGCCCAGCTTGGAGGATGTGGTCCGGATCACAAGCCTGAAGGTAGAGGGCGAGGCAGTGACCGGAGTCACTTACGCGGACTACAGAGAAGGTGCCCAGAAGTTACTGGGTTTGGACCTAGATGGTCGGAAAAATAGGTCGGTAGCTAGGGCGTCCCTCATGGATGCATTAGGGCTCACCGACACTCGTCGGCGGGACGATGAATCCTCAGAAGAGTTCATGGAAAGGATGGAAATAGGATGCCGTGCCGTGTACTGCACAGATTTCGGCGACTGGGAAAGATGCAACATAGATTTGAGGAGATTTCTCCTCTTCCTTTTGGGGAGATTGGTACTGAGCTCGAAAGGGGACGGTATCCAATGTTGCTTCCTGGAGCTGCTGTCAGACCTTGAAAGAGTAGGGTATTATGCCTGGGGAGCCGCCATGCTGGCACACTTGTTTGCAGGCCTATTCCAAGAAACGGATCGTGAGATGACTGTGAGTGGTTTCACACCATTCATCCAGGTATTTTTTGGTTTTGCTTGTTTTGTATTTTTTTTGTGTTTTTGCAAAGTACTGATGACCTGTGCCGAGCAGCTATGGAGCTATTATTACCTCCCTATGGGGAGAGCTCGGCATTGGCGACCCGTGGTGGTGCCGTTAGCCAGGCGGTGGGAACCCATCATGAGTGCGGCACCCCTAACCTACCAACTGATGGTGCTAAGGCGGGAGCTACAGGAGTTCCCTGCAGCGATGGTAAACTGGAGGCCCTACTCAGACATGGTCGATGCCGACCAGCCGTGGGTTCTAGCAAGTCGTGCCCGGTTCGGACGGGAACTGTGGATGCACTGCCTGAATGAAATCGAGCCGCTTCGGCTACGATTAGTTATGAGGACTTTAGGACTGGCTCAAGAATGGGTGGATTCAGCTGCGCCACCTCGTGTCGGGAGAAAGACGCGGGGACCGGCGACCTGCATTGACTGGCGCGTGCGATTCCCCGAACAGTATGAGGACTGGCAACGGGGTGGCACGATTGTAGAATCACAGGCGCGGGATAGCGAGGACTACTTGCGTCTATATAGGACAAAGTACGCAGAACGGTTCCAACCCCGGGGACTTGTGGAGGTAGGTTTCCCCTTTTCTCTTCTCTTCTTTCTCCTTTTCTTGGTTTTCTGGTGAAAATGCTGACTTGTAAGGCTGCAGGATGTCCGGGATGCCATGATAGCGAATTTACGAACTCGCTTGGCAGAGATGGAACAACAGTTGGGCGATGCCCGCGGAGCTACGAGCGCCTTGGTAGGTGTACAGTACGTTCCTAATTAAAACCCCAGATTCCAGATGTTGGCTGCTAATTCACGCGGTCGTAGCATGCCCAGATTGGCGCGGCTTCCCCAGCGATGGGAGTGGGTGGTGCCTCTTCCAGCTTGTGGATTCCCACCTCAGAACTTGACTCGCTTCATGAGCAACTTGCTCACGCCACGCAGCGTGCTGCGGAGGCAGAAGGGATGCTCTCTATACAGGTAAGAGTCTCAGTGTTGAGTTCTCCTTGTTTATGCCTTATCGTGTATCTGAGATGGTACACTTGGCAGGAAAAGGAGACGGAAGAAGCGCTTGGCCAAGCTGCGCAGAAGGAGGCTAGGATAGCAGAACTGGAGAGGGAACTGCGGCGTCATCCTGATGACGACTCCTCTAGGGATGCTGTGGAACTGAGGATCACTCTCCAGTTGGAGAGGGAAGACCGCGAGAGAGAACGTGCAGAGAAAGAAAGAGACGCAGAGAGAGAAAGAGCCAACAGATTGACTGAAAGGGAGGAACGAAGGGCCATGGAGGCCCAACTATTCGAACTCCGAATCAGCCTTGGTCTTGCTGAACAGTGGCTGAGAGATGGTGAGGAGCGCTACCGAAGAGCACGAGAGCGTGGCTTTCGTGTTGGTAGCTTCTCTGCTGCTTCCGTAGATCAACGCCGGGATGTGGGAATAGGAAGAGGAGTACAGAGCGGTAGGAGTACCGCTTTTCGTAGTTGGGTAGCACCTTTGAGAGTGTTTTGCCCGGAGAGTAGTGGGACGAGTAATGCAGAGAGAGAGGGCGGAACTTGATGTAATTTTTTTGGTTTTTGGAATAAAACACAAGGTTTGGTTTGTTTGGTTTTCACCTTTGCTTCTGTTGCCTGAATCCCTGCACACATCACTGAAACAAACAAATCAGAATTTCTGTTCTGACTTGGCCCCTTGCTCAATAAGCAAATGGTCACTGTGACTGTCCTTGATAACTGGTCAAGGGGCCAAGCCTTTATTTTAACGAAGGCAAGGGAAAGAAGTGGTGATGATAAATGCGACAGGCAAGCACACGAATGCAAGCGGTATTAAAGTGAGATGCTGCACGCAAATATAATCATGCAAAATTGATTTGTTTTCTTTTTTTTATATATTTGGCATTTTTTTATTTTATAAAAAAGATTTTTTTTGTTTGCAAATATGTACATTATCTCTTTTCCATTTTTTTGTTGTTTTATCATTTCGATTTTTTTTTTGCTAACGCCCGGCAAGCACCCAAATGGCACCTAACCTACGTGAGAACAGGGGTTTCTTACTAACCTCCCAGGTATCCTAAGTGCACATCTAGGTTGATTTGGGCCTCTAGACCCCTCGAATGATGATCCCGCCGGCTAAGACTTACCCTGATGACAATACCGTCATGCCATGCTTAGGCTCCCAGTCGCTTCCGACCACAGGGATTCACCCAAAAGGTGTTTGAGGTAAATGATTTGCCCGACCCGGGTCTGTTTCCTCACAACTCTAGATGGTATATGATGGAACACCCTGGAACCCTAACGACCAACCGCGCGACGCTGACCCGGAATCAGACGCCGTCGCACCCATAGGTGACGCGCTTGCATTGGCCTAAGCCCGAGGTTAAACAAGAAGACATCAAGGTGGTAAACAGGGGTCTTGACCAGCCAGAAACACAGAGACTCCTTCGCAGCGATAGCTTTTGCTTTTCAAAGTAGGCAACCAAATGTGTATATTAAAATAAGGTCGCAGACCCTAGGCAGTTTTCACCTTCAGAAACTCCATCGAACCTTCATCTTTAGAGGAAGAAGGAAGAGCGTAGGGGATAAACCTCCTGAGAGGACCGGCAAAGCCGTTAACCCGGCGAGCGAATAAGGGCCCATTAACTCTTTCCTTTCGGACAACTTCGGACCAAATCTCGAGCATTTACATTCCACGGCCCCTTTTGTGGATTCAGACTTTTGCTTTGAGGGGTTCCGTTTATCGCAACAGGCACGGTCACGACCAGGCTTTTCTCTTGATTTTGATTTTGTATTTCTTTTTGTGAGGGAGATATAGTCGTTTGACGTTTGTGGGCTCCCTTTTCGTATGCCTGCGGGGACACTGCCCTCTTCTCGTGCTCTGATCGATGCTCGAGGAAATGGATCCTACTCTTGCCTTTGGGGTTTGAGTTTCGGTTTCTCATGCTCAGCGTTTTAAGGGCGCCGACTGTCTCATTTGGTCGAAGAGAAAAGAATAAAGATTACAGCTTCCGGAGATCTTCTGGGTGACGCTCCACCGTAGGTGATGCTACCGACTTTTTTGAATAAAATACATAAGTGAGCACATGTTGGCTTCCTTCGAGCGAGCATAGGCCGACGTGGCCGGACAGGGATCTCCACGGTTCTGGCAAACCAAGACCCGGTGCCTACCAAGCCTTAATGGGCCCTATCCTAACATGAAGGTTAGATGCAGGGACTTAACTATATGGTGACTGCCGGGCATCGGCATTTTGAATTTTCCATATTTTTAGTGGTTTTCAATATTCCTTTGTTTTTGATGTTTTTATCTTTTCATCATTTTTTTTGTTTTGTGCTAAGGGTAGTATTTCTTAAGATAAAGCCCATTCCAAGGGTGGGATAACTCGGTCCCTTCGGCGTTGACTAGCTTGTAGGCGTTGCCAGGGTACACGGCTTGAATTACAAATGGTCCTTCCCAATTGGGTTGGAGCTTAGAACGCGGACCTCCAGGTTTGACAAAAATTCTTTTTACGACCATCTCACCGACTTTGAATTTTCTCTCAACGACTTTCTTTTGGTAAAAGCGAGCGAGTCTATTTTGATACACACGCGCGTGTTCGGCAGCGGCCAGCCGTTTCTCATCCAAGAGTTCCAACTGGGCGAGGAGTGAATTACGACGATCGTCGAGGGGAAATTCCTCGTCCAATTGTACCCTGAGAGAAGGGATCAGAGTCTCGTACGGGACTACCGCTTCCATACCATAAGTAAGGGCAAATGGAGTCTGCCCGGTGGGGGTACGGATTGAAGTGCGATAGGCCCATAGAGCTTCGATAAGCTTTTCTGGCCAGTCTGAAAACTTACTAGACTCGCAGGTTTTTTTGATGATTTTGAGCAATGTTTTATTGGTGGCCTCCGCTTGGCCGTTACCTTGTGGGTAATAAGGCGATGAATGATGCAATGCAATTGCGTACCTTTTGCAGAGGTCCTGTAGGTCCTGAGAAATGAACTGTGGCCCATTGTCGGTGACGATCGTGCTTGGGACGCCGAATCTGGCGAGGATGTTCTTCATGATGAACTTGCAGACTGTTGACGCCTTGATTTCCGCGTAAGCTTCAGCTTCGGCCCATTTGGTGAAGTATTCCGTCGCAGTAAGGATGAAAGATTTCTGCTTGGTGAGGGAATTGGGATCACCTAGGGGACCAATGATGTCGAATGCCCACATGGAGAAAGGCCACGGGGAGGATATTGGATGAAGTGAGGAAGATGGTGAATGGATTTTATCGGCGTGAAGTTGACACTTGACACACCTACGGACATAGACAGCACAATCTTCTTCCATAGTGGGCCAATAAAAGCCTTGGCGAATGATCTTCTTGGCGAGCATCTGACTATTCACGTGGCCACCGCACACACCCGAGTGCGTCTCTTCTACACATTTCCAAACCTCATCGTCACCAAGACATCTTAACAGAATACCAGTAAGGCTCCTCCTATAGAGTAGACCTCCAACCAAAGTATATTTCTGAGCCACCCTTCTTATGGCTTTCTTGTCCTCTGTGGTGGCCCCTTCAGGATAAGACTGATCTTGGCAGTATTTGACAATTTCATAGAACCATGGTTTCTCTTCATCAGCCAGTTCTTCTTCGGCCTCTGCCAACATGATTTCCCTCTTCTCAAGGATATCTTCCTGCAGGATCTTCCTTGCTATCCTGTCTTTGATATTTACGTAGGAAGCATCATCGATTGCAGGGGCGTGAAGTTTGTAGATGGAAATGGACTTAAACCATCTTCCTAGAGGGAACCTTATGGATGATGCCAACGAGGCGAGGGCATCGGCGAGAATATTCTGATGACGAGGGACATGAACAAAGATCAGTTTGGCGAACAGTTTGGCAAAGGCAGCAGTGAGTTCTTGGTATGGCTTGAGTTTGGGATCGCGAGTGCGATATTTAGTGAGCACCTGGCGAAGGATGAGTTGACTATCACCTACGACTCGCAACTCAGTGATACGAAAAGAATGAGCGAGTTCTAGGCCAGCTAGAAGAGCTTCATATTCGGCTATATTGTTGGTGACTGGAAATTTGAGCTGGTATGCCAATGGGAATGTGAGGCCTTCAGGCGACAGGAGGGCGATGCCGATTCCTCTCCCTTGAGAATTCAGAGCTCCATCAAAATATAGCGTCCACATTGGCTCATCTGATTGGTTGATGGACATTAGTTCCTCATCTGGAAACTCTGATTGGACGGGATCGAACTTGGGAAGAGGATGGTGAGCGAGATGCTCGGCTATGGCATAGCCTTTAATCGCCTTTTGCTGGATGTAGGTGATGTCGAACTGAGAGAGAAAACTTTGCCAGCGTGCTAGCCTATCCGTAAGGACGGATTTCTCCAGAAGGAATTTGATAGGATTCATTCGAGCAATCAAGTGGACCTCGTGAGCCAAGAAGTAGTGCTTCAATTTCTGCACTACCCAAACGAGGGCAGCACAGGTTTTCTCCATGCCGGTGTACTTCTGCTCACAGGGATTGAGAAGTTTGGACAAGTAATAGGTTGCCCGTTCCTTGCCTTCTTCATCAGCTTGTGCGAGGACGGCTCCCACGGAGTCATCCAAGACTGAGACGTAAAGGATCAGAGGTTTTTCCGGTTTGGGTGGAATGAGAACGGGTGGACTAGCCAGATATTCCTTTAACCCTTCAAAAGCTTTCTGACATTTAGAATTCCAGTGGAATTCTACTCCTGGCTTGGTCAACTCGTAGAGAGGTCTACACCTTTGTGAATGTTGGGACACAAACCGACGAATAAACTGTAACCTCCCGATTAAACCTCGGACTTCCCTCAAATTCTTGGGAGGCGGCATATCCCTGATAGCCTTGGCTTTGTCGGGATCTATCTCGATCCCTCTTTTACTCACGATGAACCCCAGCAATTTACCTGACGACACACCAAACACACACTTCTTCGGGTTCATTTTCAATTGGAACTCTCTTGACCTTTGCAAGACCTTAGCCAAAACTTCTGGATGTTCCATCCTGGTCCTTGATTTCACCAATAAGTCATCCACATACACTTCCAGATATATGTGCATCATGTCATGAAATATGGCCATCATCGCTCTTTGGTAAGTAGCTCCAGCATTCTTTAATCCGAACGGCATGACCACGTAACAATATGTTCCCCAAGGGGTAGTGAATGACGTCTTTTCCTGATCCTCTTCTGCCAAACGAATTTGATTGTATCCTGAAAATCCATCCATGAAAGAGAGGGTTTCGTAGCCTGCCGTGTTATCAATCAGCACATCAATGTGAGGTAAGGGAAAATCATCCTTTGGACACGCGCGGTTAAGGTCCCGGAAGTCGATGCAAATCCTGACTTTCCCATCTTTTTTCATGACCGGGACAATGTTCGCCACCCATTGAGGATAAAGAACGACTCTAATGAACCTGGCTTTGTGGAGCTTATCGACCTCTTCTTTCATTTTCAAAGCCATCTGAGGGTGGAAACGCCTTAACCTTTGTTTTACCGAGATGGACCCTGGTTTTAGGGTTAAACGGTGTTCGACCAAGGTTGAATCCAGACCCGGCATATCCTCGTAGCTCCATGCAAACGTGTCCTTATATTCCTTGAGAACCTCAATTAATGCCTCTTCTTCAGAGGGTGGTAGGTTGTCACTTATGAGGATGATCCTAGGGTCTTCCTCAGTTCCCAAGTTGACTTCTTTGGTGGATTCTTCTACGGCGGTTGACGGCTCGTCGAATCTCCTCATTCCACTAGCGTATGCGCCCGCCGCATCCTCATATTCTTCACCCTCATCTTCAGTGGGGCATTCTTCATCCGTGATCTCGTAGACTCCATACCCTTCATCAGATGCACAGTCGCCCTCGCATTCTATTTCGGGTAGCTGGATGGGATTTTCTAACAACTGGGGGATGGCAAGAAGGGCCTGACACCTGGCGGCCAAATCCAGAAGGAATCGACGAGGGATCTGCCTACCCTTGGATTTCTTCCTAGGTACTACCCTTGGCCTATCATTCCTAGATTGACTGACAATATTTACAGAAGAAGAGGAAGACGAAGAGGATGGTGTAGAATGTACAGGAGAAGACCCCTCAGAGGAGGGGTAGAAAAGGTCGCTCATCGGACCTTGGACGGGTGGTCCGCAAGGCGGTACGCACCCGTGGGAGATGTAGGAGGTTTCCTCAACGAAGATGTGTTGTTGGGGAGTTTGAAAATTGACGTTTTTTTTTCGTTTTCATTTTTAATGACAAAGCAGTGAAAAGAGATTGGAGGAGAGAGAAAGTGGTTATGGCTAGAGGATTGTGAGGCTCATAGAGCAGATCATGGTTGAAGACCTGGCGCGGGTTGAAAAGCCCGCGTAGGTATGTAAGCAAAGAAGGGGACCTGGGAAGATCATCAGACAATTGTCTGGCCCAGGAAGAAGATATCAGCAAAGGCTGAGACGAGTGGATGGAGAAGATGGCGGCTAATGAGCCGTCGACGGCAATGTTGAGGACGGATGAAGATCCGTCGATGACAGGGTCCTTCTGGCGAGGACGAGGATAGTTTGGAACCTTGGCAAGAGTGGTAATATTCTCTGGTATTTCGGAGATCAATGGTGGTCCTTCAAGCTGCGGAGACGAGAACATCCTTTCCAGTGCAACGGAAATGTCCCGTATGTCGAACCATTTGTCCCACTCGCATTCCGGATCTTTGATCTTGCCTCTTTTGGTGATCCTCGGACATTTTTCAGCCAAATATACAGCATGTGATCCCCCATATGCTTCTCGTGGGTGATCTCCCATCTGAACAACGGGCCCTCTGTTGAAGTGGTTTGATAGAGTCCACGTGAGGGGCTTCCAATCTGCCTTGAACGGTCCTTTGAAGCCTAGGCCAAACCTGCGGTTCGGCCTAATTTCCTTTGGCGGTTTGAGCATACCCTGTAACTGTGCGCCCAGACCTTTTCCTTGTTGATAGCCGATGTTCCTCATAATCTCCCAACCTTTGGAGTGAAAAGGGAGACATGATGTTGTGGTTGCCCTGACCGGCTCCTTTGGTGCTAGTGGAACATGAGATGGATCACGTACGTCCAGCAGTGACAATATGGGCCGATGAGACGGCCAAACAGAAGGCAGAGAGGTGTTGATAGCATCCACTGTGTGAAGGACAGGTGTACTGACCACTTTAATAATTCTCCCATTGTAAGGAAACTTCAGGCACTGATGGTTGGTGGAAGGCACAGCGTCCATGGCTTCGATGTAAGGGCGACCCAGTATAGCCTTGAATGTGGGGTCCATGTCGAGGACATGGAATTCCGTGGGAATTGACATGGGGCCTAGTTCTGCCTTCAGAATAATCATCCCCTGCGGCGGCCTTTTGCTATTGTCATAAGCCGTGACCGTGATCGAGGAAGGTCTTATTTGTTCCTCGTTGACCCCACACAACTGAAGAGTGCTCATGGAGATCACATTTATGGATGCACCCGTGTCCACAAGACACGGGTTTATGGATACCCCATTAATTTTTATTGAAATGCACAATGCATATTTCGAGCTTCCTTGGGAGCGAGCTCGTAGTTGTGAAACATGATGGCTGGTTGTGTGTCTGTTGGGGTCAGGACGGTCGAAATCTTCTCCACGGGGAGGTCTTCATTAACCATGACCTTTTGAAGATATTCCATCAAGGCCGCCTGGTGGGATGTGGATCTTTGAAGTAGCTCTAGGATGGAGATCCGGGCAGGTGTCTTGTCCAAGTGTTTCAATAGATCATACTGTGTTCCAGGGATAGCTCTTTCTGGTTGTTCTGCATCATCCTTCTCTGGCTGAGATTGCTCGGGATTCTGACTGTTGTGGGGGAAAACCCTGTGGAAAATCCTTCCACTCCGGAGCACCATTGCCTGCGGCTTTTGTACCTCTGTGGGGGTAGCAGTGGGTTTTAACAGGGGTTTGAGGGGTAGTAGTGGAGGAATGGTTGATGAAGCAGGGGTGATGACGGGAGCAGGGATTCTGATGAGGGGTTTGTTAGGTGGCGGCATGGTGGAGGTAGAGGGGATATTGCGCGGATTATGAAGGATAAGGGGTCTAGAAGGTGGCGGTGGAGACGAAGTAGGAGTGGGTAGGGCTTGAAGTGGGCAATGATTTTGAGGTGGGTGATGGTTAATGAGTGGTTTTGAAGGCATTAGTGGTGATACGGTGGAGAAAGACGGGGTTATGTATGGTTGACGGATGATAAGGGGTTTAGAAGGCGTAGGGGTAAATGTGGTAGAGGTGGATGGTAAAGTGGGGGAGTGAGAGAAGATAAGAGGGTGTGAAGGCGTAGTGGAGAGTGTCGGTTGATAGGAGGTCGGGGTGCGGATGAGAGGGCGTAATGGTAGTGGAAATGGTGATGGTGATACTGACGCGGGTTGATGAGAGAGAGGTGCTACCCGGGCAAGGTGAGGGGGTTGCATGACGATAGGGTTGGAGGTAGAAAGAATGGAGGTACTTTCCTGGTGCCACACCTGCTCTCTCCCGACTTCCGGGAAGGAGGAGATGGGGTTAACCTGATGATTGGGCTGTTGGTGCTCCGGTAATGGATTCTGGATTATGCCCATGTCGGGCTGTTGTTGTGGGGCCTGCTGAGCCTGCTGTTGTTGTTGTGGTTGCTGTTGCTGTTGCTGTTGTAACTGCTGCTGTGGCCTATGAGGAGGTCTCCTAGCCTTGAGAGCCGCGACGTATCGTCTCATCTCATCCCAATCTATTTGATGTTCATCATTCATATCATGGATGTAATCTTTGAAATGGAAGCAGTAATCTACTGTGTGTCCCGGCTGCCTGTGGTAGACGCAGTATTTGGAGGTATCAACATTGGGGGGCCACGCGGGCCTTTCTCTGGGTAGGGCGAGTTGGTTTGATGCCATGAGGGCATTAAAAATGTCTGCTAAGGTTTCGGCAATGGTGGATAGTAGGCTCTCTTGGGACCGAGCGGCCTCCTTTGTTGCTGTTGGGGACCATAGTTCCCCGGGGGTGGAACTTGGTTGTACTGAAGTGGTGGTTGTTGTTGCTGAGGTTGTGGTTGTTGTTGCTGGGGTTGGCGTAATGGAGGCATATTATCCTGGGGTGGATTATTTTGGGGTGGAGGACGAAGAGGGAAAGGACCTGGTTGAAGGGGAAGTCGGGGCATTTGTGGAGGCCTTGGGTTGACTGCATAGTTGGCATTGTTGACCGCACTGACTTGCTCATTTGTCACGACCCCTTCTGTGGCTCCGCCCGGGACACCAGCGCCTGTCTTTCTGACCACTTTGGGCTTCGGCGACTCAAACATGTTCATGATGGGGGAGTCTTTTAGCTGGGTTTGGATGTACCGGGCCCTTTCATAGAGTTCCTCCATTGTAGTAAGTTTATTCATGGCCAGGACATGTCTGAACTGTGGGGTTGCATTAGACACAATCATCTTCACTTGTTCGGGCTCGGAGAGGGTATCCCTTATTCTTTCCGCCAGAGACCTCCATCTATCAGCATATCGGACAAAATCCTCGTCGGGTTTCATCTTTTCGGCCACTAGGTCGGTAATGGAGAGTGAGGGACCGACCCTATCCCTATATTTCTGCAAGAACCTTCTCTGGACTATTTCAAAATTCTCGGCCTCGCGGGGCTCCAGAGAATAGAACCACTCAAGCGCGGGACCATCCAATGATCTCCGAAAGAGGTATGCCAGGGACCTCTGATCGTTTTGCCAATAGGAGGATTCATACATGAAATCCTTGAGGTGAATGAAGGGGTTGCCGGTACCATTGTATCTGCGGTACGTGGGCATTTCGGAGGGAGGAAGATGAATGACGGGAAGGATTGGCAAAGCAACCTCCGGGGTGGCTTTCACGTCCACCATCCTTCTCAGATTTTGAAACTGCTCGTCCATGCGATTGAACCTATTGAGGAGCGATTGGGCGAGCTCCTCTGGAGGTGAAGGTGGCACTTGCCACTGGGGGAGAAACTGTCTCCCGGAGACTTGAGGGGGGAACCCGAATGAGAGGGAGCTGTCGGACCGCCGACAGTTGGCCCTGGCTGAAGCGGTGTGTGGGGAACAACGGGAGTTTGAGATTGTGACGGGAACTGGAATGAGGGTGGTTGTTGGCTCGCTTGTCCTTGAAGCGAGGGAGACTGGATGGCTTGCGCCAATGAGGGAGATGGAATGGCCTGCACGGACTCTTGGAGAGGTGCGATGGCCGGAGTTGATTCCTGGGGCGTGGGGGAAACAGATTTCCCCTTTAGAATGGCCTGGAAGGCCCGGAGCTGTTCAGAGGTAAGCTCCGTGTTGGCGAGGACGCCCAGTAAAGAAGAGATATCCTGTGGTGGGGACGTGTCCCCGGCAATAACCTGCACCTCATGCGAGGGGTCATGAGAAGGACCCGAGTCCATAGCATAGACTCGCGGGTCGGCTGACAAACCACGGCTAGGGTGGTTCTCCTCAAAAGACTCGTGAGACATGCTCACAGTTTTCCCAGAACGTAAAAACATACACTAGCAAGTAGGTAGCAGAGATTATCAAACAAGTGGATGCCTTTACGCCCTTTTTTTGTGTTTTGATTTTGATGATTTTTTTGTATTTTTAGCGAGATCCGAAGTTCACACAAAATGGGGACCCTAGTTTGTTTTTGTTTCACCGCCGTGTCAGCTAGGGTCTCTCGTCTCACCACGAATGAAATGACTAACTCCGGGGAACTTCAATGGTACAACCAGCCCAGTGAACGAAGAGGAGATTCTTCGATGTCGGGGACTTACGGAGGTCCCAGTGTAGGAGATTCTAGTCCGTTGAGAGGAATTCCCAAACGGAGAGTCCTTCCTTCACCGGGAAAGGGTGATCCTCAAAAAAATGAAAAAAGGATAGAAAAGAGGGATGGATGCATGCAATGAAATGCTGACAGAGATATGGAGTGGGAAAACAACAGAAATAACAGACATATAATAAACAAAGAACCAATCAGAACTGACGGTGCTGCCGTGAGCACAACGGGGGCGCGCGCGGGCGCGAAGGTGGAGAGGCACGGGTGGTGCCGAACTTGCAAGGGTAGCCGAAAGGAAGCAGTAGATGTCCCACCGTGATCGCCAATCTGTGAGCGACGTCACGCGGTTCGGGGAAGAGCGGAGAAGACGCGGAGCGCGCGGGCTCCTCTTTTTTTTGGTGTTTGTTTGCTGCAACACAGAAATAAGAGAAGAGAGAGAAGGGGCCACCACGGGAGATTGCTCCGGCGGGGCGAGCGGGACAAGTGTGATATAGCAAGATATGGGGGTTAAACGGCCATAGCGGGAAGTGACTCGCCGCGGCCTCGGGGGGACGGGAATGGTGCAGAAATTAAATAACAAGAATTGAAACGGCCATTGGGGAAGTGACTCGCCGCGGCCTCGAGAATATGAGCAGATAATAAGATGACAGAATATAAAGAGAATACAAAGAGCGGGAATTTAAACGGCCATTGGGGAAGTGACTCGCCGCGGCCTCGAGAACATAAACAGATAAGAATATAACGTATAAGAACGTGAATTTAAACGGCCATTGGGGAAGTGACTCGCCGCGGCCTCGAGAATATGAGCAGAATATAACAGAGTATAAAGAGAATATAAGAACGGAAATTTAAACGGCCATTGGGGAAGTGACTCGCCGCGGCCTCGAAAACAAGATGTGATCGCCAGGGGCCGAAAGACCCCAAAATAAGAAAGTGATCGCGCCTACCTCAAGAGCGGGAGATGGCGGGTTGCTTCTTCCTCTCCCTCCGGCCGGCCGACGGAGAGGGCTTTCCTCGGCTACCCTTGCAAAACAACGACAAACAAATGACAAGTGGATTAGAAAGATGGAGGTGTAGTATTCAAATCCTTGCGATAAAAATAATGAAATGATGGCAAGACACACACCTGGTTGGTGTTATCTTTTAAACCCCTCTCGGACTCGAGTAGGAGGAAAATGAGATGATGGATGTAAGAAGTGTATAAGAAAAGGCGCCCTTATGAAGGGGGATAGGGGATGCAAGATGATGAATGCAAAAGAACTACGAAGAAAAGGAAAGAATTGGCTTATTGGATGTGCCGATGGTGAAATCCGGCGGAGCTCCGGCAGCGTGGGGACGACGTGGAAGCGCGGTGGATGAAGACGACCTTCCTCTCGCGAGCGTGAGCACCCGAGAAGCCGGCAGAACCTCCACCTACAAAAGAACCCACGGGTTAGAAAATGACTCCGTAGCCTCTGGGCTCCGGCAGCCTATCGGATCACTTCGAAGCTCTCCAGAACTGAGGGGGTGGGCCTCTATTTATAGAGCTCCGGAGGGTGGAGGCGTCCAGGACCCTGGACACCTCCATCAGGGCCGAATTAATATTTTATTCTATTTTTATATATTTTTTTGGAATACTTTTGTGGAGGCGTCCAGGGCTCCGGACGCCTCAAACAGGTCCACCGAAAACCGACGACGGCCGCACGCGGTTTGGCACAACGCGTGGTTTTGTGAGCGGCGCCTCGTGATTCAGAAATGGGCGCGTCCAGCGGCCTGGACGTCTTCAAAATTTGGATTTTTTCACACACGACAAACCGTCGTTCGGTGAGCGGCGCCCGTGAGAGAGTTGATGGAGGCGTCCAGGGGCCTGGACGCCTCCAAAATATATTATTTTTATTTTTATTTTGTCTTTTATGCCAGGGCTGGCATTTGATTTTTTTATATTTTTTTTATGAGGCGTCCAGGGGCCTGGACGCCTCCATTAATATATATATATTTTTATTTATTTTTTTGTTTTTTATGCCAACTGGCATTTTACACACATTTTTTATTTTTGTTTTTTATGGAGGCGTCCAGGGCCTGGACGCCTCCATTAATATATATATTTTTTATTTGGTTTTGGGCCCTGAGAAAATAATAAAATAAATTAAAAAGATGGGGGCGTCCAGGGGCCTGGACGCCCCCATTAAGATCCACCCGGGTCCTAGTCAGCGGCCGCCCGGCAGACATCCTTCTTGGTTCCGGAACCTCCTGATGCGTCTGACTGGTGTTGACGCGTCCGAATGCCGTGACGGGACGATTCCGAATGCCGAAAAAGGCAGAAGAAGACCCAAGAAAAGGAAGCACTCGAGTGATTCAAAATGCGTAAGCCGTTGCGGGGCGTCGTATAGTAATATGAGACTTTCTCAGGAGGCGTCAAGAATGGCGTGTCTACAGTCGTTTGCTCGGAACGTGGCAGATAAACAATCGTGTCAATCAGAACATAGTCATAAGACAAGATATAATTGAACAAAATATAATTTCATTTCAAATATAAGTTTATTACAATTTGGGCCCAAAAAAAGAAAGACTCAAATAAGAAAAATACAAGAGATTCTTGACTAGACTAATCTTGACATAGACCCAAGATAACCAGACTCGGAGGTTCATCTAAGTTTGCCAGGGCACTATTCACTCTGACCCTTGCCCATCTTGTTCCGTCTCGTCGTCACTATGGTCATTACCTGAAAAATATTAGAAAATACTAGGTGAGCGAATGCTCAGTAGGTCTTAATATCTCAAGCTCCAAGCTTGCTTTAAGTAGTTAACGAGTTTAACATGAATATGCAAGTCATGTAAGGTATCATAATCGAGAACTATAATGGCACGAGCTAGATTAATAATCCGGAGACAATATAAAGGAATGTAGACATGACACTAGATAAATTTCAAGTACTATAAAGATAATAAATGGACGGATAATAATTCCAAGAACATTCATGATGAGATAGCAAGTTTTTCAATAAGGTGTTCAAGACCATTCGTGAGGAGATAATAACAATCGTTTCAATAAGGCACTCACTTTCACTTAGAGCAAAGCAGGTAGCTTTCACTTTATAAGATTGACCATATGTATAAAGGAGTTCAATTATTTGAGTAGCGATCACTTGTGGAATGTCATAGATCAATCTTGCTTTTGGTCGGTGCAATGCCACACCCGATCAATCATGATACCAGTACACGTTTGGACTTTGTCTCGCCCCTCGGATCAGATCTAGACCCCGTCACTTTTATGTTCTAGCATTGAGTATCTATTTGTTTGGACCCATAGCCCCCTTTTGTGTCTGGACCAATTCCACTTAAAATAATGGCCAAAGAATTCCAAGGATCAAGCATGTAGGAACATTAGGGTAGATTTCATGAAGCATAGAGTTCAAGGACAGAACTTGAACGAGGATGATATACCGATAAAGTGCATGGGAAACGATGACACATCATGAAACTGGGTAATTGACGTCCACTCAGTCGCCACCAATTATAGAAACAGCGCCCACTGTGTGGTCACTAAATCCTGTGAACAGTACATGCACGAGAAAATAGCGTCCACGTTAATCAGTAATATGCGCCACTGTCCAGGTCGCCAATTACTTTTGGCACCCAAGACATGGTCGCTAATTACTGGTAGAGACAAACTTCTCAAAAGAGACCATAAATAGCGCTCTTGAGGACTAAGCATCACGTTTCTTCAGAGTGACGTGACAAATAAGAGTTCCAAGATTTTTAGGGTATAACCAGCTCGACTGCCTTGAGGGAATCCAAGGCTAGTGTAGACTTACATAGGTCTCAATGAAGAAAGTACCAGTTCAAAGGAAGGAATATCCCGTGGAGTGTCCAATCATCACCAAGAGTTGAGTGTGAAAGTGATAAAACAAAATAGGGACCAAATCTCGGATATGAGACAGTGGTGCCGAAGATCTAGCGGTCTAGGATCAAAACACGAGTGGAAAATAGTCACATGAAATCGGCGCCCTGGTAGTGGTCGCTAATTAAAATTAGCTCCCATTGTTCAGACGTCAGTTCATGAAATTTTAGAATAATGATTATTTTCAAGAAAACTGCGACTCTTCAGAGAGACGCAATAATATAAATGTACGCCTTGATCTAAGGAGCTAATACTTTATTTATTATTCACGATTTAAATAACTTTCATAAACAACGACTACATAATAGCCGCTAATTCTATTATAATTTCCTCAATATATATATATTTTAGGAATTACAAGAAATAACGCCTTTTCAAAGGGGCACAGGTTCTTTAATGTGCGACAGAGGGATGGTCGCTAATTCTATAAACTTCAGGAAATAGCGCTTGTTTGGACGGGCGCAGGTTTAAATAGGCGACAGGGTTCTGGTCGCCCATTCCTTTTTAACGTTTTATACTACAACGCATCCAATGGATACGTTCACAGATACAACGGTACAGTTATTTCCACGTCTCACTATTCATTAGGAGATGAACAGTGCTACTTTCAATTCAAGAAGATTTACATAAAACTAAAGACATAGGAAAATAGAGAAAATTACAGGGAATCCAGAAATATGCATACCGTAATTTTTACACATCAGGTTTCATACTTATTAAATTTTAAAGATGGGTTAATTATTAAATCATGTTACAGGAAATAGCGACATTGTCGCAGTCGCACATTAATTTACGACTTAGCAGACGGTCGCCCAATCAGATTTGGCGTCCTTCTACGTGGTCGTTCATTAATAAGTGACCGCTTGTCTGGTCGCTCATTCTTTTTCATGCAGCAAAAATTTCAAACGCCCAATAATCGTGTTAAGCATGCTAGATATACATGCAGAAAAGCTCGTGAAAGAATCTACATGCTCTAATGATATACCTTTTGGTGCTAGACGTGAGAAGAACGAAGAAGAAGGAAGAAGAACAGGGAAGAAGCCCGCTTGCTTCTCCACTTCAGCAACAACGGCCGCAGCATGTTCACAAAGGCAGCCGCAGCCGCAGCAGTAGCCTTGTCTTCGAACGGAGAAGGAAAAGAGGATGACGAATCCTCGTACGGACGAAGGTCGACGCAACAGTAGCAAGACCAGCGACGATGGCTCTGCCATCGCCCCGAGGGTCTTATTTATAGGGTTAACAAATCCTATTAGAGTCCCATGAAAACTAGAATCCTAGTTTCCATTAAACTTTCCCATGTTAATCCCATTTCCAAAAGTTCAGCTGCCATTCCATGTTCGATCACATAAAACCCTCAGCCATCCCTGCCGCCTTCGAACGCATATTTGGGCTTTTAATCCAGCATGAGGAAAGTTTGTCATTTACAGCCCATGCATACATATACATATACATATATATATATATATATATATATATATATATATATATATATATATATATATATATATATATATATATATATATATATATATATATAGATTCTCAGCCCCTTTATGTATTTATTTATATATATACACATCCTTAAGTCCAAACCATAAGTCCCATTAGGATGTATTAGAAGTACCCCTTTCTAATTCCCAAAAGCTTTTAAATTTATTTACGGCCCATTTTCTACGAAGACAGTTATAAAGATATTTTTTTAAAAATCCATTAGAGCCCACCAATGCACATTAAGGCCTAACATCAACTTATTTTTATCAAAATTTTACTCTTCATAATTGTTATATGACTAATACTATATAGTTGTTATTATATATTCTTTATTTAAATTTTCGGAGTGCTACAGACCTCTTGGGCACGAATGACGTCCACGAATGACGTATCTCTCCAAAACTCACCTTATCCCCGTTAGACCCCGAATAAGAAACATGCATATCAAAGTCGAACAAGACCAGTTAAGACGAATGCGCCACCTTAACCGACTTTGTTTGATTATCAAAATGGGCCTAAAATTTGTTACACGGAATTCCTTTTAAGTTACGAACCAACCTTCTTTTCCCTTCTTTATCCACACAGTCACATCACCGTCTATCCTTTAACAGTATACCTCCTTTCTTGCAATATGGTGCAAGCTCTATTGCCTAGAAATTTATATTATTTTTTATTATGAAATCTAAATTTCTAAAATTTTATATAAAAATATCTTATAGGATCGTGATCAAAGATTCATTCTTGTGTGTGTGCACGCTCATACATATATGTAAATATATAGTATATATAAGTTATATGTAATGTATATTATTAATAAAAGGGTATTCTTCAGACCATTGGAAGGAATCTATCTTACATCCAATGGTTTTAAAGATAGGTCGATCAGAACATTTTCAAAATTTAAATGTCATGATTTCTCTGTTGTGGATAGATAAACTCTAAGAATCAACATAATTTTGTGATCGTGTAATCTTTGTATTTTACATTTTTTAAAAGGAATATTCATTAGAATTTAGAAGTACACGGAGATGGAGATATGAAATTGCATGTTAGTATATATATGATGGAAGTGAAGACTTCTGTTTCTATTTTTATTTTCAATTTGAGAGAAATTTTTTTTATTTTTTTATTTTTCTCTTTGATAATTTGTATAGAAAATGAAAGCAGAAGACGTCATTTTCATTTTCGACCCTATCCCATTCTCATCCATAGTTACATCTCTCTCTCTCTCTCTCCTTCTCTCTCTCTCTCAAGCAAAGAGAGGGGGAAAAGTCTGAAATGGAATTAAATTTTACTCGTAATGGCAAAAATTGCATACCTAAATGACTTAGAATTGCCAAGTATTAACAGATGTCTAGTCTGCATCTCAAATGACGTAGGATTTTCCCAACGGGAGGGAAATTGTAAGATGGCATGGTCCATCTACATTCTTTGGACTGTAAGAAGTACTAATAATAGGAAATTGGAAGGTAGACTTTGGGTCCAGAGAGAAGGCCGCCCTTAAGAACTCATGTACTAGATGCACTTGTGACCAGGCCCAGAGACCCACATGGCCAGTCCACAACTCCGCCCGAGGATGGACGCGAAGGATGAAAAGCCCAGAATGTCTACCAAACCCACCAACATTGGTTCATGCTCCGTGCGACGTCATATATGTCCGAAAAGGTGTATAAGTAGCATTTTGGAAATAAAATGAGACTAAGCCAAACTTAGTTAAAAGTTAAGGTTTTTTTATAAACAAATTATTATTATAAGATCCTAATTTTTGAATGTCTGGAATTTCAATGGGCAGAACTCTGTCTTCTCCAATCATGGGCGCCCTAAAGTCCTACTTTGCACAGATTAGGAGCCTTTGTTTCGATCATAAGAGGATCCTAGAAGCCTTAGGGTCTTCATCCAACCATTTTTTCGAAGAATTATGGCCTTGGGACGCTTAAATTCAGGGTTTATCTCCTATGGTCGAGTTAGGGTTTTAAACTCCTATAAATAGGATCCCTCACCCTAGGGTTGACAAGAGAGGACGTTTGGAGATTGTCACAAAGTGCTGTCATGATCTACACCCAAGCTTCAACCAAAGATTTTCATCATCCTCCTCGGTTCAAGTTCCTTCTTCTTTGTTTTAGTGTTCTTCTGTAGCTTTCTTTTTAATCATCATCATCATCATCAGAACCTTATCCCAATTAATTGGGGTCGGCTACATGAATCCTGTTCCGCCAAAGATTTCTATCAAGTGCAATATTCATATTTAAACTCAAGGAACTAATGTCATTCCTAATAACATCGCACTATCTCATTTTAGGTCTTCCTCGAGCTCTTTTACTAGCATCCACTAAGATTTGGTCACATCTTTTAACCGGCGCTGAGTTAGGGCGACGAAACACATGTCCAAACCACCTGAGTCTATTTTCTCTCATTTTGCTATCAATTGGAGCTATCCCTAAGTCCTTACAGATGAGCTCATTCCTAATCTTGTCTTTCTTAGTCTTGCCACACATCCATCTCAACATCCTCATCTCTGCTACACACATTTTGTGGATGTGTTCCTTTCGTACTGCCCAACACTCGGTACCATATAACAAAGCAGGTCTCACAGCCGTTCTATAAAACCTCCCTTTGAGTTTCACAGGCATACGACGATCACAAAGGACACCTGATGCACTTCTCCATCTTAACCAGCCTGCCTTAATCCTATGCGTAACGTCATCATAAATCTCCCCATTCTCTTGTATGATAGACCATAAATATCGAAAGCTACTACTCTTCGGAATGTTATGTCCATCAATTAGAACCATGTCTTCCTGAACCACTCTCCCATTACTAAAATTACAGTGCATAAACTCTGACTTACTCCTACTAATTTTAAAACCTTTAGACTCCAAGGTAAGTCTCCAACGCTCTAACTTAGCATTTAGAGCATCAATACTCTCATCAATTAAACAATATCGTCTGCAAATAGCATACACCAAGGGATATCCTCATGCAATTGTTTAGTTACTTCATCCATAACTAAGGCAAAGAGATACGGACTTAGTGCAGAACCTTGATGCAAACCTATAGAAACGGGAAATTCACTAGTCTCCCCAGCAATAGTTCGAACACTAGTAATAGCACCGCCGTACATATCTTTAATCAAATCAACATATCCTTGAGAGATTCCTTTCTTTCTTAATGTCCACCAAATCAATTCTCTCGGTACTCGATCGTACGCCTTCTCTAAATCAAGAAAAACTATATACAAATCTTTTCTCATCTCTCTATACTTCTCCATTAGCTGCCGTAGTAAGAAAATAGCTTATGTAGTAGATCTATTTGGCATAAAACCAAACTGATTTTCCGATACAGTAGTCATACATCGGAGGCGTTTTTCAATTACTCTTTCCTAAAGTTTCATAGTATGACTCATAAGCGTAATTCCATGATAATTATTACAACTTTGAATATCTCCTTTATTTTTATAGAAAGGAACTACAACACTTTTTCTCCAAACTTCTGGCATTCTCCGTTCCTTTAAAATTTTATTAAAAATTTTAGTTAGCCACTGAATACCAATATCTCCTAGGCCTTTCCATACTTCAATAGGTAAGCCATCTAGTCCTAAGGCCTTGCCCACTTTCATTTTTCTTAAAGCATCCTCCACTTCTGACATCTTAATACGCCTGAAATATTGATATTTATCAAATATTGTGGACTCTTGGGTACCTTCTAGAGATAAATCCTTGACGGAATCTCCATTAAGTAACTTCTGAAAATAGCTATGCCACCTCCCTTTAATCTCAAGATCCTTAGTTAAAACCCTTTGATCTTCACCTTTAATGCACCGAACATGATCTAAATCTCTAGTTTTCCTTTCTCTTAATTTAGCAAGTTTAAATATGTCCTTTTCACCCTCTCGGGTTCCTAATTTATTATATAAATCTTCAAATGCCTTTGATTTAGCTTCGCTAACTATTTTCTTAGCTCTCTTTTTAGCGATTTTATAGGCTTCTAGGGTTTGGTCATTTTTGTTAGTTTGCCAAACTTTAAAGCATTCCTTTTTTACTCTAATGGTATTTTGGATTTCCTCACTCCACCACCAAGTCTCTTTGTCTAAATTCTTTTTACCTTTAGATTCGCTAAGAGTTGTTTTGCAACCCTCGTTATACAATTTGTAACATTATTCCACATTACATTAGTTTCTTGTTCTAAATTCAAATATTTTCCTTTAATAGATGATTTTTAAATGTTTCTAAACTTTTACCTTTTAAATTCCACCATTTAATCTTGGAATAATTATTTATAATGATCTTTCTTTTGAATTTAGGGATAGTGACATCCATTACTAACAACCTATGTTGAGGGGCTAGACTCTCACCAGGAATAACTTTACAATCTTTACATAAGACTCTATCGACCTTCCTAATGAGAAAATAGTCAATTTGACTTATATGTGTTCCACTCTTGTATGTTATTAAGTGTTCGTCCCTCTTCTTAAAGAAGGTATTAGTAATTGCTAGATCATAGGCCACAGCAAAATCAAGAATAGTGTTACCCATATCATTTCTATTGCCAAAACCAAACCCTCCATGAATCCTCTCATAGTCTCTATTATCTATACCCACATGACCATTAAGATCCCCTCCAATAAAGATTCTCTCTTCACTAGGGATATTTTGGATCAAACTATCAATAGCCTCCCAAAATTACTTTTTAATGCTCTCTTCTAATCCTACTTGAGGTGCATATGCACTAATTATATTCAAAATATCCTCACCTAAGATAAGTTTAATTAACATTAGTCTATCCCCCAATCTATTTACTTCCACAACTCTGTCTTTTAAGTTTTTATCTATTATTATAGCAACACCATTTCTAGAGTTATTATTACCCGTATACCAAATTATATATCCATCAATGTCTTTAGCTTTATATCCTTTCCACCTAGTTTCTTGTAGGCAAGCTATGTTAACCCTCCCGTCCTTCATTAACTTAACCAATTCTAAACCCTTACCTGTTAAAGTTTCTACATTCCAAGTAGCTAGACGGATCCTATGTTTTTAGACTTGCTTCTTTACCCGTGTGCGTCCAACCCCACACGAGAACCCTTGCCTATTTGACACCGCAATCGGGCGCCATTGCGGCGCGTCGCTTACGGGGAACGCCCTAGCTAGCCCTTGCTCATTTGTCATTCCATCCGGGTTCCGATGTAACGCGTCGCTTACGGGGAACGCCCTAGCCAGCCCTTGCTCACTTGTCATTCCATCCGGGTTCCGATGTAACGCGTCGCTTACGGAGAACACCCTAGCATTAGCACATAATGTATTTGGATCAGAATTCATGTTGGAGATGTGACAAAATTTTACTGCTGGCTATCGACCTAACACAAACCCTCCTCTTTTCTCATCCGGGCTTGGGACCGGCCATGGCAGAGTTAGCTTTCTTTTTAATCATCTTAATATTTTTCATAGCATATCATATCTCATTTTTCTTTCTTTCTATTCACTGCATACCACACACACATACACACCCCTAGTTTTTTCTAGCTCCCAAAGAGGGGTTAAAAAATCAAACCTCTCAGGTAAAGCCCCTTACTTTTATGAGTTCTTTTCAATTGAGGAATAGATACTTTGCTTAAATCTAGGGCTAATTGGGTGTTTCTTTGTGTTTCTCATTCTTTCTCGCAGGTTTAGACAGCAAGCGTGAGGCCCTCTCTCTTTGGCCAGCTGAAGAGAGAGGAGGAAGAGAATCTGCACCCGGTCTTATGTTACAAAACCCGGTCGACCTAGGAATCACGTTCTGGACAATCAACTTCCTTTCTGGCTGGACCCCTTTTCCAAGGTACATGGCGTAGATTAGTAGTTCTTCCTACTGCTATTCGCATTATTAACCCTTGGTGGCGATCACAATCATTCTCTTCCTTTGTGCTCATTTCTATTCATACATCTCATCCGCTCCTTGGGGGATAATCTTTGGTGCTTACACTATTGTTGATAGAGTCGTGAATATTTCTCAAAGATTCTAATATTCTGGTTAAGTAATAGTCAAATGACCAAAATGTCCCTCTCCTTCACAAGAGAGAGAGAGAGAGAGAGAGAGAGAGAGAGAGAGAGAGAGAGAGAGAGAGAGAGAGAGAGAGGGATAGATTGGCTGGTGGCAGAGGGAGGGAATTTCCAGGCCACTAGCTGACAGGGGGAAGGGGAGACCAGACCGACGGCGGACTGGGCACCTACATCCCAAATTGCCCCCTCCGCGTTCTCCTCTCCCTCTTCCAGCAGTGAACTCTTTTGGGGTCACCCCATTGCCCCCATTCACATTCCGCCATCTATCGTCAACAATTGTAGCTTGGGAGGTGGGCGATCTGCCCATTCCAACCTAGGAAGGGAGATGCGAACCAGAGGAGGATAAATCAAGGAAGCCAGGAATTATGGCAGGCGTGGGAAGAGGGTAAGGGAGGGGGGAGGAAGGTTGGCCATGGCAGACGGGGTGAAGTAGATCTTGCAGGTGTCTATCCAGCTGGCGGACCAGGTGACGAAGTTGGCAGATGACGTGCACTCCTCGTATGTACCGGGCCGACTGTGCCAACCTCAAGGCTAGGACAAAGATCAAGGCTGGCGACGCTACTTCGACAGGTCGCCCACGTCGACGTGTATGAGCGCCCTACCCGCCACATCTTGGACGAGACCATCCAGGTGCTAGAGAAGGCCTTAGCCCTCGTCACCAAGTGCCACGCTGCCCATGGCCTGGTCAAGCGCGTCTTCACCATCAACCCCGCCACCGCCATCAAGAAAATGTCCTCCCAGCTCGAAAACTCCATCGGTGATGTCTCCTGGCTCCTCGGTGTCTCTGCCCCCCGCGACACTAGAGGAGGTGATGACGACGATGACGGCTACCCCTGTCTTTCTCCCATCACCTCCAACGAGCCCATCCTCTGCCTCATCTGGGAGTAGGTAGCCAAGCTCCAACACGGCTCCCCCGATGACCGTGTCGAAGCCGTCGCCCTCCTTTGTCTCCCTCGCCCGCGACAATTACTGCAATGGTAAGATCATCGTCGAGGAGGGTGGCTCGGCCCCCTGCTGAAGCTGGTCAAGGAGGGCACATCAATGGGTAGAAGAGCGTTGCCCGGGCCATTGGCCTCCTCAACCGCGATCCGAAGAGTGTGGAGCAGATGCTCCACGCCGGCATTTGCTCCGTCTTCGCCAAGGTCCTCAAAGAAGCCCCCATGAAGGCGCAAGCCATGGTGGCCTGGGCTGTCTCTGATTTCGCCGCCAACAACCCCAAGTGCCAAGGTGGCAACAACGGCTACTTAATGTTGAAGTCGGCCAATGTCACGGCGGCAGCGCTTGGCTGTGAGGGGTGGGGGAAGATGGAATGACGACGGTGGTAGGCCTGCGATAGGGGAAGGGGGGAGGGGCGGCCGGCCGTTGTCGCCCTCCATTAAGATTTGGAAGAGGATAGGAAGAATATGTCTCTCTTTGTATTTTCACCTTAACATTTTATTATTTATTTATATATCCCTATTTGATATGTTATTTTTACTTTAAGATTCTATTTATGGCTCGTTTGTAAATAACCCTGATTCTAATAGAGATAGCCGTGGGCATTTTCGCCGTCTTTTCCAATGTCTACTTAACTCTAACAATATATGGTTAATTGGATGAGTACTAACGGGGGTTTACAGCGACGATGTTTTTGTAAATTTTTTAAGATAGTGAAGATGTATATATTAATACGTTTATAAGAGTGATATATATATATATATATATATATATATATATATATATATATATATATATATATATATATATATCTATAATTTCTCCTGTAACGGTGATTTATTTGCAAAAGAACCTAAAAGTTACGGTGATCAAAGTTATGGGATTGTCTCGTGTGATATAAAAAATGCCACAAAAGTACGCTGCCGTACTTTTAAAGTTATTGTATAACATTTTCTTCATGTTTGGAATGACTTAAGTTGATACTTTCAAAATTCTATTTACTTATCTCGGCGCTCCTTTTATTATATTTAGTTGTCAATCAAAAACTATAAAAATAAGACCCAAAAGCATCAGACATGAGAATTTCAAACTCGGAATATTATGGTGATTTTCTTTTCTCTGATTTGAAAATGGGTGATCAACAAGTTTTTTTTTTCTGTCAAAGCAAACGGATCTTCAATGTGAGGAAGATTGCGAAAAAATAAAAACAACTGACTATATATGAAATCCTGAAATGCTCTCAGACCCAACAAATTAAAGTGGACTACCTCTTAATTTATGCTTGTTATCCTTGGACATATATACAAGTTGGACAGCTCTTGCTACATACAATGAAACATGATAAATACATCATATGACTATTCCTCTTCGTAAATTCTGTATGGATAGCGATCCCTCTCTCCTTGGAGATGCATCCAATCAACTGGACATGTGTTGGATAATTTCGGTTTTACTGACTGATACGCTGACCTAAATTCGGGATGTCAATGCTAACCGATTACCAATTGTATGACCGTTTCTTTAGCTTAACGAGTGGCGGGGTGGACACCCCCCCTCCCCCCTCCTGCGCAGGTGGCAGGAGGGCGCGGGTTCGAGCCGCACCTCCCCCCGGGAGGGTGTGGCCTCCGCTTACCCCTCCCCTAAAAAAAATAAAAAAAGTAACAAGCGAAATAATGTTTTTTTCCCTCGGTAAATTAATAATGGATATAGATATAGATAGACCGGCCGGGTTTTGTAGCTAGCGGATACAAAAATTGGTAGATCTATTTCTGAGCTAGTATGGATCGTTAGCTATCGTTATAGTGTATATATTACGTATATATTTATTATTAATATTATCTTTCAGATTTTAATCCGAGGGTACTGTTATCAATATTTTCCCTTCACAATCGCCATTAAGAACATTATTAATATTATCCCTTCATATATAGCTACCATTAAAAATAAGCATTCTTTTTTTAATTTTGAGGATTGTTATTTAATTTCTTCTTTAAGTTTGAGTTTGATGGAGTCAGTTTGTGGTTCAAATTTTAGTTTTCTGTATGTTTGTTCGACCGCTAACTATCTGATAACCAATTGGTAACTGCTTTTATGTATATAGTAAAAAGAAAAAAACAGCTTCGGACAATACTCACTTTTGCATACTTAATGAATAACAATAAATGGATACACTCTACTAATGATTAGTGGATAAGGAAACGGATAGTCCACTATTCGCATCATTGACGAACCCTATCCAATACCATGAGCTTTACGCAGTACCCTTTCCTATTGAAGTCATTGGAAATTTCATCCAGACTGGGGATTCTGTGCCAAGTGACAACCGATAAGTTCAAGGTGTACTGGGAATGGAAAAACCAGAGAACGATGTGCCTATCAATCAAGCATATAAACAGGCTGGAAAGTTCTGGGTTAAGGCAGAAAACTTGGCTGGGGCTGACAAATTAAGCATAAATATATAGCCTACTCTTCATGATTGAACAATTTATCATAACGTGGTCACAGGATGAACCCCATTGGATTTGGAGGGACTTGAGATCTACTTTCATTTGCTGTGGGTCAAGGAGGGTTATGTATAACATGGGCGTTCTCATAAAGACATCAGCGAAATTTCATCAGGACAATGTCCAGGATTTCCTTGTATTTATTTTGAAGCAGGAAATTGGGGATGCAGCTCTCGTAATGACGGGCTTCCCTGCAGAAAACTTATGGGAAGATGTGGTATAAACTGGCATCCCTTCCCAAACACTGGGCAATCCCTGGTTTACGAGAGATTAGATAGCAGACGAAGGATTGTAAGAAAAGAAGCGTTCGATTTCTGACAGGACTCCTTGCAACCACTTCAACTTTGGGAAAAGAACTATATATATATATATATAGAAGTTGCAATGTATTCCATGGATCGATCAAGCAATATTATGTTTGGAGGCTTCTTCACAATAGGATCTCAGCGAGAAACTTGGCGTCTGCCATCTTTCGTATCCCTCTCCTATGCATAGATTAATGCAGAAAGGAGGATGAATTGCTGGACCACCTCTTCTTGATCAACTGTTATGAAGAGGGTTGGAGGAAGATTAATAAATATTTTGAGCTTAAATACTCCTCTTTTTGTGGGGTCTCCATCTTCTCATTTGGACAGATGAGGCTCTAGCTATTACTCTCTCCAGGCTTTCCTGAATTTATTGAATCTTCTATCTGATTTATTTCGCTTGATGGAAAATCAAAGTCTTTCATTCGATCTGCATCTAATAAGGATCAGATATCTTCTAGCATATTTCTAATGAGTCATCAGATAAATCAATTCACAGTTCCATCGCTATAAAAGAGATTCAAAGCTCATCAGTGAGTGGTATATAAGAACCAAGAAATGAACTTGGTTGAGTTGAAAGGGAGGCCTACAAGGGGCAAGCCTTGGTAGAAGACCATGGCGCCATCCCTACAGTTAAGGGTGCTCCTGAAGCTCCGTGAAGAATCTGCTCTCTTGTGAATAATTTGAAGGGGATGCTCCAAGAATGTGAACACTAAAAGCCCACCTACACCAAACGTGGGGGCAAGCAAGTTGCATTCTACCTTGCAGATATGGCGAGAAGCACTTCTTCAGCCTGAGTTGTTTCCTTTGAAAAACCTCCCCTCTAGGCTTGCGGGTGTCGCTGCCCTCGAATCCCCAAGTAGCGTTACACAGCAAAACATGCATTGATTTAGCTGTGATTTAAAACGACAGAAAAGAGGAAAAAATTGGATAAATCTGCCGGCAGCAAGATTCATAACTTGCAATCACGATGAGAAAGGAGATTTTTATTATTGGGTTATCGGCTGAGAACATATGAAAGCATCACCAAACTACCTCTCCACAAAGACCATTTTGTGGTGATGTTCATTGCAGTTATGATGAGCAAAAACATATATAGGTGGCATTTGCAGATGATGTTAACTTCCAACCATGCATTAATTAACTCTATGATTCTATTCGAAGGATAAAGCCTTGATTACATATGGTATGGATCAACATTCGCCTGCATGCATGTATGTCACAAGGAAGATGGGGTTTGCTTCAACTTCAACCATTATATGTCGATCTCCCAAATTAAGATTTTTAGAATCCTAGTCTCATCCATTGGCACTGAAGGCATCCAAGGACCTCAGAATACACTGCGCGCGATAAGCTCGACTACCTGTGAGTGTGATGTACGTATGCCTTCTCTCTCTTCTCTGATCATCGCCTTTCTTGGGGGTTTCAAATTCTCCCGCATGCAACGCCACGTCCAGACATTTACTCGGTGTTCGAGGTTTAAAGCCCCACCCGCGCTCATCGATCGTCCCGAAAGGCCTTGGTGCGACGAGCACTCGATGCCCTATCCACATGGGTTTCATTTCACTCAGGCAAAAGCCACCGAGTTCTGTCTGATAAGACGGTGGGGGGAAAGGAGCACATAATGGCCATGGCGTCCTCCCACCGGCCCTTAGTTGCCGTCCACTTCCCCCCTCCCATTCCTTTGAGCTGTCTTGTCCTCGAAAACCCTTAAAGGGAGAGGTGGGGATCAGAGCAGGGTGGGGGGGGGGGGGGCATGATGTGGGCACTCACTTGCGGGGTACTGTGGCTGATTGCAGCGGTGACGCCGCGGTGGATGGAATCGGATGAACCAGCTAGCCCATGCACAGCCCACCTTCATGGCTGTGGTGATGCCACGGGGATGACGAAGAAGGGGTCCATGGGCACCCACCCAGCCCTCCAAAAGTGGACAGCCATGCCACCAGGGGGGGCACAGTCTCAGGTGAAGCCCCCCCCTCCATCACGTAATGCCAAATGAACAAGCCAGGTGATGGGGATAAATAATACAAAATCGTATTCGGCCACAAAGCTGGGCAAATATTCTTCCATCAGCTACATGAGACTACTTGGCTGGCCTGGTGACGTTTTCTTTTCCTTTTGTCCTTTACTTTCCACCTGCACTGCCAGTGAAGTTTTACCTGGATCTTCTGCGGTGAAATGTGAGGAAGATGCATGGCGTGCAGTGCTACAGTGGAAATGAATTACCACTTTCTGCTCAGTGACAGGAGAGACAAATCTCCGGTGGCAAGCTTCTTATGTAACTGATCAAATCAACTCGGCTTTGACCAGATGCCAACTTTTCTATAGTTCTAAACACCCTCTCTCTCTCTCTCTCTCTCTGTGGCACACACAAACTACACACACATCGATCGATCGCGTGTTCTCTCCTCTGGTCGCATCTCGTGGAGTTGATTGGAGTTTAACAATAACCAAATATGCGCGCATGGCAGAAGATGCGGATCCCTTAGGCCTTAGCTAACGGCTTGCACCAACGCAAGGAAGCTGGATTCCTGCATTGAACTGTGGTGGCCGGACGGGAAACCATCATTGGCCATTAATTTTTCACTGTCGTCTGGGAACTTTAACCTCGTCTTCCTTTTCTCCTGCTGACAGCATATATATCAACGAGGAAGTTTTCACCGGATTCGATCGGGTGAAAGGCAGGCCGCGCGCGGCCTCGTTTTCACCGCGCGGGTAATTGCCATCTCCCACGTAGGTGCACCATTCTTCTTGATATTGCCGTCGCAGCGCCAATTTTCACAGAAAAGCTGATCATCCCATGCAGACATATAATGTTTCGGACGAATTAATTCACCCAGTATTCAACTACGTACACCGCATGTACGCACATGTGGTCTTGCCATACCCACGTTTACATACAGAAAAGATCTTTCAACTAATAATGTGGATCTCGGAGGTAATTATGTATTTGGGAAAGAAAGCAACAATTAGTACTTGAGCGGTCTGAATTTGTGTGCTGTAAAATGGCATAAAACACCGCGCATATGTTCATATACTGTAAATACTAATTAGCTTTTAAAATATTGTAAACCCAGTGCCATTTATTTTTCTCCAATTCCAATTCTCAGTATAAAACTGCTGAAACCAAGACCCAACAATTTAAAAACCGCTGATCTTTAAAAAAAACCATTTTTACAGTACGCACATACCAGCTTAAGGGGAGCACGTAGAAAATCTAGAGGACAGCATGAATAGAACAAGTTAACTAAAACTAGTATTTAGCAGACTATGACTATGTCTCAGAGATTTTTGCCTCTCAATGACAAAAGGTGTCGGACATCGGGTGCATGGCCACCTCTTGCCCCTAGCTAGGACCGTCTGGGCGCAACTTAAAGAAAATATAGTAGTTAATAGTAAAAGAAAAAGAAACGTGCGTGGATTCGATCGAGGGAGCAGTTGAAATCAGGGTGCGGACTTAATTAAATTAACTGATGTGATTTTGACGTACGTAGCTGACAAAGTAATTAACACAATCAGTTTTTACTATTATTATTATTATTATTCTTACGTGAAGCTAGCTCTACTGCACCATTAAAATCTGACGAAGGAACACTAGTTTCCGTCAGCAGAAGTTAGCTAGCTTTGGCCTCAAAGCTGCGCGCAGCAGGTACACAGAAAGTATGTATCAAGCCAGTGCTGTGAAGAAGAAGATGGATATATATAGGCTGTCCGTCGTGTCTACGTCCATACGATAATTACAACACGTATAATTAAGTAATCAGAATAAACGAGCTCGATCTCTCTCACTGTCTTCTACGTATAGTACTCTCAGTCTCTCAACACCAATCAAAAATAGCTAGCAAATCCCACCACCATCCCAGTTAATTTGCGAGACCCCTGGAACCATGCATGCCTTTCAGTCGGCAATAATTGGTGGGTCTGGCCTCTTCCGAAGCCCACCAAAATGCGAGACCCTTTCTGGGGTATGGCACAATAAACAAATTCGTGAACACACACCGTGTAGCCCACCAAGGAGACCCAGAAGAGCTTTTTGTACCAGAGTAGGGGAAAGCCCCAGCTGAGCCACCCTAAAAGCACTTTCAAAACGTTTGAAATGGCGGTTATAAATGGTGAGCTATTTGCTCCTCCCCCTCGTATTCACAGAATAGGACGGAACAAATTCATATTTAGAGTAGTGAAGCATTTGAACAACATGGCGGGGGTCGCTTCTTCTTCATGTGGTGCCTGCAAGTTCCTGAGGAGGAAATGCGCAGAAGGGTGCGTCTTCGCTCCCTACTTCAGCTACGACCAGGGCGCGATCCATTTCGCGGCCGTCCACAAGGTCTTCGGCGCGAGCAACGTCTCCAAGCTGCTCGCCAACCTGCCGGTGCAACACCGCGGCGAGGCCGCCGTCACCATCTCCTACGAAGCCCAAGCTCGGATGAGGGATCCTGTGTATGGCTGTGTGGCTCACGTCTTTGCGCTCCAACAGCAGGTTCGGTCACTGTACACTCACCAACCAATTAAGTCGCCACCATTCATGATGTGTTTGGTCATTACAATGCATACTGTGACTGCTGGGCACTAATCATATCCAAAGGCTGAATATTGTATGAGATTAGGGAATGATGAAACTTGCAGGTACATTTTTTTTTAATCCTTGGCTTAGTTAACAGTCTCGCTGGTCTTTCTCTTGGGGGGTGTCTCCGCAGGTGGCAAGTCTGCAAGTGGAGATAGAAACTCTCACGAAGCAGCTGGCTACCATAACCAGCGACGACCCCAACCCTAGCCCTCCGGCACCAGACGGAGTCTGGAACTGCCTTCAGCTCTGCATGCAACGAGACGATTCGCCGAATGATCAGCTGCATGCAGGCAACCTTGACAGCAGCATCGCTGGCGAGGCAACGGTACAGGAACTGCCTCCCATGTACAGAGAGGCCATCGAAAGGTTGGAGTACACGTTGTTCAACGACTTGGCAAGCCCGTGGGAGGACATACCTGTGGATATGCTGGGAGACTTTGCCTGACAAATTATGCTATGGCTATTCCTGGCCGTTAACTGTGTACGTTGCCAGATGGAAACTGGGGTAATGAACCATCTATGTATTTGTTTGTGTTTCGTTAGAGGAGGATGTCTACATATCTGCCATATTGTAATGTTGGCGCTGAACGCCGCAGGTTTTGGAATGGCAACCAAGAAGATGAAAATTAGTGAGGTTAAATGGCTAGAGTACGTAGCATTGATGAGCTTGTATCAGTAATCAACAAATATTAGAAAATTTTGGCTTCCAGATTGTTGACAGAGGCTGTCCACTTATTAAAATCATCAAATGGGTTTGTCCCCCGTGGCCTTTCAATAAATTAAACACAGATGGTGCTTGCAAATCCACAGGCAATTCAGGTGGTGGTGGGGTTATTCGGGACCCTAATGGCAATGTTCTATTAGCTTTTTCGCACTTCTATGGCAATTCTAATAGTCTCATTGCAGAAGCTAGAGCTCTCAGTGATGATCTCAAATACCTTCATACTATATCTGATCGACCTGCATACATTGAATGTGATTCCAAGGTTCTAATTCAAAGCATCAATCGGGAAATCCCCTGTCCTTGGATTATTCTCACTTATGTTAGGGACATCTGGCGCACCATCTCCACTGATGATACATTTTCACACATTTATAGAGGAGCAAATAATGTTGCTGATACTTTGGAATCGTTAGCATGTAGCACTAAGTGCAATTCTTTTTTTGTTCGCCAAGAACTACCTAATATTGTCAAAGGTGCTGCTCGATTGGATAAGCTAGAAATGCCTAACCTTCGCATGATGTAACAATTTTATTCATTTTATTATCAATAAAATTTACCTCCTAGGTTTGGATGGTGGAGTGGTTTTCTCCTTTCCTCTGGAAAGGGGTGCATTCTCCTACTCAACTCTAGGCAGGGTTTTTGCCAAAAAAAAAAAGAGCTTGTATCAGTAAGTTTATGATCCACGAATTGGGAACATTCTTTCAGCATTAATAATTAGATTAATCCAATTCATATGCCATAAGGCCACTGCTTCTGCCAATAATTGAAGGCCTGAACTCGCAGTTAAATTAAATCTTTAGTGTTCTATGCAAGTGTAACTCAGTATTGAGTATATTTTAGCTAGTTAAAGCAAATTCTTGAGCTGCATATAGGCAGTTCAAGTAGTGGAAGAACCGATGCATGGTTGGGAATCCGGTCGAGCAGATAAAACCGCAGCTTAACACCCTGACCTAAATTATGCATGCCGATCTCCGAAACAACTCAGCTGGTCGCATTTGGTCGCCGAAGGAATTAAGAACAAGAACTAAAAAAAATGGAAGAGATGAAGAAAGGTCTTGAGGGCCTTTAATATTGAGATGAGAGAAGCTCCGGTTCTGGATGGGAAAGTCGATTTGAAGTCACTATTTAGAAATCAGAAACTACCAGAAGGAGAAAAGATTTAACCAAGATGGGATTTCCAAATCTCCTTAGAGATGAGATTCTAATTAAGACTTCTCACGACTAGACACGAAGTTTTAACTACGTACATCGGTGACATTGTCTTATTATAATTTGTAACCTTTCAAAATTAATAAATTTGTTTTCAAAGTCACAATAGAGAAGAAAATGAAGGAATTTACATGAAAGTACCATTGTGTGACTGTAAATGTGAATCGTGCCATTCATGTGTACAAGGGAAAATTTCAGATTGGGACTCCAATGGCGACTTTTGATAACCATTCACAAAGAATGCCCATTTTACGTAGTAAAGGCTGTTTCAATTTTCTTCTTTCACCAATTTCACCCCTTCTCACCCATCCTTACGCCACCT
This sequence comes from Amorphophallus konjac, assembly GCA_022559845.1. Taxonomy (NCBI): domain Eukaryota; kingdom Viridiplantae; phylum Streptophyta; class Magnoliopsida; order Alismatales; family Araceae; genus Amorphophallus; species Amorphophallus konjac. The sequence goes on from CM040118.1 coordinate 23,486,034, forward strand.
GCAGTGTTCTGGCTACTATACTCAATCACTGTGCGATATCCCTTTCGCAAATATTATGAGATAAGAATGCAAGCGAACTAATGTGGTCAATAGGCGACTGATGATAACATTTGATGAAAGTTTGATTCAATTCATTTAGCAGAGTAAAAGAGTCATGCATGCATGCCTAAAATTTTGATCTTTGATTGATAAACGATCCAAATTCAAATACATAAGGGTAGTTGGCCCACTTATGTTTGTAGATACACTGAGGTTATGTCTCTTATAAGATTTCATTCGCATTTATTTATTTGCTCATTGAAGGTTTGTTGATATGTCATATAATAACTCAATTGATATAAAAACTTAGAATAAAAACATTTTTTGATTATTTTTATTTTTTGAAAGAATGATAATATATGGGATGGTAATAACTTGGTTTTTTGTTTTTTGATTTTGTCTAATCATCCAATCACAATGTGCCGGGTGGGAACACGTAGCCCAGTTCAATCCAACCTCAAGACATAAAATTTTAAAAATAATAAAAAAAATTGATGCGAACGTAAGGAGTACACTACTTGCAGTAATTGTGCACCGAGTATTACTAATTCTAGGAATTAATATGGACTCAACAGTGAGACCGGGCGGGAGAACTATTGTTGGAGCCCAATATGGCCCAGTTTTCAGGCTACATTCGGTCCTTTTCAGCCCAAGTCGCAGCACAGGCCCGAGGGCCTTTAAATATAAAATATAAATATACATATAATTACTTATTGCATATATAATACATGCAAAAAAGTTTGCATGCAGAGTCGCATTCGTGTTTGCAAGAGGTCTATAAACCTTATCCTTGGCATTAAAATACCGAATACATGCATGGACATTTATATATATATATATATATATATATATATATATATATATATATATGGGGGGTGATCCCATGGGGCCGGCACCACCTGGTGCCGGGCCCACCCCCCCCACTCATCGCCTCCCCTCATAAATGCTGGGGGGGGGGGGCGCTGAACCCCCCCCCCCAGCATTTATGAGGGGAGGCGCTGAGAGGGGGGGGTGACGGCACCAGGTGGTGCCGGCCCCATGGGAACATCCCCCTATATATATATATATATACTCCGCTATGATTTCACGTGAGGTATGCATAGAACTGCTCGTAGTTTAGTCCTGTATATGGGGACAAATGGTCGCAACTCATCGAGCACCCACCTTAAAATAATTTAGGGAAAATTTTGATACTGATATTAACCGTAGTTTTTTTTGTTATTTTATTAATTTTAATATTTATAAATTTTATTATCACAACAAATTTAATATATATCTGACCCTGGAGAGCAGTGTTATCAGAATCGGATTGGACTGATCGGTCGGACCGGTTTGACCGTGAATCGATCTGATTAGGTCCGGTCCGATCAAATGGTAAAAAACCGTCCGAACTGCGGTTCGACCCTAAACCCCCGTAAAAAATAAAAATAAAAATAAAAACTGGTTCGGTACCTGCCCCCGCCAACCTGGCCGTGACACAAATAAATAAATAAATAAATTATTTACTTATATTTAATCAAACCATTTAATTCGACACACAACTCAAGCCCACATCTTATGTCCCTTGGGACCTGACCCAAGCGTGAGCTGATGTGACACCGACTTAGAGAATGCAACAACTAGACCGAGGGTCCTTGGACTTACCAAGCGAGCACAACGCATAAGAGTAGAGAATTACGCAAGTTGCCAAACCACCGTTGCGCACACGATTCCCGGGTGACTCAGCGATGCCGAGTGGAGGTAGTGGAACAAAGCCCTTGCTGGTAGAGGACCAGCAAAGCTATGGTCGCCCTCCCGAGGGTACGGTGCCCACAATCAAAGGGCTGGCTAGGTGCCGAAAGGGCACCGGGTCGCTCTCTCACAATCCCACGATGACCACTTGTAAACTGAGAGCTTCGGGGTCGGGCGCTCTCTCACCGTCAACAGAGCAATTCCACGGATATTATATGAACAAACTACTGATATGAGAGCAAGGGATAGAGCTTACCCGGTTGGTTTGAAAAAACCAACCCCGTTCAGAGACAAGGGCGAGCGGGGAAGTGTGGGTTCCCCGCACACTGCGTCGATGAAGCTTGATCACTGCTAATTATTTACATGCACTACGCCTCACGCAGGAGGGTGGATCTTAGGGTGGGGAAAAGTGGATTACACACAAACACTACCTCCACATAGGGAGGGCTGGTAAGCCGGCCAGGCGGGGAGGGGCGCGAAGCTAAGAATGGAGCCGGATTGCCCTCCCGGGGTTCTGTCCGCCGGTTCTGCCCGCTAACAGGGACTCGATGTCGACTCCGCTGTAATCGCTCCTGGACTCGAAAGTGAACGAGACCAGCGCCAAAATGTTGGTGACTGACCCGGGATGAAGCCTGAATTTTATTGGCGCCAGAAGTTATCGACGCTGGCCGGGACAGACGCTGGACCGGCGTTGCTCTGCTTTACCTTGGAGTGAGTTCAGATTGTTGCAGCAGGTTGGCGACTTTACCACGATCGCTCCCGTGATCCAATCGAGACGGGATCAGGACGGTTGCGAGCGTGGTCGAATCCTCTTCGATCAGAAACCAAGATGGGCACCAGACGAGGTCGGAGCATGGAGGTGGAACCCGAAGAGTGAGAGGGGGTCTGATCAGTCCCTGACAGGACTGACCTGCGCACCTGGGGAAAATAATTCGGAACGGGGAGCTCCGAACTCCAAACGATGTCCCGCTTGCTTTGTTGGACAGAGGACTAGTGGATCTTCGCCCCGGTCAAGTGGCGCACCAAGTGGAGCACCGGTGTGGTCGCAGTAGCTTCTGAATGGCAGCTCTGGTTTCTGGCTGGACTGGTTCTGCGTTGTCGGTGAAGAATGGCTCTCCCGGGTAGCTCCGACCTCGGATGGAGGCGGGACCACCTCGCCTGCGAAGACGACCGGAAGAGCTTTCCGTCAATGTATGCCACAACTCCAGGGGATCCGGGATGTGGTCGAGGGCGGCGCTGTAACAAGCTGTTGATCTGCAGGTCTTCGGCTGCACACAGATTAGGGGAAAGAATGGTTGAGGGGGTGGTTTCTTTGGTGGAGGGGAAGGGGATATGGATGTTTTGGTGGTGGGGAAGGGTTGGGAGGTGGGAAGGGAAGGTGGGGGAGGATGGTAGGGGCGGAGCTAGCAGGGAGAGAGGGGTGGGTGCGCTGGTGGCCTTGGAGGAGGTGGTGGGCGCAAATGGCTTGGGGGAGTGGGAGGATTTCCTTTGATTTGAGTGGTGGGTTAATGGGGGTTAATGGGGGGCCTAGGGGATGGGAAGGGTTGCCTTGGGGAGAGGAAGGGGTGCTTGGGAGAAGGGATTCTCCCTTGGGAGATGGAAGGAGTGGCTTGGGAATGGGGAGAGTTGCCTTGGAAGGTGAAAGGTTACTTGGGTTGTGGTGAGAGTAATGGAGGTATTGAAGGGGCCTAGGGAAGGTGAAAGGGTTGGGCTGATGTGGAGGATGAGGTGGCAAGGGGGAGAGGAGAGAGGGGGGCTGCGAACTAAGGAGAGAGAGGGGAGGAGAGAGAGAGGGGGTCGCCCCCTTTAGAGAGAGAGAAGAGAGAGGGGAATCCACCCCTTAGAGAGAGAGAGAGAGAGAGAGAGAGAGAGACAATTCTTGTGACAATTTTCACTTAATACTGCATTACCCTTCTCCAAGTGGGGTTGGGGTCCTATTTATAGGGATCCCAACATTTACAAAAAGTCCCTGAGATAAGTGCAAATAGCAAATAACCAAAAGAGATGGGGAAGGGGGATGACGCCCCTGGGCCAGGCCCACCTAATTGGGCCCATAAGACACCCTAACCCATCATGATGAACACAAACTTAGGTAAATAACATAATAACCTAGGGACTTGACTCAAAATAAAGGAAAAATTACATGGTTAAGACTCAAAGAAAGATAAGAAATATACATAGCTAGACTCATAAAATCAAGATGAACACAATGGCGAGCATCGGGACCCTTGGAGAAATGGGAAGTGGTAAGCGATGTCCCCATCATACTCCTGGGGTGCAGAGAACTCGACTCTGTCGAGTAAACATCCATCGTATGCGGAGGGAGCCACAGCGGGGTTACCCACAAGTCTACCAAAGGTAGCTGGTCCTTTCACCAAGCGAGGTAGCGCCCTTACCCTTTTGCTCCAGATGACAGTGACCTGTTCATACAATATCCGTTCAACATGCTCATGCTGGTCTCTCTGGGCTGGTAGCTTTCTCTCAAGGGTAGGTGCTCTCTCGAGGGAGGGGATGAACTCAATTTCCTCACTGGGCGTCACCGTGGGACCCATGTATAGCACCAGGTCAGCCACGATGAAAGTGGGGCTTACTCTGTATTCCTCAGGGAGGTCTAACACATAAGCATTAGTGCTGATGTATCTCAGGACCTGGAAGGGACATGTTCCACGAGACCTCAGTTTTGAGACATTCTCAGAGGATAGTCTCTCAGTCCTCACCATCACGGAATCACCAAACCAGAATTCTTGGTGGCAGCGGTGAGAGTTGGCTAATTGTTTGTTCATCTCGTTGCTCTTGTTGATGTGCTTGCGAGGGTTGCCATGCAATGCCATAAATGATGATCCTCTAGGGATGAAGGGAGGGCATGGACAACCAAATTTAGCCCTATCAAGTGTTACATTGGTTTTGACGGACTTAGGGGGACCGGGGCAACCATAAATTGACCTATCATGCTTAGATGTGATGAGGACTTTCATGGACTCGGGGGGGCCGGGGCAAGCATAGGTGGTTCTATCGTGCATGGTGGCAATAATTACCGGGGGACCCGGACATCCATGTATGCCCCATTCATGCGTAAGAGCTATGACAAATGTGGGAGGACCAGCACATCCAAATGTGAGCCAGTCATGCATTGGGCCTAAAGTGTGTGTGACATGTATGAGATGACTGGGCTTGTGACCCTTGTCGAATGATGTGATATGCCAAGATAGGTGCACTCTTACCCTAGAGGTGACGACCATGTGTGTGGGTATGGGGTGGTCCTTGAGCTCCCACTTATAAGGGTCGAAGGGGTCAAAGAAGGTATGTATCATGGAGTGGGGCACTTCATTATTTCCTAGGTGTATTTCACCCCTGGTCATGGTTCCCTTGGTTGTGGATGGGCATAAATCCCAGACAAAAAAATCACAAGAGAATAATGATGTGATAAAACATGGAGGAGATAATGATGATTAATGCATAAATAAGGGGAAGAAAAGCTTGCACGTGGTGCAAATATGGAGATGTGATCGCCAGAGGGGTTACCTCAAAAAAAAAGAGATCGCGAATACCTGGTGAAGATTGAAGCGCGGGATGATGTGAAGTTCCTTCCTCCTTCTTCAATCGGCCGGCCGATGAGAAGGGTTCTCCTTTTGATTACCTTGCAAAAAAGACAATGAAACAACAAAGCAAAGAGGGATTCAGCCAATGCAAATAGTATCAATCCAAATAAAACAGGTGATGATAAAAGGAAATCAACATGCGCACCTTGTTGTTTTGGTTTTAAAACCCCTAAAGAGGAATTAGGGAGAGAGGAGATATGTGATAAAACTAGTGCAAAGTGAAAAGAAAAAGAAAACTGACGATGGAATTGATGCAGACGAAAAAGGAGAAAATAGTGGATGAATGCGAATCAACAAGAAAGCCCTGCTGTCCCTGTCGACAGTAAAGGGAACCAATAAGACGCGGTTGATCGGGTAAAGAAGGTGCAGAGGAAGCCGAAGATCCTCTCAACCTCTTGAACGTTCTAATCTCTTCAACCTCTGAAATCGTCAACCTCCGCTTCGATCGCCCAGATCATGTTTTTATAGGATTTCAGTGGGAGATAAGCTCGAATTTGGTAAGATAAGGATAGGCAATGTTCAAAGAAGGCATGACTCTACTTCCAATTCGAGCAAGGAGACCATTGGAGGCAGGACTCTATACAGGAAAGAGGAGTTCAAGCATGACACGAAAGGTGAAACACGACCTTGCGAAGGGCGTCAAATCAAGAATTGACGACTTTCATCAAGACGTTACTCAAAACACGACCTCTACCAAAGGCGTCACTTCTTGGATTTAATTTTGGCAATAAAACTTACTTTATTTGAAAATTATGATAACACGCCTATGATAGAGGCGTTAATTTAAAACACGCCCTGAGGAAGGACGTTAACCAATAATTAAATTGATTTTGAATTTTCTTTAAAACTGGATAATACCAGGAATTGACGCCCTTAAAATTAGTCGTCCTTTCTTGAGAAAACGCCCTTGATAAGGTCGCTATTTAAATAACGCCCCTCTTCAGGTCGCGAATCACAAAAAATGCAAAAATGAATCAAAACCACACACAAGAAAATAGAAAAACTTCATATTATGAATATATTGAAGTTCACTTTGGGGCGTCATCATAGTGACATGAGATTTGATCAACATAGCGTCATTTTTGGCGTGTCTATAGCTGCCCCGCCTTGGCGTCTGCTTTGGAAGGGAGTGAGACGAAAATGGAGTGAAAGTACAACAAATGAAATGAAGTGGAGCGAACTGATAAGTAGATGTCAAGGTGTGATGTGACACGCCTCAGACACTAAACAATGGAAATCTTTCCAAGATTCTGAATGAAACAACTCCGAGTGATTCCAAGGAAGCTTCGATTTGCTGGATAAAGGAGATTAAACTAAACAAGTAAAATGTAAGGCAAAAGGTGTGCGCGCGGGCACGATAGGGAAAGACCATTGGAGAGCGGTTACCAGCCAACGTGGACGTGCTACAACCAAGGCAAATTTGTAAGACAATAAAGAGAATTGAGATGGAGATCCAACAATGGGATATTTTCAAGGAACCAGCCTGAGCGGCTTCAGATAGAACAAAGTACTTGATTTGGAGTGGAATGTCTCATGTTAACTCAATAAAGAGCGAGTGACCTTCATTATCGCCATAATATGAAGATTTTCAGCATGAAACTCAAAGTCCTACATGATGCATGCTGGGCTAAAAGAAAAAGATAAAACAAACTAAAAATAGAAAATAATCAAGGATAATATTACTAAGCCATCTAGATTTGGTCAAGAATCCAAGTTTCTGAGCTAACACTAAGCCGAAGCCCGTTTGTCCGCGCATCAACTCAGAAAGTGGAACCATCGTCCCAAACCTTGAACGACTCAGCGGCCTATCCGTGTGATCAAGATTCTCCTGGAATCATCATCGTTTTTGATGAAGGGGAACTCAAATTCCAGATTCATCAGAACCACAAGGTACTTGATATGCTATAATAATGTAGATATCATATAGTAACAATGCTTACACCGAACAAATACAAGATGACAAGTGCGATGTGATTTCCATGAGCAACCCAGACGCCTCTAATCCTGCAAACTTCTGCACTTTGAAAATTCATCAGTTTTCGAAATTCAAGATAATCAAACATAATTTTCCATTCAAATCATGATATGATCATAAGTGCTCAATTAAAAAAACAATTCAACGAAATAATAGCACTTAAGTTCATTAACACACATGAATATCTAACTTCATAAGCTCATAAAAACACGCCTGCACTGAACGGCGTCAAATCATAAAAACGCGCCTTAAAATGTAGTCGTTAAAACATGAAACACGCCCTTCAGCAAGGCATGAAACCCATCGAGAGGCCAAAGAGTAAACGACCTACTAAAGGGCGTTACACAAAACATGACCACAGAAAGGTCGTCAATTCAGAAATTGACGCCCTAACAAAAGGCGTTAATCAATCCAGCGCTTCCGTTTCCAGATCGAAAGCAAAACCAAATCCTAATAGCCATCAACCTGCTAACTCCGAACAACCTTAAGCCCTCTTCAAATCTTTATAAAAGAAAGGCTGCTTTCCTCAACCTAAAACAACCTCTTCTCTGAACCTCCGTAGCCGGCTTATTTCTCTGTTTGTTCTTCTCCCGCAAGCACTCGTCTGAGCTCCTTCTGCAAAGCCAAAAACAATGGAGAGGATGATTAAGAGACCTAGGTCTTCCACCCCTAGGTTGACTGAAATCCAAGGGCACATCTGCAGCCGAGTTGCTCAACATCAGGTTAGTGAATCCCTCTGCTTATATCTTCTTTCTTTTCTTTTTATGGAATCCTTCTGTTAAACTGCTTCTCACATATGCTCACGTCTGGCACTATTGGTACTGTTTATGTTTTTCTTTCCACAGGACTACCCAAATGTCCCTGGTGCTAGGAGATTTACAAAAGTGAAGTGGTTGCCCCTTATTCTCTCCAAGTTCTCCTCTGAAATGAGAGTATACCTAGCAAGATGGCATCTGTTGGGCCTAGTAACCCATGCCAAGCACTATGACCAAATTCACTTAGATTGGACTGCCATAGGAGCATTGATTGAACTTTGGCATCCTTCCACTCATACCTTTCTCTTCTCGACATTTGAAGCCACCATCCTTTTGGAAGAACTAGAGTTGATCTTAGGCTTGAAAAGAATGAAACAAGGAGAAGAAGAAAAGATGGCCAACATGCCAAGGCTAATCTCCTCTCATGAATTGCTAACCTCATTGATATCTAGCCCAAACATAGTGAACCAAATCAAGGTCACTAAAGGAATCAACCTCTTGAAGCTCGCCTCATGGGTGTACAAGAGAGCGGATCAAGCAAAGGAAGAGGAAGAGATAGAAAAGATAGCAAATGCCTTCGTGGTGTGCTTAGCAGGCGCACTCTTGTTTCCATCCATGGAGGATTTTCTAGAGGAGGCCCAATTGAGCGCGGTGATGAGCTTATGGGAAGAGGAAAGAGCCGGATCGGCTATCCTAGCCTATCTCTATAGCGGGCTTACCTCGGCGGCGATGGGAAGGCCCATTTACGGGTGCATGCTAGCACTCTCTAGTTGGGTTGATCTCCATTTCAAATTCGATCCATGTGGCGAGGCCCAACAATCCTCAAGAATCTTTTCAAAAAGCCCACTCTCTTACATGACCGGTTCATTAGGAATAAGCAATAGGGTGATGAACCGGATTCCTCAAGTAAAGAAGAGAGGTGATTGGAGAGAGCACCTAAAGGTAATGCCAAAGAATCTCTTTACATGTGCCCCTGGTGTACTCAAGATGCAGGAACTTCGTGCACGATTCTCCACCGGCACGGACCTTCGTCTCATCGGCGCTTCGGACTTCGTCTTGTACAACTCTCACAGATGCCTTCCTCAAATCGGACTTCCAAGGCAACACCTAGGAGACATCTCTCATCTCCCCCCAATCAAATCAAGAGACCTAGGCAGCGATGAAGATGGAGAAGAGGCTATCACAATCCAAGCCCTATGGAAGATTAGCAAACCTCATCAACCGAGTTGGCGATCCGCGATCGGCGGATCTCAGAGCTTGAGAGGTCCCTGAGGTGACGAGAGGAGCTTCCTCAGGACGTGGCTGAGCTACGCGTGGCGCTTGAGCTGGAGAGACGGAAGCGTGCTCGGGAGCGCGAGGAGCATGCTCGTGAGCGGGAGGAGCATCAGGCGGAGCGTGCCCGGTTCCAGGAGCAGCTGGCGGCACGTGAGCGAGAGTTGGCGGATTCGAGGACCCAGTTGATCCTTTCCCAGGAGCGGCTGCGGGTGTCCGAGGAGCGTCTCCAGCGAGGACGCGAGCGAGCGCGGGCTGCGGGGTACTCCTTCACCAGCTCCACTTTCGTGGCGGGCTCTTCCCTCCGAGAGAGGAGCGAGACAGGGGGACACGTTCGGGTTCCGACTTCTTCACGGGGGCCCATGCCTCCTCCACCAGCACCAGCTCGGGACGGCGAGGAGGAGGTTGAGAGTAGGAGAGAGGAGGGTGGAGGCGAGAGCTGAGAGACTTACTTGTACTCCTCCACCCTCACACCTGTACATGATAGCCAATGAGATATATATATATATAGATCGAGATTTTTGTTACCTGAGCACTTTGTGTGGTTGTGGCCTTGTGTTTGTGTACTTTCCTCTTTCCACGTTCTTCGCGTTTGCTTTACTGTGCCATGTTTCTGCAACTGCTGTTCACACTTGAATAAACAGGTTAATTCATCTGTTTGACTTGGCCCCTTGCCCAATAAGCAAGGGGTGGTAATATTTTGACCTTAATGACGGGTCAAGGGTGTAAGGTTTCGCACAGCACCTACGGGCGACGCAGCGGATAATAAAAATTTAATTTGCCCGATCCCGGTATTGTGGAAAGCTTAATCTATGCTCTAATCGGTGTTTCTACGTCCCTAATTACGGGTTGCGTGTTTCACCTTGCGCGGAACGACGCTGTCCGCTAAGCCCGATGCAGAAAAACTGAGCCGCACAAGAGTACGGCCTCTAGAGACGATCCACACGGATCCTTGCGCAGCGACGGTACCTCCCCGGCATGACCTTCCCCAGCTCAATCACCTTCAGGAGAGAGAGAGCAAGAGGGAGAAAGGGGGAGGTTAATCCTCTCCCTTAAGCTTAATGCTTGTTAGCTTAAGGGAAGGAAGGAAGCAAGAGTTCGAATTAACTCACGTATGTGGCTATATATAGAGTTTAGGTTTATTAGAAAATGGTTCTAAAAGACCAAAACTGTATATATGTCCTATCTCATATTATACATATGTATTAAACTCCGTTTACACTCCTTTCCAAAAGGAATTAAATGGAAATAATACATACACTCATATAATAATAATCCGTCACCCTAGAATCCATTGTGTGTGATCCTCTAGGCCCACAGTCACTCTAGTTTAAGGTCCATTAACTTCTAATTCCTAATTAGAAGTAAATTAAACGTATTCTTCGCTTCTACTAGAGCCGAACAATAGTTTAATTTATTCCGAACCTTTGATCACGTTGGGTCAAGTAAATCCGCGTGATCCTAGATGACCCCGGGTTTAAACCAACCTGTCTGGTACCTGTAAGTCCACAGTTACCGCATCGATATAATCCCCCGCTCCTTCTATGAGTCTGGTACGATCGACGGTACGGTTTCTGTCAAACCACATGATCGTACCATTTGACTATGACCCCCTTAAAGTGTATGACGTCCGTTCTAAACGAACTCACACGACCCTGGCCAGGGATTTAACGGAGCGTCAATGTCATGACTCATTAACTGTCTGATATATACCCGACAGTGAGCGATCCCCTCTTGACCATTGATGATCTTCACACGTATCCTGGAGTGGTTAATGACTCGGCAACTCATGACTTATGGTTAAAGTCACTTAGCTAAGTAATTAAATCATTCCAGTCCTCGTGTAAGATCCGATCAATGTCTCAGGTCAAAGGACCAACGATGCTACTGAGACCGTTGGATCTTCAGTTGACATTAGGTATAATCAACCATCTGAAGATCCAATAGCGGATCAGTTCAGTGTACATCCTCCAAGGACATACACCTACACATATGTGTTGGTGCCCCGCACCAATGACCATGAGACTGGTCACTGACACATCATGTGTACTGGTTTAATAGGTAATCAAAGTCCCCGAGTGATTACCCTCCAACCAGGAACAGTTTAAGGTATGTGTACATGTAAAGTCAATCTCATGTTCGAGATCCCATCTCGAGCTGACTTTACAACCACATATCCTAGGGACAACGTAAAGTAACACAATCGCATATTTACGCTCAAATACCACTTTATTAATAATGAACAAGATCGTACAACTATTGGGCCTACCCGACCCGAAATTGGCCTGTAGCACACCAACACTAACAATCTCCCACTTGAACTACAGCCAATTGCCCACAACTTTGAGGCCCATCTTATCCCGATGACGCTCAAACATAGTCTATGTTAAAGGCTTAGTCAGTGGATCTGCTATGTTGTCTTCTGACGGTACACGCTCTACCGTCACATCTCCACAATCAACAATCTCCCGAATAAGGTGAAAGCGCCTGAGAATATGCTTTGACCTTTGGTGAGATCTCGGTTCCTTCGCCTGGGCGATGGCCCCATTATTATCACAAAATAATGGGATGGGAGCTGTTATCTCGGGAACTACGCCGAGTTCCAAGATGAATTTCTTCATCCAGATGGCTTCTCCAACTGACTGCCCCTTCATTCAACATGAATACAAATTCAGACATGGATTTGCAGTTATCTGTATCTGACTGGAAACTAGAATCTGTGTAAGCTCTAAGCTATAGGTCATCTCCTCCATAAAGAAGAAAAAGATCCTTAGCCCTTCGCAGGTACTTAAGGATGCCCTTTACTGCCTTCCAGTGCTCTTCGCCTGGATTTGCCTGATATCTACTGACAATGCTCAAAGCATTGGCAACATCAGGCCGTGTACATAGCATTGCATACATGATTGACCCTATCGCCGAAGCATAGGGTACCTTGATCATGTGTGCCACCTCCTCAGAAGTTTTAGGACTCATCCCCTTGGACAGGCAAATTCCATGTCTCATGGGAATGAGACCTCTCTTGGAATTTTCCATCCTAAACCTTTTGAGGATAGTGTCTATGTACATGGATTGGGATAATCCTAGCATCCTTTTAGATCTATCTCGATAGATCCTCATGCCCAGCACATATGATGCTTCTCCCAAATTCTTCATGGAGAAAGTCTTGGACAACCAAGACTTAGTTGATGTCAACATCCTACATCATTCCCAATGAGTAAGATGTTATCAACATAAAGGACCAAGAAGGTCACTGAGCTCCCACTGACCTTCTTGTAAACATAGGGTTCATCTTCATTCCGAATGAAGTTGAAAGATTTGACAGTCTCGTCAAATCTTAAGTTCCAGCTTCTAGATGCCTGCTTTAATCCATAAATGGACCTTTGAAGTTTGCATACCTTATTAGGATGTGGCTTGGAAGTGAATCCCTCAGGTTGTACCATGTACACCTCTTCTGACAGGTTTCCATTAAGAAAAACTGTCTTCACATCCATTTGCCAGATCTCATAATCCAGGTATGCAGCAATGGCAAGGAGGATTCTGATTGACTTAACCATGGCTACCGGCGAAAACGTCTCATCATAGTCAAGGCATTGCCTTTGACGATATCCTTTCGCCACTAGTCTAGCCTTGTATGTGTCAACCTGTCCATTTGCACCGATTTTCCTTTTGAAAATCTATTTGCAGCCGATAGGGACCTTCCCTTCGGGTACATCAACTAAGTTCTAAACTTTGTTAGTGTACATGGACTGGATCTCTGAATCCATTGCCTCTTGCCATTTCTCGGAGTCTACACTACGGATCGCCTCCTGGTACGACTGAGGATCATCATCCTCATCGATACATACCTTAGAGGACCCCTCTGAGACATGTTCAACATATCTCTCAGGTTCTCTCGGTAGTCTACCAGATCTCCGTAGTGTCAGTGTTTCACCTTGAATAGGATCAACCGATACAGTCTCATCTAATGAGTTTGTGTCTATGGGTAGTGGTTCTTGGACCTCGTCCAATTCTATCTGGCTCCCACTGTTTTTCTGGAGTAGATATTCTCTTTCCAGAAATACAGCTCTCTTGGCCACTAAGACCCTTTGCTCAGAAGGGTGATAGAAATAATATCCAAACGTCTCCTTTGGATATCCCACAAACCTACACTTATCGGTTCTTGACTCAAGCTTATCACTCTCGTTCTTCTTTACATGAGCAGGACACCCCCAAATTTTAATGTGATTAAAATTTGGTTTCCTGCCCTTCCATATCTCATATGGTATAGAAGGAACTGATTTACTTGAGATCCTATTCAATAAATAAGCCGCAGTCTCTAACGCATAGCCCCAAAGAGACAAGGGTAGTCCTGACATAGACATCATGGATCGGACCATGTCTAACAAGGTCCTGTTTCTCCTCTCGGATACACCATTGTGCTGTGGTGTATACGGTGGTGTCCACTGAGAAACTATTCCATAGTCTTTAAGATAAGAAGTGAATTCATGGCTTAAGTATTCACCTCCTCGATCCGATCGAAGAGCCTTAATACTTTTGCCAGTCTGTTTCTCTACTTCATTCTTGTATTCCTTAAACTTCTCAAAGGCTTGTGACTTATGTCACATTAAATACACATAGCCATATCTAGAGAAGTCATCAATAAAAGAAATGAAATAGAGATAACCTCCTTTTGCTTCTATGGACATGGGTCCACATACATCCGAGTGTATGAGCTCGAGAAGGACAACAGCCCTCTCTCCATGTCCACCAAAGGGAGCCTTAGTCATTTTCCCCATGAGACACGACTCACAGGTATCAAATGGCTTGTATTCGAATGAATTCAAATACCTATTTGAGTGTAAGTGAGAGACTCTTTTCTCACCTACATGACCAAGTCTGCAATGCCATAGATATGCAGAATTCACTTCATCAGCATTAGAAATTTGCATAACATTAGAACGTGTATCTAATACATATTGACCATTGACTAATGAACCATTGGCTATAACCAAACCATTATTCATTATAGAGCACCCAGTGCTATTAAGAGCCAATGTATATCCAATGTTATACAAGCCAGAGATTGAAATAATGTTCTTAATAATATTAGGAACATAATAACAGTCATTCAGCTCCAGAATGACTCCTGAAGGTAAACTGAGGCGTGCAGTCCCGACATCTTTGGCAGAAACCAAAGCTCCATTGCCCATCCTCAGTTCAATCTCCTTTTTGCCCAATCGCCTTCTATTTGTCAGCACCTGCACAGAATTGCAGATATGAGATACACATCCAGTATCCAATACCCATGATGTGGATTCCATATATGACAAATTAAGGTCTACGACAAAAATACCTTCATTTAGAATTACCTTGGAATTCCTTTTCCAATGCCCAGTTTCCCCGCATCGAAAACATTTGTCTTCCTTTTCATTCTTCTTGCCCTTCCCTTTGTCAACTTTGGCGAGTTGCTTACCCGTGGCCTTTTTCTTTCCCTTCCCTTTGTTACTCGTGGTGGATATTTGAGAGGCCTTCCTTTTCTTGTTGGCCCGGACAATAACCATTCCAGACGAAGATGGTTTATCTTTCTGCATGGTTCCTTCAGCACTCTTTAACATATTGAGCAGCTCTGGGAGAGTTGCTTCAATTCTATTCATGTTAAAGTTCATGATGAAGGAAGAAAATGAATCGGGCAATGACTGGAGTATAAGATCAATGCATAGTTCAAGATTCAACTAGAACCCCAATGCATTGAGTCTTTCAATCCACTCCATCATTTTCAGTACATGGGCCTGTACTGATGAACCCTCAGACATCCGTGTCCTGAAAAGCCTTTTGAGATGTCATACCTCTCAATCCTACCCTGCTCCCCGAAGAGCTGGCGTAGATTGAGAAGTATACTTCTACAATCAGTCTTTTCAAATTACCTCTGTAGCTCGGGAGCCATAGAGGCCAACATGTAACATTGGGCAAGGGAGGAGTCCTCAGACCACTTGGCATAAGCCAGTAACTCGCCCTCGTCGGCATCAGGAGCTGGCTCAGAATGAACCGTGTCCAACACGTACGCAATCTTTTCGGCGATAAGGACTATGCGTAGATTACGCAGCTAATCCGAGTAGTTCGGTCCAGTTAATCTATTTGCATCCAAGATGCCGCGGAGGGGGTTGGACGACGACATTGTAATCTGGATAAGAAATAAAAGACAACTTAGCATGTGTTCAAATTCTAACTTAGATGTGGTTTTCTATCTTAGTTAGTCCCACTATTTTTCGATCGGACTATATAACCCTCAGTATATAGAACGGAAGATCATCGAGATCTACCTAGTGGGTCGGAATCCCAACGAGACTGATGTACGACCTTGTGGAAAGCACAACAAGCCATACAACATCTCAAGGGCAGTCAACAAGCACTTGCATCTAATGCAATATCCGATATTCGGCCCCCGAGAAATCATCCCCTTGTGGAAAGCACAACAAAGGATATTCTCGGTTAGATCTAACCATCATTACTACATAGCAATGAGTTCATGACCCGACCCTTGTGGAAAGCACAACAAGGCCGAGTTCAATTCCTCACCCCATTGAGGCCGAGCCTTGGAGTTTAATCCCGCCCCCAAACTCATGGACCTTGTGGAAAGCACAACAAATCCATGAAATGAAGACGTCATTCACTCCATAATGATGGAGGGCCACGACGACTCCTAGAGCCACGCTTACCAGATCTAAAATTTAATCGCGAGGGAATTTAATTTTATCTTGATCTCACCCTAGGTGGTAATATAAATATATCCAATATATTTGCCGTACCTAGTAGTTTGCACAAAATAAATGCATCCAATGCAAAAATAAACGCAAGTGATCATGGACTTTAACCCTAATGTAACTAAGACATCCGGCCCGCTTCCGAAGTAGCTGGATCGTCCTCATCGGGTGTGCTCCGCACTTTCAAACTCCGACGCCGCATCAATTACAACTTTTACACGGCACGCAGGCCGGAAAAATTAAATTACATGTGACTCAAATTCCAGTAGCCCTCAGGGCGAGTACAACAACTGAGGAAGATAGAAGTACATTAGAATTTTAACAGAGAGAGAAAGGAGGTTCGCAGACCCCATTTAATTACATTAATCCAAGTCCATGATCACTTGCCAACCCATTCAAATAAAATCAATCAAGGTTTGATTTCTGAAAATAATCCTTACTTTTGAATTTAATAATGGGATGTGCAAACAAAAACAGGCTAGCTTTGTTTAATTTTAAAAATCAAAACATGATTAACTAAAATTAAAAATACAAGCAGGCCAATACAAGGTAAATAAAGTAACGCACGTAAAGAACCATCATTTTCTACAGGGGCATCAAATTGAGATAATTAATTAAATTTAAATTTAAATTTAATTATCCAATAATCAAATTTAAATTCAAAATTTAAACATGTCAATAATTTAAATTTAAATTCAAACTAATTATCCAATAATTTTTGTTTGAACATAAATTTAAAATAATGTAATTATCCTCAATTAGTAATTTTCTAAAATTCAAAATTTGAATTTAATAATTATCTAATAATTAAAAATTCAAATAGTTGAAATTTTCACATTTAACTTCAATAAAATTCAAAATTTGAATTTTCTAATTATCTAATAATTCAAAATTCAAAAATTAGAATTTATCGAAGTAACTTCAATTATTACCATTTTATCCCAAGATAAATAGTAATTATCTCACCTCAGTAAATTCAACATGGTTAAATAAAAATTAACTTTTGACATTTACCATTGAGATAAGACTATTTAACTGACTAGATAAAATTTGATTTAATTTACTGTGTATTTTAATATATATATCTAATATATATATTATCATATTATAACACAATAAATTAAAAGTCAAGAAAAAAGAGCAAATTTTTTTTTATTAAAATAAAAAAAAATCTGTCGGCAGGCGCTGGGCGCGCCGCCCACGCGCGACGCGTGGGCGGACGCGCCCGCGCCCCCCGCGGGTCAGCGCTCGCTGGGCGCTGACACCGGGTGCCGCGTGCGCCGCCCACGCGACGCACGCGGCGGGCGCACCGCGCCCTGGGCGCAACGCGCCCAACTCGAGCCAGCAAAATTTTTGTTTTAAAAAAAAAAATTGCTGCTTGAATGCCCAGCATCCAGCAAGAAGTGAGATGCCCAGCATCCCATTCTACAAATTATAATTGAAGATTTTCAATGCCCCTAAAACATGGTTCTAAACGGCGATAAAAACACCGACTAGAGCGCGAACCTGGCTCTGATACCACTGTAAGGTTTCGCACAGCACCTACGGGCGACGCAGCGGATAACAAAAATTTAATTTACCCGATCCCGGTATTGTGGAAAGCTTAATCTATGCTCTAATCGGTGTTTCTACGTCCCTAATTACGGGTTGCGTGTTTCACCTTGCGTGGAACGACGCTGTCCGCTAAGCCCGATGCAGAAAAACTGAGCCGCACAAGAGTACGGCCTCTAGAGACGATCGACACGGATCCTTGCGCATCGACGGTACCTCCCCGGCACGACCTTCCCCAGCTCAATCACCTTCAGGAGTGAGAGAGAGCAAGAGGGAGAAAGGGGGAGGTTAATCCTCTCCCTTAAGCTTAATGCTTGTTAGCTTAAGGGAAGGAAGGAAGCAAGAGTTCGAATGAACTCACGTATGTGGCTATATATAGAGTTTAGGTTTATTAGAAAAGGGTTCTAAAAGATCAAAACTGTATATATGTCCTATCTCATATTATACATATGTATTAAACTCCGTTTACACTCCTTTCCAAAAGGAATTAAATGGAAATAATACATACACTCGTATAATAATAATCCGTCACCCAAGAATCCATTGTGTGTGATCCTCTAGGCCCACAGTCACTCTAGTTTAAGGTCCATTAACTTCTAATTCCTAATTAGAAGTAAATTAAACGTATTCTTCGCTTCTACTAGAGCCGAACAATAGTTTAATTTATTCTGAACCTTTGATCACGTTGGGTCAAGCAAATCCGCGTGATCCTAGATGACCCCGGGTTTAAACCAACCTGTCTGGTACCTGTAAGTCCACAGTTACCGCATCGATATAATCCCTCGCTCCTTCTATGAGTCTGGTACGATCGAGGGTACGGTTTCTGTCAAACCCCATGATCGTGCCATTTGACTATGACCCCCTTAAAGTGTATGACGTCCGTTCTAAACGAACTCACACGACCCTGCCCAGGGATTTAACGGAGCGTCAATGTCATGACCCATTAACTGTCTGATATATACCTGACAGTGAGCGATCCCCTCTTGACCATTGATGATCTTCACACGTATCCTGGAGTGGTTAATGACTCGACAACTCATGACTTATGGTTAAAGTCACTTAGCTAAGTAATTAAACCATTCCAGTCCTCGTGTAAGATCCGATCAATGTCTCAGGTCAAAGGACCAACGATGCTACTGAGACCGTTGGATCTTCAGTTGACATTAGGTATAATCAACCATCTGAAGATCCAATAGCGGATCAGTTCAGTGTACATCCTCCAAGGACATACACCTACACATATGTGTTGGTGCCCCGCACCAATGACCATGAGACTGGTCACTGACACATCATGTGTACTGGTTTAATAGGTAATCAAAGTCCCCGAGTGATTACCCTCCAACCAGGAACAGTTTAAGGTATGTGTACATGTAAAGTCAATCTCATGTTCGAGATCCCATCTCGAGCTGACTTTACAACCACATATCCTAGGGACAACGTAAAGTAACACAATCGCATATTTACGCTCAAATACCACTTTATTAATAATGAACAAGATCGTACAACTATTGGGCCTACCCGACCCGAAATTGGCCTGTAGCACACCAACACTAACAAAGGGGCCAAGCCTTTAATCAAGATAAGGCAAAATGAAATAGCTGATAACGGGAGATGCATCATGCAAAGCACACATATGCAAACCATAAAAAAAAGATGCCCATGCAAAAGAATGCAAGCATACATCGTGAAGAAATGCATCTTTTCCTTTTCTCTCATTTATATTTTTTTTGTTATTTTTCTTGAAAAACGGGCTTTAGAGTAGGCCGTGATTCGCGTAAAGACGCCCTAGAGGACAGCGTGAATTCGAAAAAGAATTTGATTTTTTTTGAAAAAGAAACGACCTTCTCAAAGACGTTATTCTGAAAGAGACGACCTAATCTAGGACGTTAATTCTATAAAAAGCACCTTAGCCGAAGGCATTAATTAAATCAAGGCTATCAAGACCACGAGTCTTACATAGTCACCATCTAAAATTCATTAACCTTTCTTGAGTAGTTAAAAGGGGGTCGACGTGATCATAATTGACTTGTATTCGAGTTTTCGCACAGTGCAATTTCTTTAGTCCGTCTTGCCCATCCTGCCAGTTCGTGACTTACCACATAGAAAGGATGGAAGAAAATTTAAGGGAAGCCCATAAGGGATTCCGAGATGCTCAAGGTAAAGTTACCTCCCCTACCCTATGCCTGTTGGGGTTTGGTCTTTGGCGTAGGGAAATTTGTTACCTTTTTGCCCATTTATATTGCACGCATACGCCCAAGGTTTTCCTTGCGGGGACTTTGCCCTCTTGACATGCTTTTCTTTTCATAACTTGACTTTCACTTTGGAATTGATTCGCATTGATGAATAAAAACCTAATTGTACGTGGGGCTTTTGTGGCATTTGCTCCCTTTTGGGCCTTGACTTCCACCTACTAGGGCGGCGGATAAGCTTGGCGTGTCTACCTCGAGGTCTCCCTTCCTCCCTTATGGGCCGAAGAAGAAAAGAACGGGTATTGTCTTTCACTTTTAGTCAGGTTTTTGACTTTCCGTCAGATTTTGCACTGCTTGAGTTCAAGAATAAAGCGTGTAGTGTGTGTGAATCAACCCCCTTTTAAATTAACAAGACTGATGAATGAATTCTGAAATTTGACCTTTCGGACATTGATCCTTCGTGTGCCATGGCACCAATTTTGGAGAATCTCTTTTTGAATGAATTTTCAACATTTTTTTTAATTTTTTTGTTTTTTTTTTTGTTTTTTTTTAAATTTTTGATTTTTTGTTGAATCAAGGGTAGTTTTTCTTAAGATATAAACCATTCCAAGGATGAGTTAACTCTTCCCCTTCAGCATTAATCAGTTTATAAGCATTGCCAGGATAAACATCTTTTATAATGAACGGTCCTTCCCAATTGGGTTGGAGTTTTGAGCGGGGGCCACCCGGCTTTACAAAAATTCTTTTGATTACCATTTCACCGATTTTAAATTTTCTCTCAATTACTTTCTTTTGATAAAAACGTGAGAGCCTGTTTTGATAAACGCGCGCATGCTCAGCGGCGACCAGACGCTTCTCATCGAGGAGTTCCAATTGGGCCAGGAGTGAATCACGACGTTCATCAATAGAAAATTCCTTATCCAATTGTACTCGCAGAGAGGGAATAAGAATCTCATAAGGGACTACTGCCTCCATTCCATAAGTGAGGGCAAAAGGAATTTGCCCAGTGGGTGTGCGAATGGAAGTGCGATATGCCCAGAGAACTTCTATTAGCTTGTCTGGCCAATCCGAAAATTTATTAGCCTCACACGTCTTCTTAACAATTTTTATCAAAGTTTTATTAGTTGCCTCTGCTTGGCCATTGCCCTACGGATAATAGGGAGAAGAATGATGCAATGCAATGTTATACATGTTGCAGAGATCCTTGATTTCCTGAGAGATAAATTGAGGTCCATTGTCGGTGACGATGGTGCTCGGGATGCCGAACCTCGTGATGATGTTCTTCATTATGAATTTGCAGACTGTTGACGCTTTAATCTCCACGTAAGCTTCTGCTTCCGCCCACTTGGTGAAGTATTCCGTTGCCGTGAGGATGAACGACTTTTGTTTGGTCAGAAGATTCGAGTCACCAAGAGGTCCAATGATATCAAAAGCCCACATGGAAAAAGGCCATGGGGAGGACGTAGGATGGAGTGAAGAAGCAGGAGAATGAATTTTGTCGGCGTGCAGCTGGCACTTAACACACCTTCGAGCATAGATGGAACAATCCTCTTCTAGAGTGGGTCAATAGAATCCTAGCCTAAGAATCTTCTTAGCTAGCATCTGGCTATTCACATGACCACCACACACTCCAGAATGCGCCTCTTCCATAATTTTCCAAGATTCATCATCATCGAGGCATCTTAATAAAACACCGGTAAGCCCTCTTCTGTAGAGCACACCTCCAACCAGAACATAACGTTGAGCCACTCTTCTAATTACTTTCTTCTCTTCAGCAGTGGCCTCCTCGGGATAGGACTGATCATTACAATATCTGGCAATCTCATAATACCAAGGCTTCTCTTCGTCAGCCAGATCTTCTTGCCAATCCAAAAGCATGACTTCCTTACCTTTAAGAGCTTCCTTCAGTTTAACCTTCTCGAGCACTTGATCCCTAATATCAAGGAATGCGCGATCCTTAATAGCTGGGGTGTCACGCTGATGAATCAGGGGAACATGAAAATCACGCTCAGGAGGGAAAACTAAAGCGGAAGCCAAAGAGGCGAGAGCGTCAGCCAAGATGTTTTGGCTGCGAGGGACATGAATGAAGATCAATTTATTGAAGAGTTTGGCATAAGCTGAAGCGAGTTCCTGGTAGGGCTTAAGCTTAGGATTGATGGTGCGGCACTTGACCAACACCCGGCGCAAAATGAGCTGACTATCACCGATAATTCGCAAATGAGTGACACCATACCGATGAGCGGTTTGAAGACCGGCCAAAAGAGCTTCATACTCAGCTATATTGTTGGTGACGGGGAAAGTGAGCCGAGCAGCAAATGGAATGGTGACCCCTTCTGGTGTTAAAAGAACCATGCCGATCCCTCTTCCTTGAGAATTTAGAGCTCCATCAAAATGTAATGTCCACATAGGATCATGGGGTTGATTAATGGACATTAATTCTTCATCTGGGAACTCCGAATTGACAGGATCAAAACGGGGGAGAGGGTGGTGAGCAACATGTTCGGCAATGGCATAGCCTTTGATGGCTTTTTGCTGAATGTAAGTGATGTCGAATTGAGAAAGGAAGCTTTGCCAGCGTGCTAATCGATCAGTGAGGACAGATTTTTCAAGGAGGAATTTAATTGGATTCATGCGAGCAATGAGGTGAACCTCATGAGCTAGAAACTAATATTTTAACTTCTGAACTACCCAAACCAAAGCTGCACAAGTCTTCTCCATGGCTGAGTATCTCTGCTCACAGGGGTTAAGAAGCTTAGACAAGTAGTATGCTGCCCTCTCCTTACTTTCTTCATCCACTTGAGGTAAGACAGCACCTACGGAGTCATCCAGGACCGAAACATAGAGAATAAGTGGTTTGCCTGGAATTGGCGGCCTCAGGACAGGAGGATTGGCCAAATAATCCTTCAATCCGTCAAAGGCTGTCTGACACTTGTCATCCCAATTAAACTTGACTCCCGGCTTAGTAAGCTCGTAGAACGGCCTACATCTTTGTGAATGCTGAGAGACGAAGCGGCGAATAAATTACAACCTCCCGATTAATCCTCGAACTTCCTTTAAATTCTTGGGAGGAGGCATATCCCTAATGGCCTTTGTCTTGTTGGGATCAACTTCAATTCCCCTCTTGCTAACAATGAAACCAAGCAATTTCCCTGAAGAAACGCCAAATACGCACTTCTTGGGGTTCATTTTCAATTGATATTCTCGTGATCTCTGTAAAACCTTAGCCAGAACCCCAGGATACTCAATCCTTGTCCTTGATTTTACAACCAGGTCATCCACATACACCTCAATATAAATATGAATCATGTCATGAAAAATTGCCATCATAGCCCTCTGGTAGGTGGCTCCAGCATTCTTAAGTCCAAAAGGCATGACCATATAACAATAAGTCCCCCATGGTGTAGTGAATGATGTTTTCTCTTGATCCTCTTCAGACAGACGAATTTGATTGTAACCTGAAAAATCATCCATAAATGAGAGAGTCTCAAATCCTGCGGTGTTATCAATTAGAACATCAATATGAGGGAGGGGGAAGTCATCTTTAGGACACGCTCGGTTGAGGTCCCGGAAGTCTATGCAAATCCGAACTTTCCCATCTTTTTTCATAACCGGGACAATGTTAGCCACCCAATTGGGGTAAAGGACAACTCTAACAAATCTAGCCTTATGGAGTTTATCGACCTCTTCTTTCATCTTTAAAGCCATACTAGGGTGGAAACGCCTCAACCGTTGTTTGACCGGGACAGACCCTGGCTTAAGTGTAAGACGGTGTTCAACGAGCGCAGGGTCTAATCCTGGCATATCCTCATAACTCCAAGCAAACGTGTCCTTGTATTCTTGAAGAACTAAAATGAGCGCCTCCTCCTCGGAGGGCGGCAAATTCTGGCTAATGAGGACAATCCTAGGGTCTTCCTCGGTACCCAGATTAATTTCTTTGGTAGGTTCTTCTACGGAGGCTGATGGTTCGTCGAATCTTCTCATACCACTAGCAAAAGCATCAGCCTCGTCCTCATATTCTTCGTAACTTTCATCCCCCTCTTCAATAGGGTCTTCATCATTCATAATTTCGTAAACACCCAAACCCTCATAAGAAGCAACAGCATCTTCATATTCTAACTCTGGCAGGATAATTGGATCTCCCACAAACTCAGTGATTGCTAAACAAGCTTGGCATCTGATGGCTAACTCCAACAAAAATCTACGAGGAATCTCCTTACCCTTGGATTTCTTATGTGAATCTACCCCATGAATTTTATTAGTAGAAGAGGAAGAAGAGGAGGAGCAACTAGCTTGATCAGAAAGAAAAGAAGGGGGTGAAGAAGTGGATACAAAAGGTGATACAGAAGAAGACCCCACGCTAGAGGGGGAAAAGAGATCTATCAAGGAATCTTGAAAGAGCGGCCCCTGGGTTGGGACACACTCGAGAAAGAAATGGGAGGTCTCCTCAACAGAGATGGAGGATTGGAAAGTTGGAAAATCGGTGTTTTTTTTTTATCTTTATCTTCATTTTTATTTTCTTTTTCAAGGAGAAAGCAGTGTGATGGGAGAATAGCAGGAGGAGTGGAAATTGCAAGATTGGAAAAAAAATTGGATCAGTGATGGCCCGCTTGGGGGCGTGATAGAGAGTTCAGAAAATCGCTCGAGGAGCGAAGGAGGAATCGGGAGAGAAACTCGGATTGAATTTGGAGCAAAACTGATGGTAATCGGAGGCGGTCTTGGCACACGACCAAACCAACGAGAATGTAGAGAAGCAAGCACAGATGGATGTAGCGAAGTGAGAGAAAAGAGGTCGGCCCACAGCCTGTCCACAGTGAAACCTTCTTCAAAGGGGACATCTGGCTCCCCAATATCTGTGTAGTCACTCAGCAGCTGCCTCTTGTCTGTGATCACTGTTGGCATTTCAATTAATTCCTGTATTAATGGAGGCCATTCCGGATCTGTCGGCATGAAAAGGCGGCTTAAAAAAATAGTAATGTCATTCATGTCGAACCACCTGTACCAGTCACATTCTGGATCACCCATTTTCCTTCTCTTGTCCGGCCTTAAAGACTCCAGGGCTTTGTAGGTAGCCAGTGGGGCAATGTGACGAGCAAACTGTCTGGCGTGAACATCTTGATAGTCAAGCCATGAAGTAATTATGGTAGTCTGCTCATTATTCTGAACGCCACTAGTAACAAAATGTGTCTTCAGTGTCCAGGAGAGTGGCTGGCGATCAGTCTTCAAAGTAGAAGTCATAAATGCCCATGGCTCTTATTTATTTTGCTCGGCCCTTTATAGCCTAAACCACCTCGTACCAGTAATTTTTGCGGCTTAATGGGCATAATCCTACCCTGACAGTTGGCACCCAGGCCTTTGCCATCTTGATACCCCATTTTTAACAGAATGTTCCAGCCATGGGTGTTAATCATGTTCTTTTTCTTCTTCCCCTTAGAAGGCAGGGGTGTCATAGCAACCGTGGTAACAGTTTCAGATGGCATTGGCCGTGGACGGGGGACGTCCAGCATAGACAACAGTGGCTTATTGGCAGGCCAAATAGAAGGGACTGATGAAGCAGCATGAATATCTTCCTCTGGCAGAATCGGCATGCTGGTCACCTTGATAATACGGCCCTTATGTGGGAATTTGAGACACTGGTGATTTGTAGAGGGCACCGCATCAAGCTGCTGGATGTACGGGCGGCCAAGAATGCCATTAAATGTTGGATCCATGTCCAAGATGTGAAAATCTGCTGTGATGGTGGCAGGGCCCAAGCTAACTTTCAATGTGATCATGCCTAGAGGAGGCTTCTTCGTGTTGTCATATGCAGTGACCGTTATGGTGGACGGCCGAATCTGGCTTTCTGGTATGCCACATAACTTCAAGGTGCTTGGTGGCAAAACATTGATGGATGCCCCTGTATCCACCAGACATTGCTTAACAGCTACCTTATTGATGTCGACTGTGATGCATAAGGCATATTTTCTTGCTGAGATTGGTGCCAGTTCATGCTCATGAAAAGTAATCACCGGCTGACTGCTAGCAGGTGTTAACACCGTGACTATCTGCTCAACTGGAATGTCTTCATTAACCATTACCTTCTGCAGATATTCTTTTAGGGCCAGCTGATGAGTGGTGGACCGTTTGATCAATTCCAGGATCGAAATTCTTGCCGAAGTCTGGTCCAAATGCTTTAACAAATCATATTCAGTGCCTAGTACAGACCCTTGTTCTTGTTCTTGCTCTTGCGGCCCTTGCACGGGCTCTAGCTCTCTTTGTGGAAAAATACGGTGGAAAATCCGTCCACTGCGGAGCGGTGCCATGCCTTGTAGTGCCTCTGTCGGGGCAAGTGTGGGAGAAGAATTAGAAGAAGAAGAAGAAGAGGGAATGCGGTTGGCAGTGTTCAACAACAGGGGTGCCCCCGTAGGAGGCGTGGGAGTAATGTTTAGCAAAGATGCCCCCGCGGGAGGCATAGGAGAGTGATTTGACGAAGATGCCCCGTCAGGGGGCGTGGGATTAGAAAGGGATACCCGAATGCGAGGAGCATTGGCGGGTGGTCTAACAAGAAGAGATCTGGGTATGAGAGGTGGGGGAACTGATGGCGGAGGAACCCTTGCCGGTGTAGGAGTGGTAGGGGGTGTAGCGGGTGCTAGCGGTGAGCGAAGTAGGAGTGGCCTGGACGGCGGAGGTATAGGGTTGGTGGTGGAAGGTGGGGTTTGTCGTGCGGTAGGTTGTGGAGGTGGCAAATGGGTAAGAAGATGGCGGGCCGGTAAGGCCGTAGAACTGGTGGAAGTAGATGGGTTGACGGGACGTAGAAGAGGACGTCCCGATAGGAGAGTAGAAGAAGAAGGAAGGGTGCGCAAAAGGCGCGGAGGTTGATTTTGATTCGGATCATGATGAAATGCCCTGACAGAGGCGTTTTCTTCATGCCATCCCTGTCCTCTCTGCACTTCGTAGAGGGACGTGACGGGGTTCACATGCTGATTAGGGGCGTGCTCCGGCAATGGATTACGGACAATTCCCATATCCTGCTGGTGTGCTGGAGCTTGTTGTGGTTGAACTTGTTGTGGAACGGATTGTTGAGGTTGTTGATTTTGCTGTTGCCGAGAAGCCCTTCTTTCTTTCATAGCGGCTATGAATTGCCTCATCTCATCCCAATTGATGTCACCCTGGTCATTTAGATCGTAGATGTAATCTCTAAAGTGGAAACAACGATCAAGGTTGTGACCAGGGGCGCGATGAAAAGCACAATAACGGGATGTGTCAACATTAGCGGGCCACATGGTTCTTTCCCTTGGCAAGGCGAGCAAGTTGGCGGCCATCAGGGCATTAAAAATATCGGGGAGACTTTCGGGAAGTGGAGGATAGTGGTCCCTTTTGGGGCGAAGTGGTGGTCTCCGTTGTTGTTGGCCGTAGTTGGCAGGTGGGGGCATTTGATGGTATTGTGGTGGAGCTGGAGGGTCTACGCGGTGGGCTTGGTTTTGCGGTGGAGCGAAAGAGTGTTGAGGTGCGAATTGGGGTTGTGGAGTGGGGTTAAAATGAGAGTTCTGTCGTGGAGGCGGTGGTGGACGTGGGTTAGCTTGATGGTGGGGCTTACCAACTGCGCCGACTTGCTCATTTGTGACGGTGCCCTCAGTTGTGGGCCCGCTGTTAACATTGGTGGTTTTCTTAAACAGCCGAGGCTTTGGCTCGAACATGCCCATAATGGGCGAATCCTTCATCTGTGTCTGGATGTAACGAGCCCTCTCATAGAGCTCTTCCATAGTAGTCAGCCGGTTCATGGCCAAAATATGGCGGAATTGAGGAGTTGCATTAGAAATAACCATCTTTACTTGCTCCTGTTCCGACAATGTGTCTTTCAGCTTCTCGGCCATCGACCGCCATCTGTCAGCAAATATGATGAAATCCTCCTCAGACTTCATTTTCTCTGCAACTAAATCTGTAACGGACAGAGAGGGTCCAACACGGTCTCTATATTTTTGCAAGAATTTCCTTTGGACAACATCGAAGTCACTGGCATCAGCTGGCTCCAAGGAATAAAACCATTCGAGGGCTGGCCCCTCCAGAGATCTTCTGAATAAATAGGCCAGAGAAGCCTTGTTGCCTTGCCAGAAGGAGGTCTCGTACCTAAAATCCTTCAAATGAATAATCGGATTGCCAGTTCCATTGTACCGCCGATAGTTCGGCATCTCAGACGGAGGAAGATGGAAAATTGGCAGAGTGGGGAGCGAGATTTCTGGTGCATTCTTGGCCGCAGTGACTTTCTTAAGCTGTTCTTCCATGTGGGCCATCTTCTGAAGTAGCAAAGCATTAGAGTCGGACTCAACTGGGGCCTGAACAAAAGAATGTGGTATAGGCGACCGTAGAATCTGAGGAGGTTGGGGGAATTGGTGCCTAACCGCAGAATAGCTCGCCTGCTGGGCCGGTATGGCCGTGACAGACGTTGGTGGACGCGAGGGGGGTTTATGCAAGACCGCTTGGTCGTTAACGGGGTGATGGCCACTCTCGGCCGGAGGGGGTTTGGAAGACGAAGAGGGAACAGACTTCCCCTTCAGAGCGGCCTGAATGGCTTGCCGCTGGGAGTCATCCAATTGAGAAAGAGCTTGGATTAAATCTGTAACGTTGATGGATGGGGAGGGGTTCCCCGAAGTATTGGAAGATGGAACTTGAGACGAGGGGTCCGCCTCGTGAGTAGCGGTATCAACCACATGAACTTGTGAATAGTGAGGGTGAGGAGGGAGGTAGTTCCCCTCATAATAGACGGAATCCTGGAGAGGGCCCTCATATTGACCAAATATGTTCTCATCCTCATCATCATAGGAGTACCCGTTGCCTGACATGTTGAGGATTTTACCTGAACGGAGTTTCATACTTAAGAGAGAGGATGTTTAATGAAGGAATTTCCACAAAAAGCACTTAATCAAAACACTTCAATCAAGTCAACCCCACTAAGTTTATGCAAACAATGTTGGAAAGAACGGAAGATTTTAATGTTTGATGTTTGAGATTAAAGTGGATTATTTGTGAATAGTTCACTCCTTTTGCCAAATGAAACCTAGTTTGATCCGAGTGTGGTCTCCGGGTCAACTAGGTTTTTCTCTCTCTTTACCAACGAATAGGATCTCTAAACTCCGGGTACTTCGAGGGTACAACCAGCCCGACGTCCGTGAGGGAATCCACGGGTGCGGGGACTTATGGAGGTCTTGGAAAAGGGATCTCCGGTCCAAAGAGACGGAATGCTCAATGGAGGGTCATCCCGATTCCAAGAAGGGTGTGTGGAATCCTAGTGTAGAGAGAGGAGGTCTCTCAACCAAATGCCACAATATGCAAGGTAATATGATCAAATCAAAGCAATATAGGCAAGCAATATGACAATCACACAAATTAAAGATTCTGTAAAACACAGGAAAGAGATGACCTGGGGCAGGTCGCTATCAACCAAAGCAACGACAGGGTCACTGTCGTGAATCACTGCGAGAGGCTATGAGCTAGCAGCGAGAAACAGAAACACGCCTCTGGTGGAGGCGCGCAATCTGAAAGGGACGCCTCGTAGTGAGGGCGTCAAATCTGAGGAAGCGCCTTGTGGTGAGGCGCTATGTAATAAAGAACGCCCTGGGGCAGGGCGTGAATTCACAGGCAGCGATTAAAGCAGTAAGATGATGTAAAGACGTCTCGACGGCAGACGTAACATAAAAATAAGACGCCCTGAATGAAGGCGTTAGAAAACGATAACACGCCCTGGAGGTGGGCGTTAATTCTCAGACAGTATAATGAACGGAAACAAAGCAGCAGATATGCTAACAGACGCCCTGGAAAGAGGCGTTAATAAACCAAAACACGCCCCTGTGAAGGGCGTTAAACCAAAAAGCACCCTCGTGGAAGGCGTTAATTCAGAGAAATATGCAAACGCAAGCTGGCTGATCCCGGAGTATGCAGTGTGCACAGTGGAGGGTGCCCGAGGGGCACAAAGGAAAGTGTACCGAGGGTACCAAGGGGGAGAGGGCACGCGCGGGTGCCAAAGGGGAAAGGGCACACGAGGGTGCCAAGGGGAAAGGGCACGCGAGGGTGCCAATGGAGATGGTAATCAAAAAGAAAACAGTGGAAGCCCCACCGTGATCGCCAATTTGTGGATGGGCATAAATCCCACACACAAAAATCACAAGAGAATAATGATGTGATAAAACATGGAGGAGATAATGATGATTAATGCATAAATAAGGGGAAGAAAAGCTTGCACGTGGTGCAAATATGGAGATGTGATCGCCAGAGGGGTTACCTCAAAAAAAAAAGAGATCGCGAATACCTGGTGAAGATTGAAGCGCGGGATGATGTGAAGTTCCTTCCTCCTTCTTCAATCGGCCGGCCGATGAGAAGGGTTCTCCTTTTGATTACCTTGCAAAAAAGACAATGAAACAACAAAGCAAAGAGGGATTCAGCCAATGCAAATAGTATCAATCCAAATAAAACAGGTGATGATAAAAGGAAATCAACATGCGCACCTTGTTGTTTTGGTTTTAAAACCCCTAAAGAGGAATTAGGGAGAGAGGAGATATGTGATAAAACTAGTGCAAAGTGAAAAGAAAAAGAAAACTGACGATGGAATTGATGCAGACGAAAAAGGAGAAAATAGTGGATGAATGCGAATCAACAAGAAAGCCCTGCTGTCCCTGTCGACAGTAAAGGGAACCAATAAGACGCGGTTGATCGGGTAAAGAAGGTGCAGAGGAAGCCGAAGATCCTCTCAACCTCTTGAACGTTCTAATCTCTTCAACCTCTGAAATCGTCAACCTTCGCTTCGATCGCCCAGATCATGTTTTTATAGGATTTCAGTGGGAGATAAGCTCGAATTTGGTAAGATAAGGATAGGCAATGTTCAAAGAAGGCATGACTCTACTTCCAATTCGAGCAAGGAGACCATTGGAGGCAGGACTCTATACAGGAAAGAGGAGTTCAAGCATGACACGAAAGGTGAAACACGACCTTGCGAAGGGCGTCAAATCAAGAATTGACGACTTTCATCAAGACGTTACTCAAAACATGACCTCTACCAAAGGCGTCACTTCTTGGATTTAATTTTGGCAATAAAACTTACTTTATTTGAAAATTATGATAACACGCCTATGATAGAGGCGTTAATTTAAAACACGCCCTGAGGAAGGACGTTAACCAATAATTAAATTGATTTTGAATTTTCTTTAAAACCGGATAATACCAGGAATTGACGCCCTTAAAATTAGTCATCCTTTCTTGAGAAAACGCCCTTGATAAGGTCGCTATTTAAATAACGCCCCTCTTCAGGTCGCGAATCACAAAAAATGCAAAAATGAATCAAAACCACACACAAGAAAATAGAAAAACTTCATATTATGAATATATTGAAGTTCACTTTGGGGCGTCATCATAGTGACATGAGATTTGATCAACATAGCGTTATTTTTGGCGTGTCTACATTGGTATGGACCAGGTCTTGGGAGAGGTGGGCTTGATCCAACATGGTTGGTTGGGGTAGGAAAATGTTGGTGGTGAGTAAGGTGGGTGGGTATAGGAAGGGATCGAAGGGGTCGTGGTAAGGGTCACCTAGGGAGAGGAACTCTAGGTCCTCATGGTCCTCACATAGTGGTGAGTCATCTTCCTCTGATCGAACAATTGGGCCGAAGTTCTTGGTGGGATGGTCGGCCATGAATGGAGGGCTTGATGTTCTACCCGAGATAAGCAACTCTAGTTTGTGGATAGCATCGGGCTCATCGGGTGTAGGGAGGAATAGAAGAAGGTCGCTAGTGTAGCAACCCACAGTGTAAATCGAGGAGATGGACCCGACACATAGGTGTAGGAGGTCAAGGCTTCTAGGTCGGTCGGCCGCTGTGGTCAACCTGCCAGTTAACTCCATTTGCCAAAATAGACCCTTAAGGAGATCCCCTAATGTTTCCACTTGATAGTATGATTGGATTGTGGTGTGATAGGTGGATAAGGGTACTATGGGGAGGTGTTGTTCCACGGAAGGGTAGGCATGGGGCAGGATAGGGTGAGCCCGGTTTTCCACTAGCCATCTAACCAAGGGCCCACTTATGATAAGTTCACTCCCAATTGGCGGGGGTGGCATGAAAGGTGAAATTTCTTCCTCATTTTGGGCATGACTTTCCTCCAAGGTGGGGAGTGGTTCTGGGGTGTTCCCTACTTGGGGGTCGGGTGTGGGGATCATGGTTTCCTCTACCAAGGAGGTGAGTAGGTCCTTTGTAGGTGGGGTGATGATGACTGGCATATGGCGCTCTTGGGGTGGTGGGTAATGGGGGACTTGGGATAGGATGGGGAGGGGTAGTAGTGGAGGCCTAGGTTGGGCATCTTGTAACTCACGGGGGAGGGTGCACCCAATTAGGCTCAATGTGTTTTCTTTGGGTAGGGATGAGTTCTCTTGACCCAATTCTTGGCATTCGGCTTCATATTCTTCTTCCCAATCTAGGGGAGCCTCATGGACTTCGGTCACCTCCTCAAATTCCCTTTGGATAGGGGTAACTATTTCTTCAGTTAGTGTGTTGGACATCTCTCGTGAAGAGCATTGATGGATGAAGTGTCCAAAGCCTCTACACTTAGAGCATTGTTGTTTATTTCCCGAAGTGGTCTCACCCACACTTGGCCCATTGGAACTCCCTTCTTGCCGGGGTATGGGTTGACTAGGGATGACCCTTGTTGGATGAGGGGTGGGAGGAGGATTTGTGGGCCGAAATGGGGTACTTTCGTTTGGACATGGCATGGGTGCCTTCAGGAGAGGGTCTAGGTTGGGACGGGGTCCCATGTTATTGGCATCATTCGGTCGTGGAGTGATCCTAGGCGACCTAGAGAATCGCATCATTCTTGAGGATTGGTTGTCTAGGTTATCCCGGGGTCGTCTCTCTTCACGCCCGTAGTGTTGGGACCTCTCATAATAAGGATCATAGTCTAACCCTTTCCTATCAAACTCATTTCGCGGAGGCAAGACTCTAAGGCCATAGCTCCTAAGTGGGGATTCATTGGCTTCCCATCCAAATTCATCCGGTGGTGACCAAGCTCTAGGGCCGTGGTTCCTTTTTGCTTCAATCCGATCAAGCCGGGTGGTGAGGGCATCTAGAAAGTTATGAAATTTGTTGATGACAACGTCAAATCGGTCCATGGGTACTTGGGACATTTCCCTAGGGTGGTCATGCAAGGGGCGTTGGAAAACAAGATGCAAGGGAGACCCAAATGCTAATGCCCTAGGACTAGACTCGTAGAGACAAGTCTACAACTTGCTCTGATACCATTTGATGTGACACCGATTTAGAGAATGTAGCAACTAGACCGAGGGTCCTTGGACTTACCAAGCGAGCACAACGCACAAGAGTAGAGAATTACGCAAGTTGCCAAACCACCGTTGCGCACACGATTCCCGGGTGACTTGGCGATGCCGAGTGGAGGTAGTGGAACAAAGCCCTTGCTGGTAGAGGACCAACAAAGCTATGGTCGCCCTCCCGAGGGTACGGTTCCCACAATCAAAGGGCTGGCTAGGTGCCGAAAGGGCACCGGGTCGCTCCCTTACAATCCCACGATGACCACTCGTAAACTGAGAGCTTCGGGGTCGGGTGCTCTCTCACCGTCAACAGAGCAATTCCACGGATATTATATGAACAAACTACTGATATGAGAGCAAGGGATAGAGCTTACCCGGTTGGTTTGAAGAAACCAACCCCGTTCGGAGACGAGGGCGAGCGGGGAAGTGTGGGTTCCCTGCACACTGCGTCGATGAAGCTTGATCCCTGCTAATTATTTACATGCACTACGCCTCACGCAGGAGGGTGGATCTCGGGGTGGGGAAAAGTGGATTACACACAAACACTACCTCCACACAGGGAGGGGCGGTAAGCCGGCCAGGCGGGGAGGGGCGCGAAGCTAAGAACGGAGCCGGATTGCCCTCCCAGGGTTCTATCCGCCTGTTCTGCCCGCTGACAGGGACTCGCTGTCGACTCCGCTGTAATCGCTCCTGGACTCGAAAGTGAACGAGACCAGCGCCAAAATGTTGGTGACTGACCCGGGATGAAGCCTGAATTTTATTGGCGCCAGAAGTTATCGACGCTGGCCGGGACAGACGCTGGACCGGCGTTGCTCTGCTTTGCCTTGGAGTGAGTTCAAGTTGTTGCAGCAGGTTGGCGACTTTACCACGATCGCTCCCGTGATCCAATCGAGACGGGATTAGGACGGTTGCGAGTGTGGTCGAATCCTCTTCGATCAGAAACCAAGATGGGCACCATACGAGGTCGGAGCAAGGAGGTGGAACCCAAAGAGTGAGAGGGGGTCTGATCAGTCCCTAACAGGACTGACCTACGCACCTGGGGAAAATAATTAGGAACGGGGAGCTCCGAACTCCAAACGAGGTCCCGCTTGCTGTGTTGGAGAGAGGACTGGTGGATCTTCGCCCCGGTCAAGTGGCGCACCAGGTGGAGCACTGGTGTGGTCGCAGTAGCTTCTGAATGGCAGCTCTGGTTTCTGGCCGGACTGGTTCTGCGCAGTCGGTGAAGAATGGCTCTCCCGGGCAGATCCGACCTCGAATTGAGGCGGGACCACCTCGCCTGCGAAGATGACCGGAAGAGCTTTCCGTCAATGTATGCCACACCTCCAGGGGCTCCGGGATGTGGTCGAGGGCGGCGCTGTAACAAGCTGTTGATCTGCAGGTCTTCGGCTGCACACAGATTAGAAGAAAGAATGGTTGAGGGGGTGGTTTCTTTGGTGGAGGGGAAGGGGATATGGATGTTTTGGTGGTGGGGAAGGGTTGGGAGGTGGGAAGGGAAGGTGGGGGAGGATGGCAGGGGCGGAGCTAGCATGGACAGAGGGGTGGGTGCGCTGGTGGCCTTGGAGGAGGTGGTGGGCACAAATGGCTTGGGGGAGTGGGAGGATTCCCTTTGATTTGAGTGGTGGGTTAATGGGGGTTAATGGGGGGCCTAGGGGATGGGAAGGGTTGCCTTGGGGAGAGGAAGGGGTGCTTGGGAGAAGGGATTCTCCCTTGGGAGATGGAAGGAGTGGCTTGGGAATGGGGAGAGTTGCATGGGAAGGTGAAAGGTTACTTGGGTTGTGGTGAGAGTAATGGAGGTATTGAAGGGGCCTAGGGAAGGTGAAAGGGTTGGGCTGATGTGGAGGATGAGGTGGCAAGGGGGAGAGGAGAGAGGGGGGCTGCGAATTAAGGAGAGAGAGGGGAGGAGAGAGAGAGGGGGTCGCCCCCTTTAGAGAGAGAGAAGAGAGAGAGAAAGAGAGAGGGGAATCCACCCCTTAGAGAGAGAGAGAGAGAGAGAGTAAGATACAATTATTGTGACAATTTTCACTTAATACTTTATTACCCTTCTCCAAGTGGGGTTGGGGTCCTATTTATAGGGATCCCAACATTTACAAAAAGTCCCTGAGATAAGTGCAAATAACAAATAACCAAAAGAGATGGGGAAGGGGGATGGCGCCTCTGGGCCAGGCCCACCTAATTGGGCCCATAAGACACCCTAACCCATCATGATGAACACAAACTTAGGTAAATAACATAATAACCTAGGGACTTGACTCAAAACAAAGGAAAAATTACATGGTTAAGACTCAAAGAAAGATAAGAAAATTACATAGCTAGACTCAGAAAATCAAGATGAACACAATGGCGAGCATCGAGACCCTTGGAGAAATGGGAAGTGGTAAGCGATGTCCCCATCATGAGCTCTCCAACAGATAAAGCCAAGTAAGTCTTTCTAACTTCTAATATGGGAATAAAGATAAATGCTCTATTTTCAACATATAAATGAATATATTTGGATCAACATAAAGGTTCTATTTCCAACAAGTAGTTACAAGTTATTCTCTATATACATATATGTTTATTTATTTTGATCATTATATTTATTTGAGTTATTTATTATTGTATTAGATTATAGAATCGGGTCGGATCATATATCAATATTATAATAACATTACGGTTTAAACCGGTTCAAACCGAACCAACTCATTGTCCGGTTCAGACACCGATCCGATTCTGATAACATTGCTAGAGAGTCCTAATTAAGACTCCCCTTCCTCATCTTTTCCCACTCTTAACTCTCCTCTTTCCCTTCATTTATCATCCTCTACATTCTTCTCTAATATTAAAATTTTAAAATATTAAATCATAATTAATACTATTATCAAAACTAATGTTTTAACCGAAGTGCTTGCACTACGGCCATATTAGCAAAACATTCTCCTTTGGTCTCCTCTGTACATCTCCACAGCTTCATCTATGTCTCAACATCTCCTGGTGGCTGACCTCCCATATGATGTACAGATTCAGACACATCCATATTCTGTGTTCAGCTCCTTCCGTTATTCTTTTTTCCCTGGTGGATTTGGTATTATGCACGTATGTGATCTATGTAAATTCATGCTTTGATCAGGTATTCTTTTTCGTGTATATATGTAGTGCTGATAGAGGGGGTACCTTTGTGTAAAAAAATATTCGCCTATCTCGAACAAAAACATGTCATTTCCGCGACCTCTACATGCCAATCTCACGAGTAGTGTCCTCGAAGGAAATGCACTAGAATATATGTCTTCGAATATCTTAACATAAACTATTAGAAAATATAAACAGATTTTAATTGAGTTTGTTCACGAAAAATAAATAATTAAGCTGAATATTTTTATGTTCAAATTGTTAGCATCGGATTACCGATGTATGACCTGTGTCACGTGGGTTATCAATTTTTGTTTTTATTTTTTTTAATCTCTCCATTGGGATAAAGATAATATTCACTTCCCTATTATCTCTCTTCTGTTATTTAGAGTTGGTTACACGTGTACTTAGATTTAGGAGGGGATATCTCCCATGGGGAGAAATCTCCTCTCCCATGTTTTTCAACGTAAGGTCCCCCTCTTGCTGCTATAAGAGAGAAGCCTGGTCCCCGTCACCAATTTTAGGACGACAGTTGTGCCATATGCAGTAGAAGGGAGGAGAAAACCTGCGTATTTCTCGAGACGATCCCCAATCTCGACTACGTACGTTCTACGTGCTCAACATCTCACGATGTCACTCCGTAAGCACCCTTCTCTCCTCTCCTAATAATCATTCACAGCACCGTATAAGGAGGTCTATTTCATCTTCCGCTGTGTATATACTCTATCATCGTTATTCTAGCACAAATTAATCTCTTTATGAATCGAATCCAAAATTCATTTAGGCTTGAGCTAGCTAAATCGAGTTTTACTTTATGGGTGTTCATCAAGTATATCTATTCACTTGCATGGCCAGCAGTGTGAACTTTCATGTGGACTTTCGACACATCTGAGCCCACTTCTCATATTATACATGATAGGGCTCTAATGAGTTGGACTGGCCTGAAAGGTTTGCGGGCCTACCTCGATTTCGAGTCAAACTGTAAGGTTTTTTTCGATCCGTAGATTCTTAGTCGAGTCTAAAAGTATGACCAGATTAGATTTACAAGTCAGACTTAGATTTTGAATTCGGCATGTGGGTCGACCCAATTGATTCTCTTTTTTTTTCTCCCTTCAAATTTTAAAAATTACTTAATTAAAATTATGTTATTTTATTAAATTAGATACTTTAAAATTTTATTTTAAAAAAAAAATAAATAATTAACATCAAAACTTTAATTAATTTAATGAAATTATAATTTTTATATTATTAAATATATTATTTTTATTAATTATTATTATTATTTAAGTTATCAGATCGAATCGAACCTTAATCATACTTTACATTTTTGTAAAAGTGTCGGGTCCAACCTCACCCGACATAATTTAGATCTGAACTAGATTTGAGATTTAATATTAATGAATCAGACTTAAAACGGACCGACTCAAATTTGACTCAGATATGAGCCGTTGACAATCCTAATACATGATCAGTTCACCCTTCTCACTGTATACGGACGTAAAGAGTTGCCTGTGCAGGTTGTCTATTTTCTTGGCCTCTTGGACACATACATGTGGGAGACAATTAATGAACCAAATTATTAAAGTATTCTAGTTCTTCTGATGTCATTCAAGTGGTTTACTTAGGTTGTTTGACCATTTAACTCAAGTCTTAAAGTAGATAGCGGAGGTGGTGTACGCCACTTCTTAATTAAACATATTTTATCTGTCTTCACTTAATGTAAACTTATAGTACGCTTGTTCACGTTAGTCGATGCTGACTTCGGCCTTGTTTCATACATAATGACCCACAGTACTGGATGTGGAGACTATGAATAGAACTACGGAGTCTGACATGGTATCGAAGTTGTAACGTATTATCTTAACTCAAAACTCTTAAACCAGTTAGAGAAAAGAACAATACTCCTTAATTTAAATATTATCATATTCTTCTCACATCTCCTTCGTGTGTAGTCCAAAAGTTAAGTTGCCAGTCTCACCATCTTACTAGTTTATTTAAAACAAAGAAATTAACGTGTCATTACCAAAATTATCGTAAGGAAGTTATAAAGAATTCAATAGCCATAAAGAAAGGTGCCTTCTCTCACCAATCGTTGGATAGACGAGGCGAAGTTTCGCTTCGTTCGTTCTAAATTAATTCTAATGAACATATCCCACCATCCGCGTCGCTTTGATCAAAGGATGCTTATTAGTCTGCTCCGCCGTATATATATCGTGCGGCTTATGCAATTAATTCTTGCCCTTCACCATTTAATTTTTTTAAATCAAATTAAGGTGATATAGTTGAGTGGAACCGGAGATGGAGAGAACAAACTGATGCTATGAAAATCACATCCCAAAGCCTCAATAACCATCGCCTATAAATTAAGAGGCGTCCGGAGACGCGTACACACGTATCCCCTTAATATGGGTAGCTGGGTCACCCCCACTAGGGGTTACAGGGCTCGAACCCAGTATGAACTTCCGCGCCGGAAAAATGGGGTGTCCGTCACGCTATGTGGTACGGACACCATCTGGGATATTTCCTTCCATGCATGCAATAATAATATGACTTGATCACGAAACCGAACAAAGGAAATAAAGGTGATCACTAGATTTCATCCGCACAGTTTTTTGTTCCGCAAGATCTAAGAAATGCTACGTACTTATATTCTCTCTATATATATCTATTCATCATGAAGACATAGTGGGAGATGATGGCCGGGTCAAAGACGAGATGTAAGGAGTTATACGCTGTAACGCTATGGATCTGTTTGATAATTCAATAGTTTAGTCTGGATAAGTTGTGATGTAAGACACAAAAGAGTTATTTGATTTGATTAGTTGATCAAACAAAAAAAGGATTATTTGATTTGATAATTGTAATATTATTTTACATATATATAATAAAGAGAGCAAAATAATCAGGACACTCTAATATACTCTTGGAAAAGTGCCCCATAATATATATATATAGATGAACTGATGAAGGCCCGTACGTTTACCCGTCGTAGTGGGTAGTGCAATAAAATTGGATCCGAAGAATAAGACTGGATAAACTACAGTCTATTGTTTTTCATCTGATTATCCAAAAAAAAAGCCTCACTAGAGTAGGGAGATCTCAATTACCCAATTTTCTGTTCATTTTTCCTCTCCCATCTTTCTTCTTTATAACACTAATCATTTACAACAATTCGCCTTTAAAATAATTAACTTAGTGTGAAGTGAACTACTAAAAACCCCAACTTTTATACCATGAAATGGATCAAACAATCCAAAAAAATTAAGAATCTTGTGTGCAGACGACTCCCCAGTTCTTCCGCATCACTCCCTCCCCTCCTCTTCCCTTCCATGCCTGTACCGGCAGACGTAGCTGAACGCCACCAGCAGCTCCACGATGGCTGCCTCCGCCTTCTCCTTGTCGGAGAAGGCCAGGGTCTGCAGCGCCAGCACCCTCGGCGCCTGCTCCAGTTGCCGCTGCTCCAAGCTCCGCTCGGCGTGCCACTGAACCGTGTCCCGGGCCATGGGTGCCAGCCACTCCAGGATCCCATCCACCGCCTCCCTCCACCCGCCCGCCAGCTCCTCTGGCCGTCCCCCGTCGTCGTCGTCGTCCGTCCTCAGGTGCCCGCGCAGCTTCCCGCTCACGGCCCCGCGGAGCCCCGAGGGGAGC
This sequence comes from Amorphophallus konjac, assembly GCA_022559845.1. Classification (NCBI taxonomy): domain Eukaryota; kingdom Viridiplantae; phylum Streptophyta; class Magnoliopsida; order Alismatales; family Araceae; genus Amorphophallus; species Amorphophallus konjac. The sequence continues at coordinate 23,525,914 of CM040118.1, forward strand.
ATCCAGTACAGCTCCTCCCGCGTCTCCTCCGCCACCGTCTCCGACGACCGCGCCAGGCTCTCGACGAGCGAGACCACCTTGGCGTAGAGGAGCGCCAGGCCCGACGCCCCCAGCGTGTTGGGCGGGGGCGCCAGTGCCTTCTCCTTCCACGGCCTGGGCGCGACGGCGGCTGCTTTAGCAGGGGAACGGAGGATGGGGCCCGAGTTCCGGATGAGCACGCTCCCGTTCGCCGCGGGGGGCCTTCTCTCGAGGGGCCCCGACGAGTGGGCGTGGTGGTGCTGCGGGTGGAGGCTTGAATGGTGGCGCGGGACGAGCTCTACGCGGCCGTGGCGGCCTGTCATGGCCCGGGGGAGGTCGGCCACGAAGGTGCCGAAGACAGAGCAGAGCCGCACGAAGATGGAGACGACGGAGCGAGCCATGAGCTCCGCGACCTTGTCGAAGTCGCTGCCCCATAGGGACTCCTCCCGGAGGTGCCGCACCCGCTCCCGCTTCTGGGTAATCCGCTTGTGGAGCTTGTCGACGCTGTCCACGGTCTGTTGCTTCCATCTCCCTAGGCTGCGCTGCTGCTCCGCAGCTTCCAGCTCCGCCAGGCCCTCCATGGCTGCGTACAGAGCCGACGTCGACGCCACGTATCTCTCCATCTTCTTCACCTTCTTCTCGACGTCCTTGGCCTGGGAACCCAGGCCCAGCCGGGATGCGTCAACGACCCCGTCCTTGAGGTCTGCGTAGAAGTTGTCGAACCCGTGGGGCCAGACGCCCACCCGGCACCGGCCGGCGAGCCGCCCGACGGCTGCGGCGGCGGCGTCGAGGTTGTCCACCACCTCGGCGCTGGCGATGCGGAGGAGGGCGCCCTGGTCGGCGGAGTTGAGGTAGGCCACGCCCCGCGACCGCATGGCAGATCGCGCCTGGGCGACCTCCCCGTCGGAGAGCGCCCGGTAGAGGGACACGAGGCGGGACATGGTGCGGGCGGCCTCGAAGGCCAGGATGCCCAGATGGCCCGAGGGCTTGCCGCCATCATCCCGGGGGCGGAGCTGGTGGAGGAGTCCCAGCCGGTCCCCGGCGGAGTAGTGGCCGAAACCGGGGAACCTCATCCCGGAGATCCACGGCTTGGGCTTAGCTGCAGGGGCGACAACCATCATGTGATGATGGCACCAGAGATGTCGAACTGGCTAGCTTTCTCTGTTGCACCACCAACACCAACTACATCAAGAAACAACAAGGAGGAGTCACAGCACGAACAGCACCAAGGCAATCTCTTTCTCCTCCGTTAATTAGCCGCCGTAGGCAGCTTCAAATATTCCTCTTTCTATTTCAGATAGGCTTATTCCTTGCTTGTTCTTGGGATGGAGGCTTTATGGATTGGGTGGCAGTGATGGGAGGGAGTACTTGTGGGGTATTTGAGGGGCTTGGCAGGAGGGGACTCCCAGTCACAGATGGGGACGGAGGGAGGGGGGGGGGTGATGAAAGCCATTTCGGGGAGAGTTCGCCGAGACGCGTTGCGGGGGCGCCGGGGACACGACGCGCAGTTGGCTTACAGCGGGGAGCCGTAGTAGACGGGGATGTGGGAGTCTGGGGCGTTCTTTCGGATAATGTCGTGTGCCGCCACGTGGGGCGGCTCCAGTTAGAGCTAAAAGAGTCGTGTCCTCGGCACCTCACAGCTGACAATATTTTTTAGATAATTTTATAAGTCCCACTAGAATCTCATGTATATTTTATTTCATCCCCCATATTCTTATATTATGTACCTGTATGATAAGTAATATTTTTTCAGTTATGCCCTTCTAATTCTAATAATATCAAAAATAACGGAATACACCAGAAAATAAAACATATAAATTTTGTAGTGAGTAGGGGGAAAATCGCCAAGTCAAGTGTGACCCTGTAACGTCAGGCCCGGAGCGGCTCTTTATCGTCAAGCTCAGAAAGGTCATCGTCGATCGACCCACAGTCCATAAACATCACCCAATTGAGATTCACTCAGGACTGGTCGACCCGCGAGCTTAATCTCCCCGCATGTGCCCCCCGACGTCATAGAAAGTGAACGTTGAGGTCACAGTTACGGGAATTACCTCTGACAGGTGCCAGATCTGATCCGCGCCGTCGAGATGTCCGTCACGGTGTCCTTTCTTAGAGAATAGACAAGTGGACAACGGACGATCTCCACGATCAAGTAATCCATTGCTCCATTAACCACTCCCTCACTAAGTCAGGAAACAAACGACATTAAGGTAAATGATATAAATAGGATCATAGATGGACCTAGGCGAGGGGACATTTGCAACTCGTCTACACACAGACACACTCCTACCACCATAGAGATATGGAGAGATCGTCACTACCTCTAGACTTCATGTCACTTATCCGAGCACTCGGTATTCTTCCGAACACTCATTCCCTCTCTTAAACTCTCACATCTCCTTCTCTCTACTCTTTAACATTTATCCGTGCACGTCTCTGACTTAAACATCAGAGGATTATCTCTTGGGATCACACACATGACTCTTTCTGACGTGTTGCTCAGTAGTTACAGATTTTCTCGGGACAATTAGATTCTCTTTCTCGCAAAGAAATCTTAAAGATGTAGTATGAGACCTAAGATAATATTTTTCTACCTCTCAATGTAATCATGTAGAAGAATATGTGAATTGAATGATCCTAGGGTATTTTGCTGTATTTTTTCTTTTTAACTTAATCTAAAATAAAGTTAAGTTAAGCATATGGCAAATGACGATGATAAGGGTGAGTATGATGAAACATAATTGGTGATGGGGACATACATGATAACATGGTAAATATATATAGGAGCCAGGGTTTGCCGGCCCGGTCGACCCGCCCGACCCGGTCTCGGCTTGGGTCGGGTCGGGTCGGTCCCGTCTCGGTCCGACTCGATCCGTCCCGCTCCAAAACACCGCTTTATATATATATAATATATATAAAATAATATAATAAAATAGAAAAAGACACATTATATATAAAATATAATATAATATAATATTAAAATAATAGGCCGACCCGGTGACGACCCACGGCCCGGCCGACCCGGTCCCGGCCTGGGTCGGGTCGGGTCGTGCGAGTCGGTGCGAGATGCACCGGGTCGACAAACCCTGATAGGAGCACAGAGTAGAACAAGAAAGATCCTGGAAAGTAAGAACATAGATGCAACATCTCTGTGGTTATACATTCTTCTTCAAAAGAAAACTATTGGCTCATATATACTAATAGATTTTTATACATATTTGTACATAACAATAAAATTAAATTAATTTGCCTTTACCGAAAATTAATTTTTCTTCTCTTGAAGGATACCTTGGCAAATTAAGAAGCTAACTTATTCATAAATAAAATGCATGAAATGTTCTAAGGGAGAAAGAAAGCGAGGAGGACAAAACTTTGAAAATTATGTCCACAAAATAAGGATATAACATAAATATACTAGTAAGAATGGTAATCCACAATTTATTCTTCATGGAGGATGTTTGTGCAGAATCTCTCTTTCCCCTGTTTTCCCAGAGTTCAAACCTGCAGTCCGGCTGCTACGGATGTTTCAAGCATCTAGATTCTCCTTCCCCGTTCCCATGGGACAAGAAAATCTTACTTACGTAAGGTCACAAAGTTCTAGAGGGAAGGCGGTCATCAACACAAGACTAGTTATGTTACCTGACCGGGATTAGATAAGTTGTGTTGTAAAATTCACCATGCATGCATGTAATATTTTAAATTGCCAGTAATTCTTTTGTAACTATCATACATTTTAATTACATCATTAATTTATATTTAGACTTGTAATCTAATCAGAGGAATATTTAGACTTGTAATCTAATCAGAGGCATAATATCACGCAGTTGTACAATTAAGTTTGAACTTGGTTACTTTTATGTGGTTGTACGGGTGCCTAAGATTTTGTATATGTTAAGTTCTTATAAATAACTTATATTTCTTAATAATTAATTACTTTCAAATAAATTAATTAAATAATTTAGTTGATTCTTCGTCTCATGGAGAACCATGAGATTCTTAGTTCAAACATTTGTTCCCTCGTTAATTAATTGAGTAATATTTTGTGCACCCATCCCACTAATTACATCCACCGGTATAATTAGTGTAATACTTAATATTTTTTTAAATTTTTTTTGAGTAACCCTCACGTCTAATTAACTCGATATGTCAATCATGTCACCGGATTACGTGACGTGAGGGCCAATCAAATATAAATTTGTCGATACGTGAATAGTAAAATTGACTCAATTTTACTATTCACATGGTCGAGATTTTTCATTTAATTAGTCCCCACGTCACGTCATCCGGTGACGTGACCGACACACCAACTTAATTAAATGTGAGAGTTACTCAAAAAAAATTTAAAAATATATATTAAGTGTTGCACTAATTACATCGGTGGATGTAATTAGTGGGATAGGTGCACAAAACATTACTCTAATTAATTACGTGAGGGAATGGAGGCCTGAGTTTTTTAGACGCGAGTGGACCTACTCGATAACAAGAATACTTTCGAACTTAATACTAAAAAAAAAACTTTCGAGTTGAATACTCAAACATAGGATTTAGCTAGGGTCGGTCCATAATTAATTACTAATTAAGGCCATGTTCTTAGTTATGTTCTATCGGCCTATATTGACTCCTTGTGACTTCTATGTGCCAGGATGAGTTAGACATGAATTAGGAGAGATATTAAATCTCACACCGATGTTCGGCTGGAAGTGAATGGGGGAGGGAGAGGGGAGTCATTAAGTCCCACATATATCACTTAATACACATATTCAGTCTTGAGGTTATAATTAAGTAATAAATGAATCTCTCCATTTATTACTAATTGTTTTAAATTGGATGCTCACACACACACACACACACACACACATATATATATATATATATATATTACGTTCGACATGAAGATGTAATTAAAATGCCAGGTACGTGGTGACTTGAGATTGAAGCTGGATTGCAAACTATTGATAGAGATCAATGAATAATTAAGAGGGTGAAGTGGTTGAGGGACCAAATTTGTCTGACGTCACCTTAATTAGCCTCCAATTATTTGTGGAACAAATGAGCTGATGAGTGGATTCTCAAGTTTATCAATGGCATGCACACTCCAATATGTATTCAAACTAGCTATATATTGATGGTGATGAAAGCTAAACCAAATGATGACAAACAGAGTACGTGACAAAATTATAAGCATTGTGTAATTAGAAATGTGTCCTTCTGTACCTATGCCCATTCTGGGATGGGCCCAAATTATTTTTCTTTTTTAGCACTGCTCGAGTCCTCGTCTAATAATTATCTAAAATATACCTCTGTTTAATTATTCTTCAAATAATATAATAATATGACATCTTTAAATGCTTCATCTATATTAGAGGAATTCTTACAAAATATGAACCAAAGTTGACCAGCTAATTGCATGTTAAGAGTATAAACACCAACCAGCTGCCGTCTCCGCGTACCTCAGCCCATGGATTTGTTAATACTCACCTCGGAGATGTCTTATAGGGTGTTTGGGAGCATTTTTTTAAAATTATTTCTACTTAAAAGATAAAAGATTATGTTATGTCAATTTTCAACTTAAATTTTAAAATTGATAAAAAAAGATATCTATCTATTTGACAAAAATGTCATAATTTTTAAATTTTGTGTGGACCCGTTTTGTAGTGAAATCCTGAACACCCTGAAAATTGATAGCTTTGGAAACCTTGAAGGAGGAGAAAGGCCATGGACCCGGAGAGGTTGAGGGAGACGAGCCCGGAGAGTAGGGCGAGGGAGGGGGAGACGGAGCCGGCGAGGGAGGGAGGAGAAGGAGAGGTTGAGGGAGATGAGCTTGGAGAGCAGGCCGAGCGAGGGGAAGACGGAGCCGACGAGGGAGGAGAAGGAGAGGTTGAGGCCGAAGGTGAGCCCGGAGAGCAGGCCGAGCGAGGGGGAGACAGAGCCTGCGAGGGAGGGAGGGAGGAGAAGGAGAGGTTGAGTGAGGAAGATGGTGAGGAAGAGAAGGGGAAGGGGCTTGAGAGAAGGAAGACATGAGCTTCTCTTAAAAAAAAAAAATTGCTCGGAGGTTATTTTTATTTTGAGAAAAGTTAAAGAAGGGATGAACTACTCCCAAAAAAATTAGGAAAGATGTTACCAAACACCTATAAGACTCCTATATCCCCTTATTTTTTATTTTAAGAGAGAAATCATTCAAAAAAATACATCCAAACACCTCGTTAATTTCTTTTATTCTTTCTCTCATTTAGCTGTTGGCGGGTTGTCACAATTACTTCAGTCTACATTAATTAGTGACCGTTCGTCTAATAAATTATTAAGTACTCCGTCCACCGTCTTCTCTTATCTGCACCAGCACTAGTGCCTAATTAACTGCCCAGGCCTGCCCCTCGTTCCACACCTCGCCCTCCATTATCTGAATTAAGTTGGTGGCGGACACGCGCTTCCCCCATGCAAACTCTGCGTCCGGTCGACCCCGAAGCAGCCCGATCTTCCAATTCCTAGACGCTTCCTCTCTACGTTTTCTTTATTTGTCTCTGTGTGTGTGTGTGTGGGGGGGGGGGGGGGGGGGGCAACTGTACTATGATGTGCATCTTGTGAGATGAGATCATGCGGAGGAGCTGGATGAAGTAGTACTGTATTATAGTCTGACTTCTGCAGAAGAAGTGGAATCAAAATAAACAATTTAATTCCGTGTTACATTGTGCCGTCAGGAAGCCTGCAATCCAACAGCTAAATGAGATGAAGGGAGCACTATCTTAATTTGTGAAGACATGGATAAATGAGGGGAACCATGTAACTATAAATTCAAAATTTTAAGGCAGAGAGTGGAGGGAGCACTATCTGAATTTGTTAAAGTAAACTTTAACTTTTGTTTCTACTTGATTGGCTATATATTTGTCTCATCATAAAAACAGTACTGCAAAATATTGTAATATATGTTAACCTACCGTGTTTATAGTGATTTAAAACCTCCTCAAATGGATGGATTCATCCGTTAGAGCCTTTACACGTCCGTTTCGGATGTTACTATTAAATGCATGAAAATACATCCGTTGATGTATTTTTCGGACAATTGACGTTGATCATCGGTTTCTATGTTTTGAAGGGTTACTATAACCCTATAAATAGACCACCGAGGGTGGTCATCCTGACACAATACATACATCCTTTCTTCCTTCTTTCTTTCACGGTTCTCATCCGAAAGTTCTCTTTTTAGTTGTTCTTATTTTTATTTTTGCTGAGTACTTGTGAGATAGATCGAGTTCGTAAAGTTCTTCTGGAGGACGTGCCGAAAGAAGATCGGGTATCGCCTACCCGGGGTCGTCGTATCTCTAGGAGATCATTGCCACGAGAACCGCACGTCGGTCGGCAATAAACTCTCTTAGTTCAGCGACATCGCGCTTCGACCAAAAGGCTACGCTTTCTTCACCCTCTTAATTTATGTTTTAGATCTAATTAACTTGTTGTTTAGTTTTTGTTATTTTCAGCAATATTTCCAACAATATAAGAGAGTTTATTTTTGCTATTATATTATATTGCTGAAAATAACATTATAAAATACATCTACGGATTAAAGGCCAATCTAATCAACGATCTTCACAAAGCTTACCGTTTAATCCATGTTAACATACATATCATATTGCTTAAACTATAACGTCGTTAGCCTAAAGTATGTTACTTTACATATTAGCATATTTAACGTTAAAGTCTTTATGACAATTTGAAAATTATTTATAATAATTATTTCTGTTTAAAAAAAATTATGTATTTCTGAAATTAAGATTTAGTGAAATTCTTGAAATCGGAATTAACGTTTTAAAATTTCAGAAATCAAGAATAATGATATCATATTTCTGAAATACAATTATTCCTATTATTATATTTCCGAAATTACATATCTGATTTTTAAATATAACAGATTATAATAAGAACAAATCTTTTAACCTTCTATGCAATAGAAAATAATGTCTGCTATAGAAAGTACTTATTAATGTTTTCAGAAAACACAATTCTATAAACAGAGATTCTACTTTAGAATTATTTTTGTTTACAGATTATTTTTTCTTAAATAAAAAAAACATTTTAGTGAGTCCGAAACCAATTTCTATTTACAGAAAATTACCTCTTATTTTTTCTTAGTGTTTTCAGAAAATACAATTCTAAAAGTATTAGTTCTGGTTTAAATATTTTCTGTTTATAGAAAAATCACTTTTTATTGTTCTAAAAAAAACTGTTAACAGAAATTGTAAACATTCCTGTTTATAGATAATGTTTTTTTTAAATAAGTTGTGTTTGTAGAATTTAAAAAAATAATATATATATATATATATATATATATTTCTGTTTACAGAAAAAAATAAAAGATTTCTAGCTTTTCTGAAAATTCATGTTGCTATAAATTATTTCTTTTTCAGAATCTGAAAAATTCATGTTGCTATAAATTATTTCTATCTTCAGAAATTCAGAAAATAGTTAAAATTATTTCTGTTCAATAAATAATTCTTATTTCTAGATAAATACTCTTTATTTTCAGATAACTACATTCTGGAAATTATTTATGTTTACAAAATACCTATACTTATTTCTATTTTCAGAAAATAAAATTCTGAAAATTATTACTTGATTAGTTTGTATGAATTAACTAATATTGGTTGCTGAAAATAAAATTTAGCAATTTTTATATGTTTGAAAATATAACTTTATTATTTTCTACTTTTATTAAAATTGCAATTGTGTTAGTTACTCTGTGATAATTTTAAAGTTAAAGTGATTACTTGTTAACTTTATATATTCAAGTGTTTTAACAAAATCTCAACTTATCACGTCAACAGATTTTGTCAACCCTCAAATATTTTCTCAATGGCTAGTTTAATTACAAAAGAAACACTAAGTGCCAAACCAGATAAATTTGATGGGAAAAATTTTAAAAGATGGCAAAACCAAATGAGATTCTGGCTGACTACACTAGGCTTGATATCAGCCATTAGTGAAAGCACAACTGAAAATCGGAGTTCGGGTTCCTCTCAAACTCAAAACACTCGTCGAATTCAAACTCGGTCAACTCGAACCCAAACTGAACCCGAAACCTCCTCCTCCACATCCACACAGGAAGAAATAGACTATCATTGTCTCCACCGAATTCTAGGAACTCTTTCTGATAATCTATATGATTTATATTATAACTCAAAAAGTGCTACCGAACTTTGGGACACCTTAGAAGACAAATATAGTCTAGATGATGCCGGTATCAAGCGGTTCAAAGCATCAGACTTTAACAAATTTAAATTTGTGGATAATAAACCTATGAATGAACAAATCCATGAATATGAAAATCTAGTTCATGAATTAAAAGCCAATGGATCACAGCTTGATGAATCCTTTCAAATAACATGTTTATTAGACAAGCTACCTCCCTCTTGGTCTGATTTCACCAAGACCCTTAGTCATACCCAATGTGTTCTAACCTTAACCCAATTGTTCGCGTCAATAAGAATAGAAGAACAACACAAGTTAAGGGAAACTGCCACTCAAAATAACCAGCCCAAAGCCAACATGGTGGAAAGTAAAACACAAAAATATCACAAAAAGTCGTTTTCTTCGAAACATAAAAACTTCAAGAAAAATTATCAACCCTTTAACAAAAATAATAACAAACCACAAAATTCCAACAAACAAAATGAAAAGCCAAATGAGAATGATGAGGAGCGCTGCTGCTATGTATGCGGTCGGACCAACCATTTCGCCTACCAATGCTACTTTCGAAAGAAATCTTCTAGAAAGGCGAAGGAAAATGGTCCTCCTCCAACTGGCCCTCAAGTCAACATGGTGACTGATGACGCTGGTGCATCAGAGCCGGCATTTAGGACTCAGATGCAGGAGCTGTGATGATAGGGAGTTATGTGAAGGAATAAGTGCTAGGGATAGGATGAGTCGAATAAAGTTGTAATAACCAAAGGCTTGTCTTTTATTGGAAAATGATTTATGTGCGATGGCATTTTTAAGAGTGTGTACCTCTTCCTTTAGTAAACAATTCACTGTGTTAAATGTTGAATCATCTTCCATTTAAGATTGGGTCACGTAAACTATATCTAAATGTTAATAAACTCTGGCGCACCCGAGAACTTGTGGGGGAGGCACTATTAACGGCATGTTATATATTAAATAGAATACTATTTAAACAAAATGATATTACACTCTATGAAATTTAGAAGAAAAGAAGATCTCAAAGTGTGGGGGTGTTTTTCTAAGAAAAATTACCAGAAAATAAAAGAAAGAAATTTGGCAAATGCCTTTTCAAAAGGCTGATCTACAATTGTGATTCTAAAAGCGTCGAGGGGGATGAGATTGAGCCCATAAAAGAAAAAAAGTTACCACGGCGGCAACCCAACCTCACGGAGGTTCAATGGGTAGAAACAAGCTTGATATGTAACTTGGGAGAGCACTAATAATTTATGTTCTCATCCCTATGGCGCTGGTGCTCATTTAAAAGCAAGTGGTAAGGGTGAGTGCTGTACTCTTAATGAATCCGAGACCCAAGTGGCAGGAAGGTTACCTTACTTCCATCCTTTGTAGGATTCACCGACATGTGTGGAGTCGTGAGGCCGCGACTGTGAAAATGTGGGCTATTTTCTAAAACACACATGAGATACCTGCGCAAGGCCATTAATAGCGTAACCCGCTTAGAATCTCGATCTATCTATACCATGTGTGGATTTGGAGGAGTCTGATCAATGGGACCTGGTTCAAGGTCTAGTCCACCGGGCGCTCCCACAGACAACATCAAATATCACTAAGTGGAAATTCAAACCGAAAGGTATTTTCACCTACTGCATAGTAGAAGGTACTCAGCAACATTTTCTTTTATATACTTCCTTTATAAGATTTGAAGGTTTTAAATCATGTGGGGGATTGTTAACGTACCGTGTTTATAGTGATTTAAAACCTCCTCAAACGGATGGATTCATCCGTTAGAGCCTTTACACGTCCGTTTCGGACGTTACTATTAAATGCATGAAAATACATCCGTTGATGTATTTTTCGGACAATTGACGTTGATCATCGGTTTCTATGTTTTGAAGGGTTACTATAACCCTATAAATAGACCACCGAGGGTGGTCATCCTGACACAATACATACATCCTTTCTTCCTTCTTTCTTTCACGGTTCTCATCCGAAAGTTCTCTTTTTAGTTGTTCTTATTTTTATTTTTGCTGAGTACTTCTGAGATAGATCGAGTTCGTAAAGTTCTTCTGGATGACGTGCCGAAAGAAGATCGGGTATCGCCTACCCGGGGTCGTCGTATCTCTAGGAGATCATTGCCACGAGAACCGCACGTCGGTCGGCAATAAACTCTCTTAGTTCAGCGACATCGCGCTTCGACCAAAAGACTACGCTTTCTTCACCCTCTTAATTTATGTTTTAGGTCTAATTAACTTGTTGTTTAGTTTTTATTATTTTCAGCAATATTTCCAACAATGTACTTGTGTGAGAGCTCTCACCGTAAGGATCGATATTCAGACACATCGTAAAATTTCATTAACAATTACATTCTTTTGTGATATTTTACGGTACTATATATATACGCGTCAAATCAAGCGGCTCGATCGATCTCCAATCAAACTCAATTAAGCAGTCAAACCTGTAGGCGCCAATATTGGATTAGGAGGCCTTTGTGAACATGGCTCTGCAACTAATTGCCAGACTCTAAATACGATATGCGAGTTCACACGGATGACCAGTCACATGAAACATCGCTATTATCAGGTCCACAATATGTGTGACGAGAAAGGATGACCCGTATGTCACTGTAGACATCCTTTGACTGCAAAGCATTTCTTCATGTTTTCGGGGACTGAGATGAGACGTCGCCACTCCGACGTCGGCGAAGCCCGAACGCGGTAATTAACTTTCAAATCTGCGTACTTAATTGGCGCCCGCAAGTTATTGCCAACACATATGCAGACGTACGTCACGGGGACAGGCCACGACCCCCCCCCTCCGGCGCTTCTCCAACGGTGATCGAATCGATGACCACGCGGGTCGTCGGACTTGATGTGAGGGGAGAGGAGAAATGCTTGTGGGCAAGTCCGGTCAAGTTTCACGGCGGCCCACGACCGGTTTAACGGGTGAAGCAGCTGGTGCTCAGCTGGCGGGACCAAGAGAAGAGGCCGGCAGCCACGCTGGCTCTGCCGCGGTGGTCGGCAGCAGCATTCGGCGGCGACCTGATGAGGATTTACAGGGACTGATGGTACGTAGCCGGCGAGCGAGCGATCGATGGTGGCGATTGGTGGTGGGAACTAGCTAGCTAGTTGATAAACGGTGGTCGCAAGTATCATTGATCGATCGATCAGGTGGGTGGCGGACCGACGGTAAGGTGTGTGAGCCGTGACGGCAAATTAAGGGGAGCTAACCCAGAAGTCGACTCCCACGCCCTCTCCATTGGCTCTTTTGGTGGTTGCGTCTCATTTGGAGTCAACATCAGGTGCATTCATTGGTACTGGTCCTACTGGAGATTCCAATTAGGCATCTTAATTAATTAGTGATATAATTTTGAGAAAAAAAATACTATAGTATGCATCGATCGTTACTTAATTTGTAATGTTATCTCTTTGTCATGCCATGTGATTGGTCCATTTGGTGTGAGAGCCTGACACTCAAAACTCAGTTATTGACCCGGGTGTCCTAACTCTGCTGGAGAGAGGCGGTTGGCAAAGATGAGGACGAACACGTACGTGGAATTTAGTAACGTAGAAGGTGGTTCAAACAAGAAAGACACTGCTTAGTGCATCGATTAAATATTGTGAGTAGACTCGATCGATCGTGTACCACATCTTAAGTAAGCTTCCCACGTCTAACGGATGCGATCGGCCTTGCAAAGGCGAAGCTGGGATCAGTTTCTTTCATTTGAAAATGACTTAAAGCTTTCTTGTGATCAATCCCTTACCAGAGAAAAGAATCTCTTAAATCGGTCACAAAGCTTTCCTAAACGATGCCTAATTAGAGAGTGTTTGTGTTGAATCCACAAAACCGCGGTGTTGAGATACACAGGCCCAGGGTCATAAGCACATGAACCACAACTGATTTAACCAATACGGGACTATTGCCCGGGAGACTATTCCAACACTCCCCCTCACGGTCAAGAGCCGTGGAGATTAATTGGGTGGAGGTGGTGAGATAAGAAATATATAGAGTTGGGCCAAGACCATGCTCTGATACCATGTTGAATCCACAAAACCGCGGTGTTAAGATACACAGGCCCAGGGTCATAAGCACATGAACCACAACTGATTTAACCAATACGGGACTATTGCCCGGGAGACTATTCCAACAGTTTGGTCGTTCTGTTAATATCAATTTTGATACGGAATGTTTTGTGTGGCTGTTTTCCAACCGACTATAATACTATTATCCTCAAAGAATTAATGTAGTGTAGTACAAACTTTTTGGGTGAAGTATTAATTTTGATAGAGTATGAAGAGACATGATCTCGTGCGGTAGTATGAGCTGTACGATCTTTGGTGAACCTTGATCGTCGCCACCAGCGAAGATTCTGCAAGGCAGGAAACGGATCAGAGGAGCCCAAGGTTATGACCCCGGGAAAGACATTCCGATGTCTAAGTCAGTAAATCGATAGAGCGCAAGTGGAAGAAGTGTAGGAGGAGGAAAGAGAAGAGTACGAGATCGCTCTCCATCAATAAGCGTAGTTTAAAGTGCTCAGACTTGCTTACCTTCCTGGAGGGTTTCCTTTTAGTTTATATAGTCACTTGCTCCCTCTCTGGAGTGAAGGAAGCTTGAGAGATGAAGGGGACGTTGCTGAGGGCTCTTCACTGCTTGAGGACTCTTGTCATCCCTTATTCCCTTGAGCTCCCCACTCCGGGGCAGCAACATAACACTCGCCTGGATAAGGGCCCAGATGTGATCAATTTCCTCCAACGTAAGAGTACCCCGCTCGACGAGTTGCTCCGAAGATGTCCCTAGCTGTCGTTTGAGATCCGAGCTTGGGGCACCCTTCTGGGGGGCACCCACACTTATCCCGAGCGATGGGGCGTTATTAGTTGATCGTCGCTTAGACTTCCGAGTGACCGTTTAGAGAGTATTCAGGAGATGCTGACCCCCTTCTTCAATCAGCTATGCTCGGGCGCCGTTTGGGCTTTTCCTGGGCAGTCGTTACTTGGTCTTCCGGACCTGGGGGCCGCCTAGGAAGCATTCGGATCGAACGATTTGGGATTCAGAATAAGTGGGCCCGTTAAATGGGGCTATAACTTGGGGAGTCCGGCCTATTTGGGTCGGGATGGATTTTATTGGGTCGCTCCGGGCCACATGTTTTTGGGCCGCTGATTTTACCCCTATCCAGAGTATAAGTTTTGAAATTAATATTTTTAGAGTATATAATATCAATTTTGATATTCATATATCGAAAGAGAAATATTAAGGATGACAATTGAAGGGCAATAATAAAATTAAAAGTGAAGGAAAGGAGAGATATTGGTTTTGAACTATCTCATAGTCAATGTTGTATCATTTTTAATACAATTAGTTTGCTCTCGTATTTAATTTGGTATAGTATTTGAGCCCTTTAGCCTATGTAGTATACTATCAAAATTGATAGAGCACTACAGCCAGACACTCTCTATCGATATAAATAACAAATGAATGGTATAGCAACTGAGCACCTCCTAGATTTATATTAAATGTTTTTTTTGTTTTAACCCCTTTAATATTTTATATTTACATATTATCTCCTCTAATTTAGATACTCGTTAATTTACAAGTCTTTACAATTGCACGTTTATTTGATAAACACCCTTTTAAAGCTTTTTTTGTAAACGTATAAGGACCTAACTAATCCATAAATACGAAAGATCAAGTGATTAAAAAAAATAAGAAACTCTATATTAAAAATGAAACAATCCACACTGTGAGAGTTGAAACATAGCATCACCTCCCTTTCCTCCACTTCTAATTAATTTTGTTATTCCCCAACAATTGTCATGCATTTTTTATGATCTTTCTACGTCAATATCTATATCGATATTCTATACTCTACCTAAAACATTACTATATACGAAAACTAATACTACACCAAAATTAAAGGTACTCCAACCAAACATTAATTAATTGCGTAGGATATTAAACTGAACTTGTCGAAACTTGGAACTTACCGACAATTCTGCAGTTTGCCTTCAATAATACAAATAGCGAGTGAGAGGATCCCACTAATTTAATTAGGACAATTACATGACTAAGTACATCTCACTTCGACATTCTCTCGAAACAACTAAACTGAAAATTATCGAAGTCGACAGGAAACACATACTTCCAGGGCGAAGTTACGTGAAACACGCCCGGGAAACATCCGAACTCTGTTAGGTCCGAGCCCCGACAACATCGCCAGACCCGGGCCCCCCCTCCGGATCCTTTCGACCGGGTCAAGCCACTGTTTGATGAGGACCGGTGGGCCTTGGACGCGTCTTGGGTGAGCGGATGAGGCCACGCCACCCCGGGTCCCGGCCATTACCAAATCAAGTTCTAACGGAGACACAACTTTGTAACTATGTCCGCATAATAAGGACATGAAAAATATAACTGTACTGGTGAGAAAGGTAATCTATAGTTTATTTTTTAAGACCCGCTTTGATATCAAGTTATAAATGGAATGCCCTATCCAACGAGAGAGAATGAGTGGGCATCCTTCACACACAAACACTCTTAATCGGGATCGGATAACGCATTCGACCCTCTGTGTGATCGAATAGTACTCTACCCTACCCCAATATCTAAGGTCAACTAATACATTATGTTTGTTTAAAATCTCTCTCTCTCTCGTTCCCGTTCTCACCAGTTCAAACATGTTCGGTGAATGTTCAAACATGTGGACGCCAAGAAGGTGAGAACATGAGGATGCACCGACTCGGGTCCTGTGTGAAACATGGGCAGCTGCTCTCTCTCTCTCTCTCTCGCCTGTAGAATGTTGAGGCTCTTCTGGACTTAACAATTTATTATAGATAGAAGATCGTTTAATTGTTTACTGATGTGATTTTAAAGGACACGAACGGATTTTCCTGCTTACGGCAGTTGCAGTGGTCGAACTCGGCATCCAATCGTTAGGGTAATTTTGATGGTGGGAATGATGTGATTTATATCTCTGTCTCCATTTTATTTTGAATGGGATTAGATGACTGTGCTAGAATAGTCTTAGAATTAAAACAAACCTATAATATGAGAGGAGGGATCTGTTATCATCGGTGAAATAGAAGAGTAGAGTGACCAGTTTTAAAATTATACGATTCAATCTCAAATTTTTAATATATATTATTAAATCTTCTCATCTATCATAAATATAATTACATCTAAAATTATTTATTTTTTATATCACAAGCTTATATATATTATATGATACTAAAAATATATTATCTAACTTGTTCATTTTATGTTCATGCATAAGAAATAAATGTTGAAATCATATGATTTTTAATTCTCGCGCAACTTACAAATAGTAGAGAAGATTTAATGACGTGAATTGAAAATTTGAGATTGAATCAAGTGATTTTGAAACTGGTGGCACCGCTCTTCCATTACCACCGGTGACAACGGGTCCCTTCATATACTATATAATATACTTATAATAGTGGAGCTCTCTCAACTCAACACATTAAGGTTTCAAGTTAGATGACCCAATCTAATGAACTCCTCGTACATGAGAGAGTATGTGTTAGAATATTCCAATATTAGAAACGAGATAAAATATAATATATTTATAATAGTGGAGTCCTCTCTACTTAACACCTTAAGATATTGCGTTGCATGACCCAAATAAAATCTAATATCATGCACAGTCACCTTCACTCCAATGTGCATGGTCGTTAGTTGATGCTACAATATAACATCCAAAAAATTTTAAGGTTAAATTTCATTAAAAATTCATGATTAAGAAGCTCATGATTTATTTATTTATGTTTATATGTGTATTGAATTCCCTAACTTAGCAGACGATAGCTAGACGGAGTGAAAAGTAGATAGTAGAAGGGAGATAGAATATTTCGCCTAAGTTGAAAGAAATTAAGTAGATGATGTTTTGTCTAAGTTGGAAGCAGTTAGACTATGATGTGGACTGAAGCCTAAGTTGAAGGAAAGTAGACGATGTTTCGTCTAAGTCGGAAGTAGTTAGATGATGATGTGGCCTAGAGAGTTGAACGATGCGAAAGTAGACGAAGTATCGTTTAAGTCAGAAGCAGTTAGACGATGATGTTGATTGGAGAGTTGGACGATGCGAAAGTAGACAAAGTATCGCCTAAGTTGGAAGTTTCAAACGAAGCAACCTATTAGACGAATTATTTTTATCATCTTCAAGATAGACGATATATTGGATTAGATGATATATTAAATAGGTAGACGATATATTGATGGATTAAGTGATATGTTGAAGAGTTAGATGTTTCATTGAGAGATTTGATGTTAGTTAGCTGACAGAATAAAGTTGGACGACATGATCGTCAAAAATGGAACGTACGATAAGGCTTAAACGGTGCGACCAGGGGATAAACTAGGCGATGGGAGTAGATGTAACGACACGAGAATCTGATTACCGGGAAGGCCTGATAACCCGAGACTTGAACCACCGCCCACGAGCCGGGAGGGCTGGGAAGGACTAAAAGGAGTGTGGAGGCACAAAGAAATAGGAAATAAAGCAGGATAATACAACAATTAACAGAAATAAATGAACAACTACAGCTAGAACAGAGTCCAGTCCAACAGAAAGTACAGTCTAAAGCAGTAAAACGTACCACATGCCAAGTGAACACTCGGCCCGGCGAGCTGGCAACTGAGAACCTCCGTACCGCACCCTCGAACCTCGAGGAAGATTCGCCACACCTGAAAAGTAGGGAATGAGTCTCCAAAATAGAGACTCAGCAGAGATCCCGCGGAACCCCAACCGGAAACAACAGCGATAGCGAAAAGGAAAGATACAACGGCAGCAGGAACAGCGAACCGGTGGCCGGTCAAAAACTCGGCAGTACAGCTACTCCTATTGTACCAGAAACACACCCCGATCTCACGGTCGGGGGCTACCGAACCACACTAGTACCACTTACCGAAGTAAAAACCCACGGCAACCATGCCGTAGAGGCCTGTCTCCCAGGACACGGTCAACTTGGACACGCTGTACAAGGTGCAACCCCGACCATCCGGTCGCGAGTATCGCACAACAAGATGCAACCTCGGTAAAGCCACTAGCACTAGTCTCACGGCACGAAAACCGACGTACGTGCCATGGCAAAACAACCGGAACTCAACGGTCAACACGACCGAAAACTAGTAGGTCGAAGTCACAGTGACTGACGGTCTGTCACTCCCGACTCGACAGGAGTACCTCCCACTAGAAGCGCAGTCGGTAGCGTCCCCTGACGTCTTACACCGCACCGCAGGTGAACTGCCTGCCGTGGTAGCTCCTACCAAAGGCACGAACACCGCACAAGTAACCACAACCGAGTGACTAGCTGGGGTCACGCCCGTCGACGTGGGTCCAACCGCCCCCAACCACGTGTGCACACACAGATCGTACGTCCTAGGTCTAGCCTCTGACTGGTTTTCCCCTGGAGCCGGACTCTGACTACCGACGAGGGGCCCGACGGAAACCAGTCTAAAACTGTCCTCAGGGTAGCCTCTCCACCACTCCCTGGTGGGACCACACGCGTGTAAGCAGGCTACGACTAGTGGAGGGTCACTGAAGGAGTAGACTCTCAAGTCAACGGAAAACAACGTCCAAACCCGGTGAAGTACGGGGACCGTCCCACGTACCAGCACCGTCGCACGGTGACCACAGTCGGAGAAGAAACGGGACTTACCGCCTACGTGCCGCACACTCGGCCACGCAGACACGTAGAAACACGGTTCCCAAAGCAGCTCACAGTCCGCCAAACCAAATCCCACTCTCAGGGAAAGGCGGGAACCCTCCAGTCCCAGGCTGGTAACTGGACTCGCAGTCCGAGGCCACCTGCATGGCCCACGCGGAAAGCACAGAAGCATGATTCCCAGGGCAACGCACAAGCTGTCACGCCGATAACTGGACTCACGGTCCAAGGCCAAACACATGGCCCACTCGGGAATCATCTTCCAGGAAAACTCACGGCATGCGGGGGAGACCCCACCGCACACACACTGACACACGGTGACTCGGTCTAGCGTAACACAAAAGCCCGACACGCGAGAAGTCACACGGACTCTCAAACCTAAGGGCACGCTAAACGAGATAGTACCGTCCTCTCGACACCCTCAAAACACGGACACAGAATCCCACGGGTGTCTGGGGCACTCACAAGACTGCAAGTCGACCACTGAGTCCCAACCGGGTCGACTAGGGACCGACACAACGCGAAACGATCGCGGAGAATACGAAAACTCATCTCGGCACCACACAGAGCCTGACGGTCTAGCCTTGGGCCGTCACAGTCTGTAACGGTCCAAGCCTCGACCGTCACAACAACCCTAACGCACCCACACAGGGCCATCAGACACTAGGCTGTAAACTAGCTATGACGCGCCAGCCCTGGTGCGTCACAGTCTGTGACGCGCCAGCCCTGATACGTCACAAGATAAGACGAAACCAACTGTGACGCGTCCCGCTCGGTGCGTCACAGGATGTAACGGACCACTCCCGTTGCGTTACAAGGTCGGAACGCGTCTGCTCTGATGCACCCACACTGAGGCGTTACAAGGCTGTGACGCACCAGCCTTGGTGCGTCACAGGCCTTGACCTCGAACGGTCAAAACCAACGGCCGGAAGTCAACAGTCAGATCGTCCCTGACGGTCCAACCCAGACGCGTCATAGCGCCGTGGCGGTCTGTCGTGGGACCGTCACACCCACTGACCCCAATTGGCTAAAACGAGCCATGTGACGCACCCACCCTGGGGCGTCACAGGCTGTGACGGTCTCTGGAAGGACCGTCATACCCGTCCGAGAGCGAAACGGCGGGAAACAATCCAAAAATATGATCCACGCCCCGATCACCCCCGGGTGATGGGGAAACAAAGGGGAATCCATCCCTTAGCCCCTAGGCATGCATCTAAACCCATGGATCGGCCAAAAACGCCGTAAAACGAGAGATCCGACTCACTCCCTCAAAACATGGATTTTCCCCAAAACTCCCCGATTAGCCCGCTCGGCTCACCACGGCCTTCAAAACTCGCGGAAAAGGGAATGCACGAGCTGGGGGTCCATCTCCTTACCTCCATCGAAGATTTCGCGCCCCAAGCTCACCGATCCGCGAAGAAATGCCGTTGAAGCCTCGCCGACTCGCGACCGCGCCACGAGCTCCCACGCGCCTCCACCACCTCGATCCTCGCCCGCGCCGTCCCCGCCTCGCCCGCACTCCGCCCCGTCGGCCGCCGGAGAGAGAGGGAGAGAGGAGAGAGCGTGAGAAGAGAGAGGGAGAGAACAGAGAAATGAGAGGGGAGAGAGAAAAGGGAGGGGGGTTTATAGAAAAATTCAAAAATTTTGGAAAATACCGAAAAATAGAAAATCACGTTTCTGCGATCCTCGGAACGCACCGATCGCAACGGTACCACTCGCGCCCAGGTGAATGGCCCGGTTCTCCCGCAACGAGGTTCCGAAGGCATTTTCGAAACACACCGGGAATCAGAAAATACACGCGGAACGCATTCCGGCCTCCGAAACAGCTCCGGACCGCGCCGATCCGAACACGGAAGATGTCGGAAACATCATTTCGGACACAACGGAGCCAGATACACCGGAAACGCAGATCCGGGACCCTCGAAGAAGGATCCAAAAAATCCGGGGCATTACAATAGATGACACCCAATAAACGACAAAAGTCTTAGAATTTTGACCGTGCTAGACTTCCCTTAAACTTAAATAATGCTTAGACCATATAATAATAGATTTTCATTAGATTTCAATACTGCAAAGATCTAAACCGACTGGATTTTCTACAAGATTTTGGGCGAGATGACCAAATGAATAGAAGAAGGTGCCAGGGAATGGAGCAAGTCTGCAGGTATGAGAGTGGTCTGACAATCTGACTTTGCATGTAAGGGTGTCGTAGAGGGATAGACCTTAACCAAGAGCAGAGAGAGAGAGAGAGAGAGAGAGAGAGTCATCTAGATCTCACTTTTTTTCTATCTCTTACCCATGTTCTCACTTCCTTGGCTTCCTGCACTCCCTGGATCATTCTTAGGAGAACATTGATGTCTCACAATGGTAAGTCTCTTGCGGCCTTCTCTTTTTCTGGGACTTAGTTCTATATTCGTTCAACCTCTTATCCTTAGGGCGAACCAAGGAGAGAGTAGGACGAGCTGTGTGAAGGGAAGGACATAAGACTCAGAGTTTCAGGCTTCCTTTGAGGTAAGATTTCTAAACACGAACCATAAGAGAGCTTTACGGCTAGCCATAGTTTAAAAGAATTTGAGGCGGTTGTGAGGCGCTTTCTATAAATCTCATAAGGCATAAGCCTTAAAGCACAATAAGACGTAAGCCTCAATAGGCTAAGGAAATAATCTTAAAGCCACCAAAATAGCTAAAAATAATATTGATTTTGTTGTATTAATGCTATACCAACTCAAAGATAGATTCATATTATTTTAAAATTACTGAATTATGAATCAGTTGTCAAGCGCAGTTGATTCGACACCCTTCCCTATATAGGAGAGGTCTTGAGTGTGAACCCGGTTATCCCCTCCCGTTAAAAAAAGTACTTATCGAGAAAAAAAGTACTGAATTTTATTTTAAGGACAATAAAAGAAACATAGGTCTCGGGTCTATCCTACAACATCTCATTACATCACCTGCTCAAGTGATGCACAAGTCTCAAGTAAATGTCTTGAGACGGTGAAGGCGTTGAGACATATCACTTCAATCAAAAGAAGGCGTAAGCCTCAAGTAAAAGGCATGAGGTATTTTTCTAGTGCCTCATCTTGAGGCTTAACCCTTAATGCCTTGAGGTGCCACCTTTTTAAACAATGCACCTAACTTCTTCGATCTATGTTCTAAATCATTTCCCAATACGTGCAAACTACACATTATGTGTTCAGATCAAGTTGAGACTTGTGTTCTGGTGTCTTTTAAGTTTTCTCTGAAATGTTAACGAAGATTTCCATGAATGATAATGTAACGACCCAAGATCCAGATACCAGGAAATACCCGATATCATTCAAATCCTGGCCCGCCACCCACGAGCCGGAAGGCTCGGAAGGGTTATTAGGTGTGTGGAGGTACATTAAAATTTAAAATAATGTAGGAGATAACTACACAATTAACTGTTAAATAATAAAAATTAAATTATCTTTTCTATTAACAAATTAACTACAGAGTCCAATCTAACAAAGTACATTCTATAGGAAAAGAAACATATTCTATCGCCGAGTACGCCCCCAGCTCTAGCAAGCTAGCACTACGAATCTCGACGCTACACCTACGAACCTCGAGGAGGAACCGCTACACCTGAAAGGAAAGGGTTAAACCTCATCTCATTGGCTCAGTAGGGGTCCCGCGTATCTCCACCATAAAACAACGGCGGTAAACAGCAGCGATAACAATAATAACAACAGTAGCAACAGTAAAGGAAGAAGACGGTGGAAACACAGCAATCGAAGCTACCCCTATCGGCATGGAAAGGAAACCCTGATCTCGATGTCGGGACCGCCGAACTATCGTAAAACCACGGTTACACTACTGAAGGAAAATCACAACATCCCTGTCGTGAAGGCCAGTCCTCACGGACGAAAGCCCAACCAAGACCACGCGGTCCAAGGTACAATCGCAACCTCGCAATTGTGAACCCTACTCTATCTATGGATAAGACCTCGGTAACCCTACCGAAAGACCTAGACCTCAGTGTTAGGGAACACATGGAACTACCCGAAGAACCATGTCTCGCAGATGGGAAACCAAACCTCGAGTCACGAGAGTCACGCGTCACGTGATGGGATTACATGTTCACTAGAAGCAAGGCCGGATGCATCCACTAACGTCTTAGTCCGCGCCCTGAGTGTCTCCCCACTCGCCACAGGCGAAAACCGAGACACAGTACAAAGTAACCAAAGAAAAAGGGTCTAGTTGGGTTCATACTCGTCAGCACGCATCTGAAGTCCCCGACCACGTGTGTACACACTGACTAATTACGTTACGTCAGGCCCTCTAGCCGATTTTCCTCCCGGCCCGGACTCGAGCCGTCACAGTGGGAGGCCCTACGGCAACCAGCCCAAAATCGTCTCTGTAACGACCCGAGAATCCGATTACCGGGAAGGCCCGATAACCCGAGACTCGTACCGCCACCCACGAGTCCGAAGACTCGGAAGGGTTAAAAGGATGGTGTGGAGACTACACAAGTATCACAAATAATTGCAGAAAAGATCGGCATGAGGCTAAGGAATGTCACCCTACTTCAATGGAGCGAATGCTCCGCCGGATCGATCACGAATCACGAAGAATGCTCGAAGCTTCACGAACTCCCCACGCTTCCCACGCTCGCCGCACGCCCACGAGATCGCCTCACCGTCGCCCACGCGTCCGCGCCGTCGCCCCGCCGCCGTCCGTAGCCGGAGAGGGGCTCACCGCGTCCGAATGGGAGAGAGGGAGAGAGAGGGGGCTCACGGTGAGAAGAAACGGAGGAAGAGGAAGAAGAAGAAAGAGAAAAGGGAAAAAGAAAAGAAAAAGGATTAGGCTTTATAGAAAATCCAAATTTTCGGAAAAATACCGAAAAATAGAAAAATACGTTTCCGGAATCCTCGGAACGCACCGATCGCAACGGTACCACTCGTGCCCGGGTGAACGGCCCAGTTAACCCGCAGCGAGCGTCCGAAGGAAAAGCCGAAACACACGCCGGGAATCGGAAAACACACGCGGAAAAGTCGCGGAACGTCTCCGGGCCTCCGAAACAACTCCGGATCGCGCCGATCCGAACATGAAAGATGTCCGAAACGAAATTTCAGGCACAACAGAGCCGGACACTCCGAAAACCAGATCCGGGACCCACGAAGAAGGATCCGAAAGGTCCGGGATATTACAGCCCTCCCCCCTTAAGGAATTTCGTCCTCGAAATTGAGAACAACCAAAGGGGAAAGAAGAGGAAGACTCACTCAAACAGATACGGGAACTGCTGACGCATCTCGTCCTCACGTTCCCACGAAGCCTCACCACCAGAGTGTCGTTGCCACACGACCTTTACCAAGGGAATGACCTTGTTCCGCAGGCGCTGCTCTCGCCTATCCTCCACGCGGATCGGAAACTCTGGGAGAGAAAGATCTGGAGTCACCTCAGGCCAAACAGAAAACTCGAGCACATGAGAGTCATCGGGCATATACTTCCGCAACATCGAGACGTGGAACACGTCATGCACCGACGCCAACTCAGGAGGTAACTGCAACCGGTAAGCAACCTCACCGATGCGCTCCACAATCGCGAAAGGACCAATGTAGCGGGGACTCAGCTTCCCACGCCGTCCAAAACGCATCATCCCCTTCATCGGAGAAACTCTCAAGAACACATGATTGCCTACGGCGAACTCGAGGGGTTGCCTCCTACGGTCAGCATAGCTCTTCTGCCGACTCTGGGCCGCCAACATGTTCTGACGAACCAGGTGCACAACATCCACACATTGCTGCACCAATTCCGGTCCCGTCAAAACACGCTCACCCACCTCAAACCAATCAAGTGGAGTCTGACAAGGACGCCCATACAGAGCCTCATAGGGAGCCATGCCGATGCTTGAATGATAGCTGTTGTTATAGGCAAACTCCACCAACGGTAGGTGATGAATCCAACTCCCCTGCCACTCCAGGCAGTAGGATCTCAGCATGTCCTCCAAAGTCTGAATGGTCCTCTCGGACTGACCATCTGACTGAGGATGATACGCCGAGCTAAACGCCAACTCCTTGCCAAGAGCTCGTTGAAAACTCCTCCAGAATCCAGAAGTGAAGCGCGGATCCCGATCCGATACAATCGAAATGGGAACCCCATGCAACGGCACGATCCGCTCCACATACAAACGAGCCAACTTAGACACGCTCCAGCTGACCTTGACCGGCAACAACCGCGTCACCTTCGTCAGCCGATCCACCAGCAACCAAATACTGTCCTGCCCACTCGGGGTCCTTGGCAACCCCACCACAAAATCCGTGGTCACATGGTCCCACTTTCAAGCAGGAACATCCAAGGGCTGGAGAGTACCTCCTGGTCGCTGATGCTCCGCCTTCACCTGCTGACAGATTAGGCACCTGGCCACAAATTCGGCGACATCTCTCTTCATGCCAGGCCACCAAAACTCCCTCCGCAAGTTCCGATACATCTTCGTCGCACCCGGGTGTACAGTGTACCTGCTCCCATGAGCCTCGCGTAACACCGCACGACGAACCTGCTCCTCTGCTGGGACGTACAACCTGCCACGAAACCTCGCAGCACCGTCCTCGCCAAGCTCCACGTCAGCCATCGTAAGAATCCGGGGCAACTCAGGGTCCGCATGCTGAGCCTCTGTCACCTGACGACGGATAGCAGGAGTGACAGTCAGACTCGCAAGCACTCCCAACCCTCGCTCCTGGAGAATCTTGAGCCTGAAGGATACTTCGGGCACTTGTTCCCAGAGCCTTCACTTCCTCAGCATCAAGGTACTGACCGCCACCTTCCGACTCAAGCCATCGGCGACGACGTTCATCCTGCCCGGCTGATAAGACAGGGTGAAGTCATAGTCCTTCATGAACTCCATCCAACGCCTTTGTCTGAGGTTCAGATCTCTCTGCGAGAACACATACCTCAAACTCTGATGGTCAGTGAACACCTCGAACTTCTCACCGTACAGATAATGTCTCCAGATCTTCAGCGTAAAGATCACCGCCGCCAACTCAAGGTCATGGGTAGGGTAGTTCTCCTCATGGGGCTTTAGCTGCCGAGATGCATAAGCCACCACTCTACCATGCTGCATCAGAACAGCACCCAATCCGACGCCGGAAGCATCTGTACACACCACAAAACCTCCCGATCCAGAAGGTAAAACCAACACCGGAGCCGAGGTGAGCAATCTCTTCAGTTCCCTGAAGCTCTGCTCACACTCCTCGGACCAGACGAAAGGCACATCCTTCCGCGTGAGCCTCGTCATCGGGGTCGCAACGCGAGAAAAATCCTGGATAAACCGGCGATAATAACCCGCAAGCCCCAAGAAACTCCGGATCTCCGTCACCGACCTCGGCCTCGGCCACTGCATCACAGCCTCGACCTTGGCGGGATCCACGGAAATGCCATCACCAGAAATCACGTGCCCCAGAAAGTGCACCTCGCTGAGCCAAAACTCGCACTTGCTGAGCTTCGCATACAACTGGTGATCTCGCAACGTCTGCAGTACCACACCCAAATGGTACGCATGCTCCTCAGCAGACCGCGAATAAACAAGGATGTCATCCACAAAGATGACCACAAACTGGTCCAAATACGGATGAAACACCCTCTGCATCAAGTCCATGAAGGCAGCTGGGGCATTGGTGAGCCCAAACGGCATCACCAGAAACTCATAATGCCCGTACCTCGAACTGAATGCAGTCTTCTCCACATCGGGCTCGCGAATTCTCAGCTGATAGTAACCGGACCGCAAATCAATCCGCGAGAACACTCGCGCAGACTGAAGCTGGTTGAACAAATCATCAATCCGCGGCAACGGATACTTGTTCTTAATGGTCACTTCATTCAGCTGCCGATAGTCAATGCACAACCGCAGACTACCGTCCTTCTTCTTCACAAACAACACGGGCGCACCCCAAGGGAAAAAGCTCGGACGAATATACCCCTTGGCCAACAGTTCCTGCAACTGCGCCCTCAACTCAGCGGGGGCCATACGGTAGGGAGCCTTCGCCAAAGGTCCCGTACCAGGCACAACCTCGATCACGAAATCGATCTCCCGCTGGGGAGGTAATCCAGGCAACTCCTCAGGAAAAATATCGGGAAACTCGCACACCACCGCAATGTCCTCGACATCCGGCTCCATCCGGTCAGACACAACCACAGACGCGAGAAAACCC
Source organism: Amorphophallus konjac (assembly GCA_022559845.1). Taxonomy (NCBI): domain Eukaryota; kingdom Viridiplantae; phylum Streptophyta; class Magnoliopsida; order Alismatales; family Araceae; genus Amorphophallus; species Amorphophallus konjac. The sequence continues at coordinate 23,552,936 of CM040118.1, forward strand.
TGACAACCTGAATCAAGCAATCGACGGGCTCGAATAGCAGAGATAAGGAATCGAGAAGAGGCGGAACGGATACCTTGGAAATAGAAGGTCCTCTTGCTCGGATGCTGGAAGTAGACCCTCTTCATTCCACAATCCACCACCGCTCCATGAGTCTCGAGCCAATCCATGCCTAGAATCACATCGTAATCCCGAAGCTGCAACGCATACAACCTGCCTGGCATACTCCGCCCATCGATCCACACCGGAACCTGGTCGAAGCAATACGGAGTGACCATAAAATCACCCGAAGGCAACTCCACTGCCAAATCACAGGACAACTGGGTCACCGGCTCCTCGACGCTTGACGCGAAATCCTCCGAAATAAACGAATGAGACGCGCCAGAATCAAATAAAACCCGAGCCGCACAACCCAAAATCTGAACGGTACCTTCCACGAGCTGCGACGCCACTGCCTCTGCCCTGGTCAAGTGCGTGATCTGGCCACGAGCTCTCTGCCTGCCTCCCACACTAGCTGACCTGGGTAGCGGCGGATACTGTCCCTGCTGCTGCTATTGCCTCTGCTGCTGGGGAACCTGCTGCTGCTGAGGAAACTGCTGCTGCGGCGGCCTTTGAGGACAGTCACGCGCCATATGCCCTGGCTGGTCACACCGAAAACAGATGATCGGCGCCGTGCACTGCCTGCCTGGGTGGGTCCCACCACACCGTGGACAAGATCCTCGCGATCCACCCACTGATCCCTGACGCTGCAAAGGAATCGGCTGCTGTACACTGCCCGATGAAGCCTGCCCCTGATCCTTGTGCTTCTTCCGAAGACTCTTCTTCAAGAACTTCTTGATCTTTGAGCCAAAGGACGCAGATCCTGCCACTGACGCTGCCGGTGCCGGTACTCCTGAACCACCCGACGCATGCTGGAAGAAACCCTGCTGCTGGGTAGCCGACTGCTGGCTGCGACCTGACACGGACTGCCCCTGGCTGATCGGTCCTCGAGTCCTCTGCATATCCATCTCCAAGGAAATCGCAACACGAGACGCTGTCTCTAGATCAGTGGCCCCATTCGCGATCAAATGGTGCCTCAGCTCCAGCCTCAAGCCCTGCACAAACTGCGTCGTCCTCACCCTCTCATGCTCCATGATGTGAGGTGCGTACCGACCCAGCTCGACAAATCGGGCCCTGTACTGCAACACGGACATGTCACCCTGCACCAGCTCCAGAAACTCCCGCATCCGCTGCGTAGCAACGACGTCTGGACAGTACGTACGCTCGAAAGCACTGACAAAGTCACCCCACTCGACCTGCTCAAGTGGACGAAGCTGAAAGGACGTCTTCCACTCGGAAGACCACCACCTCCGAGCCGTACCCTGCAACTGGTTGTAGGCCAACACCACTCTGTCCTCGGTAGCACTCTTCGCGGAACTGAACACCCGCTCCATCTCATCAAGCCAATCACGAGCCGCATCAGGGTCTGCCTGGACGCTAAAGTAAGGTGGATGGAACTGCATGAAGTCCCTCACCGCTCGGCCTGGCCCACCCCTGACTGACGAGCCCTCACCAGTCTCTCCGCCAAACTGCTGAGACATGAGATGGTACATGCCACGGAAGAAATCCTCGGCCCCCGGAGCCCTCGCAGCATCCGCGGCCTCGGTAGCTCCCGGAACTCTGCTATGCTCCTCCTGGTCCCTCTGGACCCCCTGCTGGATCTCCTGACCTCCAGCCGACTGCCCCTGCTGAGAGCGAGAACTCCTCCTAGGCGCCATCCTCGCTCCTGAAGCACAAGACAGAAAACACGAAAACGGCAAGGTCAAAATAAAACACGCGGTGCCCAATGCCAGCGTCACATGTACATCATCGTTGTGGACTAGTGGATCACTACAATTACCTATGATTCTCATGTAATTCCACAACCGCGCTCTGATACCAGCTGTAACGACCCGAGAATCCGATTACCGGGAAGGCCCGATAACCCGAGACTCGTACCGCCACCCACGAGTCCGAAGACTCGGAAGGGTTAAAAGGATGGTGTGGAGACTACACAAGTTTCACAAATAATTACAGAAAAGATCGGCATGAGGCTAAGGAACGTCACCCTACTTCAATGGAGCGAATGCTCCGCCGGATCGATCACGAATCACGAAGAATGCTCGAAGCTTCACGAACTCCCCACGCTTCCCACGCTCGCCGCACGCCCACGAGATCGCCTCACCGTCGCCCACGCGTCCGCGCCGTCGCCCCGCCGCCGTCCGTAGCCGGAGAGGGGCTCACCGCGTCCGAATGGGAGAGAGGGAGAGAGAGGGGGCTCACGGTGGGAAGAAACAGAGGAAGAGGAAGAAGAAGAAAGAGAAAAGGGAAAAAGAAAAGAAAAAGGATTAGGCTTTATAGAAAATTCGAATTTTCGGAAAAATACCGAAAAATAGAAAAATACGTTTCCGGAATCTTCGGAACGCACCGATCGCAACGGTACCACTCGTGCCCGGGTGAACGGCCTAGTTAACCCGCAGCGAGCGTCCGAAGGAAAAGCCGAAACACACGCCGAGAATCGGAAAACACACGCGGAAAAGTCGCGGAACGCCTCCGGGCCTCCGAAACAACTCCGGATCGCGCCGATCCGAACACGAAAGATGTCCGAAACGAAATTTCGGACACAACAGAGCCGGACACTCCGAAAACCAGATCTGGGACCCACGAAGAAGGATCCGAAAGGTCCGGGATATTACAGTCTCTCCCTGGTGTAGCTCTCCACCCACTCCCTGGTAGGTCGGCACACGCATGTCTAGGCAAGCTACGATTAGTGGGGGTCACTGAACATGAACACTCTCCGTAGAGAGGAAACACTAAAGTATCAAGGCTACGCATGCACCCATCGCAAAAATCACGAAGTACCGGGTGGCTCGGTGTCACCAGACTCTAGACAGTCAAATAGACTTTTCAATCCAACGATCCTTGAGTCACGGGACTCAGGCCAAGACCGTTGTATAATACGGCTCCATGTCGTCAATTCATTCTAATCCAAGGGTCAGAAACCACGGTCAAAAGAATCCTTAAGGCCTCTCATAACTGTCGAGTTCATTCCCTTTCCAAGGGAGACCAAGAAGCCCCCAGCCCCAAGCTGTGTCACAGAACGCTCAGTCATTGGCCATAGGCATGGCCCACATGGAAACCGCTTTCCGGAGAAGCTAACGTCATGCGGGGACAGCCCTCCGCACCTACATCGGTACACGGTGACTCGATCTAGCACAATAAGAAAGCCCGGAACACATGGGGTCACCCGGACCCTCAAAACAACACAGGCACGCTAATCGAGATAACATGATCCCTTCGGACACCCAAAAAAATACTGTCTCGGTCCCAACGGGATGTCCGGAACATCCACAGGGCCAAAGGTCGACCAAAGGATCTCAACCGGGTCGATCGGAGGCCAAAACAGGCGAAAAGGCTGCATTTCGGTCAACCAAGCCCCTGGGTCGGTCGACCAACAGAATGGATCGATCGACCGGCACAGTGGGTAGGTCGACTGGTCCATGACTAGTCGCCCCCCTGACCTGGGTTAGTCGACCGACCATCTGGGTCGGTCGACCGAACCAGGGCAAGCCGCCCTGTCCGTGGTGAACGCACCATCGGTCGACTGATTTCTTGAATCGGTCGACCGATTCCGACGACGCACTTGCGGGAGCTCCACCGTGAGAACTCAAACCACGCCCCACTCAATCCATTTGAGGGGGTAAAGAAAAGTTTCCACTCAAGTATGAAAAGATAAGATGCTATAAGACATGTTATGCTCTTTCATGTGCAAGTTATATTTATGATGCTCTTTTACGTTGTCAAATCATGTTGCAAGTTTCGTTCATGCCATGTTATCTGTAGTCATTATGCCTAACTTTCATATTTTCTCCCTTGTCCTCATCATCCTTGGATAGTGATATGGGACCCCCCAATTGCTAATCTACCTAAGCTCATTTGATTAAAATTTTACTAAGCATTTAAGTTTTAACCTATTCGAAATAGTTGCACTTAAAATAAATTGTCATGATTATGGATAAGATGGCATGACCGATGGACATGTTGAGCGTAAGTATTTTTGTTGGCGGGCGGCCGCTATGTTGATGTTACTAGGAGTTCTACTAAGTCTCGTATCAGCTTGTTACGTAACCTGTTTTTAGGTGCTGAGTCGTGAGGAGGACCGGTGGCCGTGTACTACTGGTTAGTAATTTGCGAAGCACTGCGGGAGAGTGGACTCTTCAGGTGAGGAGCTTATGTCTGGTGGCTGGTTGTGCGTGCCAGTGTTGTACGATTTTTGTTACCCTTACGGGCCTATGTACGAAGACTCTACTGTAATTAGTTATTGATTATGAACGGGAAATAGTTATCTTCTCTTCATAATGCGTGGTTAATGATGGTTGATTTTATGTTGTGGAATGCTCATGGTGCTATTACTCTTGGGTACGTGTACGTTCGTTGTTGCACTCCATGTTTTTACTTTAGGGGGGCATGACATACAATCCCATAATTTGTGAGTATAAGTCTGTGCAAACTTCATTGTAGTGTAGATTTAGAGAAAGATGCAAGTGAGGCAACCTCGGAGGTTGGAATTTTCGGTGCCATCGAGAGCTCCCATCGGAAAGAAAGGTTTTTTTTTTTTTGGTGAATGAGCGCTTCGCTCAACTAGATCATATAATTTCATTCGAAATGGTGTGGCACAAGCATTGGGGATGAGCCCTGATATCCCAGGCCATGTTACAATAAAGATTTTTATAGTATTGAGCTAGACCGTGCATGGGCTGCATGATTAGCAGATCTGAAAACTATAGTAATGTGGGCATGGTTGTGATCTTGTAAGAGCCTCCTGTAGTAGTCGATGATGCCTTTCAAATCCCATGGTGGTTTGTGAAGTTGCTATTAGAGATAAGCTAGGTAATCAATTTTGCATCTCCCGCTATGGTGGTCGAGTGTGAGCTTGTGACCGCCAGTCCAATCCCAACTTTGGATGTTAGAACCTCCACCATCAATGGCTCATTGGAGATGGTCATATGGGCATGGCAAGCGATCATCTAAGTGATTCTGTAATGCCCCGGATTTTTTCGGATCATTTTAATGGGTCTCGGAGTGTATTCTGTACTTTACACGTGTTTTTCCCTGATGTGCCTTCGGAACTCTGTGCAGGGCGAACCGTGACGTTCTCCGACTCCGGGACGTTACCACTGCGTTGTGTTCCTCCCGAGAATCGCGGAGGTAATTTTTCGTAATTTTCTGAATTTTTAGAATTTTTAGATTTTTCTATGTATATTAACCCTTTTCTCTCTCCCCTCTCATTTCTCTCTTCCCTCCCTCTCTCTTCTCTCATGCTCTCTTTCTCCCCTCTCTTCTCCGGCGGCCGACGGAGCAAGGCGAGGGCGAGGTGAAGGCTGCGCGGGTGAGGATGCGGGCGAGGACGGGCGAGGACGGGCGAGGATCGAGACGGTGGAGGCGTGGCGAAGCTCGGGACGCGTTCGTGAGCCGGCGAGCGAGGGTTTCGCGGCGATTTCTTCATGGATCGGCGTCCATGGCGCGTCGTTTCTTCGGTGGAAGTAGGGAGATGGACCCCCAGGTCGTGCACTTCCTTTCCCGCGAGTTTTGTAGGCCGTGGTGAGCCGAGCGGGCGTAATCGGGGATTTTTGGGAAAAATCTATGTTTTTGGGGAGTGAGTCGGATCTCTCGTTTCGTTGAGTTTTTGGCCGATTCGAGGCCTTAGATGCATGCCTAGGGGCTTTGGGATGGATTCCCCTTCGTTTCCCCATCACCCGGGGGTGATCGGGACGTGGATCGGATTTTTGGGTCGTTTCCTGTCGTTTCGCTCTCGGACGGGTGTGACGGTCCTTCCAGAGATCGTCACATGTTGTGACGCCCCAGGGTGGGTGCGTCACATGGTCCTGTAGTGTCGGAAGGCGTCGGTCACTCTGGCCGTCTTACGATGAATCGCCGGAGGCTGTGACCCGCCTGGGCTTGACCGCTACGCCCGTTTTCGTATTTTCAGACTGTTGGGATCACGAGTCCCTTACGCGCCTAGGTAGGACCGTCAGAGCCTTGTGACGCCCCTTCATGGGGCCGTCAGAGTTGACGCAGCCCATTTTCTGACGCGCCTGGGTAGGACCGTCAGAGACTGTGATGCCCCTAGAGGTGTGCGTCACAGCCTGTTTTCTATCGTCTTCTAACGCACTGGGTTGGGTGCGCCAGAGACGGTGACGCACCAGGGCTGGCGCGTCACAAACCGCGACGCACCAGGACTAGCGCGTCACAGCCGGTTTACACCGAGCGTCTGACGACCCTTTTTTGGTGTGTCAGAGTGGTTGTGACGGTCGAGGCTTGGACCGTTACAGACCGTGACGGCCCAAGCTTAGACCGTCACAGACCGTGACGGCCCAAGCTTAGACCGTCAGGCTCTGTGTGGTGCCGAGGTGAGTTTTCGTATTCTCCGCGATCGTTTCGCGTTGTGTCGGTCCCTAGTCGACCCGGTCTTGACCCAGTGGTCGACTTGCGGTCTTGTGAATGCCCCAGACACCCGTGGGATTCTGTGTCGGTGTTTTGAGGGTGTCGGGAGGACTGTGCTACCTCGTTTAGCGTGCCCGTGGGTTTTAGGGCCCGGGTGACTCCTCGTGTTTCGGGCTTTTGTGTTACGCTTAATCGAGTCACCGTGTATCGGTGTGTGTGCGGTGGGGTCTCCCCCACATGTCGTGAGTTTTCTTGGAAAAGCTTCCCGAATGGGCCAAGTGTTTGGCCTTGGACTGCGAGTCCAGCCATCCAGCCTAGAGATGGAGGTTTCCCGCTTTTTCCTGAGAGTGGGATTTGGTTTGACGGCCTGTGAGCTACCTTGGGAACCGTGTTTTGGCATTTCTACGTGGCCAGGTGCGTGGCCCGTGGACTGTGAGTCCCATTTCTCCTCCGACTGTGGTCACCGTGCGACGGTGCTGGTATGTGGGACGGTCCCCGTACTTCGTCGGGTTTGGACGTTGTTTTCCGTTGACTTGAGAGTCTACTCCTTCAGTGACCCTCCACTAGTCGTAGCCTGCTTACACGCGAGTGGTCCCACCTAGGAGTAGGTGGAGAGGCTTACCCTGAGGATAATTTTTAGACTGGTTTCCGTCGGGCCCCACGTCTGTAGCCAGAGTCTGGCTAAGGGGAAAACCAGTTAGAGGCCAGACCTAGGACGCATGATCTGTGTGTGCACACGTGGTTGGGGGCGGTTGGACCCACGCCGACGGGCGTGACCCCAACTAGTCACATGTTTGTGGTTACTTGTACGGTGTCTCAGTTCCCGCTGGGACGGAGGGAGACACCTGAGACGCGGACTAAGACGTCAGTAGACGCATTCAGCCTTGCTTCTAGTGGGAAGAACTCCTGTCGAGTCGGGAGTGACAGACCGTCAGTTTCTGTGACTTCGACCTTCGGGTTTTCGGTCATGTTGACCGTTGAGTTCCTGTTGTTTCGTCGTGGCACGTGTGTCGGTTTTTGTGCCGTGAGACTAGTGCTAATGGCTTTACCGAGGTTGCGTCTTGTTGTGCGATACCCACGGCCGGATTGTCAGGGTTGCACCTTGGACAGCGTGTCCAAGTTGGCCGTGTCTTGGGAGACAGACCTCTACGGCGTGGTTGCCGTGGATTTTTACTTCGGTAAGTGGTACTAGTGTGGTTCGGTAGCCCCCGACCGTGAGATCGGGGTGTGTTTCTGGTACAGTAGGAGTAGCTGTAGTGCCGAGTTTTTGACCGGCCACCGGTTCGCTGTTCCTGCTGTCGTTGTAGCTTTCCTTTCCGCTATCGTCGTTGTTTCCGGTTGGGGTTCCGCGGGATCCCTGCTGAGTCTCTATTTTGGAGACTCATTCCCTGCTTTTCAGGTGTGGCGGTTCTTTCTCGAGGTTCGAGGGTGCGGTACGGAGGTTCTCAGTTGTCAGCTCGCCGGGCCGAGTGTTCACTCGACATGTGGTACGCTTTACTACTTTAGACTGTACTTTCTGTTGGACTGGACTCTGTTGTAGCAGTAGTTGTTTATTTATTTCAGTTAATTGTTGCATTGTCCTACTTTATTTCCTATTTCTTTGTGCCTCCACACTCCTTTTAGCCCTTCCGAGCCCTCCCGGCTCGTGGACGGCGGTTCGAGTCTCGGATTATCGGGCCTTCCCGGTAATCGGATTCTCAGGTCATTACAGATGGTATCAGAGCGGTGGTTGTGGATGTACGTAGGAATTCAAGATATTGCAGTGATCAGAGTCCATAAGGTCCAGTACAGTCGGCAGCTTGCTTAGGGTTTTGTGTTCGCTTTCTGCCTAATTTTTCGCTTGAGAGCTTGAGTGCGTTGTGCGGCGCCGTGAAGGTGGTTGCTGTCCACGGCTTTCGTGCCAGCATGGGGTCTAAGGATTGAGGTCGAGAGCTTTCTCCCTCATCGGTGGTGGCCCTGGTTGTGCTGTGTTGGGCAGAGGTTGCCGGCAGGTGTGTCGCTGCGGTGCTGCGTTTGAGGGGTCTGCAGCGTGGTCAGGTGGCTGGCGAGGATTGTTTGTGGTTAAGTGGCTATGAGCGTGCTCTGAGGGAGCTGCTGTCGGTTTTGGCCACTCCAGCTTGAGGCCTATCCAGCCCCTGAGGTGTTAAGGTCATGGTTTGAGGTGTCGGAGCTGGTGCTCTGATTGAGAAGTGTGCTCGGGTAAGCGGAGGATCTTCTCGGTGAGCTGCTGTTTCGTCAAGCCTGATGTTCTTGTCGTGCTCTGTGGCGTCAGAAATGACGTGTCGGTCCCGGTTGTTTCATGGATTTCGAGGCAGGAATGGGTTGCTGTGTCCCAGTAAGTCTTGCTCCTACGTTCTTGTGTGCGAATGGGTTGTGTTCGCCTTGGATTTGGTCTGAGATGTGAAGGTTCCGTGGTGAGTTTCGGGACGCGAGGATGAGCGTTGACGGTTGTCGTTATGGCTCGTGTTGCGGCTCTTGGTGTGGTGTGTTGCAGTTTGAGGAATTACAGCGGTGGTGCATCGAGAGATGCTGTGATTGTGGTCCGACGTGACAATTGCTGAGTGTGTCGGAGGCGCTGACCTGATGTGGTGATGATTTTCTCGGTGTTAGAAGATGTTGTTCCCAGCGTGCGCGATATTCGAGATCAGGTCGGGCGTGGAGTTCTTCCGTAGGTCGTTGTTGCGATTGGTTTCTCCTTTGGTTGGAGAGATTGCATTTGGCCAAGGTTCGTCATCTTGCATGTGTGTTTGGATTGGTTGGCCCTCGTGTGCCATGAAGTCCGTGCGAGACGTGATCCGTGTTTTGGCAAGGTGGTTGCCTGTGAGAAGTTCTGCCCATTCCCTTGTCGTGTAAGGGTGTTGGCGCTTTTCTGAAAGGACGAGTGCCGGTTGGGCGGTGTTTCCGGGAATTTATGGCTGTGTGCGCGGATCAGAGTGCGCAGCGGAAGCCTGGTGGGCTTGTGACCCACTGGTTCAGGATCGTAGCGTTGCCTGCTACGGGCGGATTCCTGAGTTTGCGTTTAGCATTGGAGGATTGGTTCCTCTGTGTGAAGCGTGTTGTTGCCGTGCCGTTGCTTGAGGTATCGGGGTTATTGGCACTGGCAAGATGGAGTGTTGGGGAATGTGCTGGCTAGTGCGCCGCATGAGTACACTGTTCCTGTGATGGAAGTCGTGTCAGGCGTCGGTGTTAGACCCGGATGGGGTTGTTGAGGATGTCGCCTGACGGAGGTCGAGGGATGTGATGAGATCGGACGGAAGAGTGACGCCTGTGGGCGGAGGCCTTTTAGTGAGTTTGGCGTCGAAATGGTGATCCTTGATGGGACATTGGTGTCGCAATGGTTATCCCTGGTTTGGTGACCAGCATGGGATGGTTCCCCTGTGAGTCTGAGTCGAGTGAGGTGATGACCGAAGACATCAGGATCTTGTCATTTGGTTTCATCGTGCTCCCCTGAGAGGGTCGAGTTGGCGCGATGATCGAGATCGGATGCGGAGTCCGAGAGGAGTTCGGCTCAAGATGTGGTAAATGTCTGTGTGTGAGTCAGCGGATGACCTGTTGTGGGGCTGGATTGTGCCCGTTGGGCCGGTGGAGGTTTCCCGTTGACGTGTATCTGGCGACCAGTGGATGGTCTTTTCATAGGCAGAAGATGCTGTTGGTTGTGCATTGTGAACGGTGTTGAGCCGATGTTCTGGTTGAGGTCTGTTGAGATAGCTGCGTGAGTCGATGGAGGCTCTGTGTTGGTTGTTCCCTTGCGAAGGGTGTGCGACCTGTCAGCTGGTTGTGAAGCTGATGTGTGTTTTGTCTGCCGACCATAGGATGGATCGGTAGCTGTTTCTCGTGTCGAGGGTGTGTTTCCTCAGTGGACGAGATGGTGACAGCGGTGCCATGATTGGTTTTCGTGGTGTCTGAGGTGATGCCGGACTGTGTCCTTTGGTATATGCCTGCTCTGATGACCGGTGTGCGGGGTGTCGTTCGTGATTGTAGTCTGGCTGTGTCCCTCAGGATCGGTGTTTTCGTGAGAATCGAGGTTTTCTGTGCTGGCGCTTTGACAACGTTGTCAGTTGGTTAAGGTGTTCTTCCCCTATGACTTGGTGCTAGTCCTGAATTTCGAGGATAAAATTTCTTTAAGGGGGGAGGGCTGTAATGCCCCGGATTTTTTCGGATATTTTTCGGATCATTTTAGTGGGTCTCGGAGTGTATTCTGTGCTTTACACTTATTTTTCCCTGATGTGCCTTCAGAACTCTGTGCAGGGTGAACCATGGTATTATCCGACTCCGGAACGTTACCACTACGTTGTGTTCCTCCCGAAGATCGAGGAGGTAATTTTTCGTAATTTTTTGAATTTTTAAAATTTTTGGGTTTTTCTTTATATATTAACCCTTTTCTCTCTCCCCTCTCATTTCTCTCTTCCCTCCCTCTCTCTTCTCTCACGCTCTCTTTCTCCCCTCTCTTCTCCGACGGCCGACGGAGCGAGGTGGGGGCAAGGTGGAGGAGGCGCGGGCGAGGATGCGGGCGAGGACGGGCGAGGATCGAGGCGGTGGAGGCGTGGCGTAGCTCAGGGGCGCGTTCGTGTGCCGGCGAGGGTTTCGCGGTGATTTCTTCGTGGATCGACGTCCACGGCGCGTCGTTTCTTCGGTGGAGGTAGGGAGATGGACCCCCAACTCGTGCACTTCCTTTCCCGTGAGTTTTGTAGGCCGTGGTGAGCCGAGCGGGCGTAATCGGGGATTTTTGGGAAAAATCCATCTTTTTGGGGAGTGAGCCGGATCTCTCGTTTCGTTGCGTTTTTGGCCAATCCGAGGCCTTAGATGCATGTCTAGGGGCTTGGGGATGTATTCCCCTTCGTTTCTCCATCACCCGGGGGTGATCGGGGCGTGGATCAGATTTTTGGGTTGTTTCCCATCGTTTCGCTCTCGAACGGGTGTGACGGTCCTTCCAGTGACCGTCACATGCTGTGACGCCCCAGGGTGGGTGCGTCACAGGGTCCTGTAGTGTCGACAGGCGTCGGTCACTCTGGCGGTCTTACGATGAACCGCCAGAGGGTGTGACGCGCTTGGGCTCGACTGCTATGTCCATTTTCGTGTTTTCGGACCGTTGGGATCACGAGTCCCTTACGCGCCTAGGTAGGACCGTCAGAGCCTTGTGACACCCCTTCATGGGACCGTCAGAGTTGACGCAGCCCATTTTCTGACGCGCCTGGGTAGGACCGTCAGAGACTGTGACGCCCCTAGAGGTGTGCGTCACAGCCTGTTTTCTCTCGTCTTCTAACGCACTGGGTTGGGTGCGTCAGAGACGGTGATGCACCAGGGCTGGCGCGTCACAAACCGCGACGCACCAGGACTAGCGCGTCACAGCCGGTTTACACCGAGCGTCTGACGACCCTTTTTTGGTGTGTCAGAGTGGTTGTGACGGTCGAGGCTTGGACCGTTACAGACCGTGACGGCCCAAGCTTAGACCGTCAGGCTCTGTGTGGTGCCGAGGTGAGTTTTCGTGTTCTCCGCCATCGTTTCGCATTGTGTCGGTCCCTAGTTGACCCGGTCGTGACCCAGTGGTTGACTTGCGGTCTTATGAATGTCCCAGACACCCGTGGGATTCTGTGTCGATGTTTTGAGGGTGTCGGGAGGACCGTGCTACCTCGTTTAGCGTGCCCGTGGGTTTGAGGGTTTGGGTGACTCCTAGTGTTTCGGACTTTTATGTTACGCTTAATCGAGTCATCGTGTATCGATGTGTGTGCGGTGGGGTCTCCCCCGCATGTCGTGAGTTTTCCTGAAAAAGCTTCCCGAATGGGCCATGTGTTTGGCCTTGGACTGTGAGTCCAGCCATCCAGCCTAGAGCTGGAGTTTTCCCGCTTTTTCCTGAGAGTGGGATTCGATTTGGCGGCCTGTGAGTTGCCTTGGGAACCGTGTTTTAGCATTTCTGCGTGGCCAGGTGCGTGGCCCATGGACTGTGAGTCCCGTTTCTCCTCCGACTGTGGTTACCGTGCGACGGTGCTGGTACGTGGGACGGTCCCCGTACTTCGTCGGGTTCGGACGTTATTTTCCGTTGACTTGAGAGTCTACTCCTTCAGTGACCCTCCACTTGTCGTAGCTTGCTTACACACGAGTGGTCCCACCTGGGAGTAGGTGGAGAGGCTTACCCTGAGGATGATTTTTAGACTGGTTTCTGTCGGGCCCCATGTCTGTAGCCAGAGTCCGGCTAAGGGGAAAACCATTTAGAGGCCAGACCTAGGACGTATGATCTATGTGTGCACACGTGGCTAGGGGCGGTTGGACCCACGCCGACGGGCGTGACCCCAACTAGTCACATGTTTGTGGTTACTTGTACGGTGTCTCAGTTCCCGCTGAGCCGGAGGGATACCTGAGGCGCGGACTAAGACGTCAGTGGACGCATTCGGCCTTACTTCTAGTGGGAGGTACTCCTATCGAGTCGGGAGTGACAGACTGTCAGTTTCTGTGACTTCGACCTTCGGGTTTTCGGTCGTGTTGACCGTTGAGTTCCGGTTGTTTCGCCTTGGCACGTGTGTCAGTTTTTGTGCCGTGAGACTAGTGCTAATGGCTTTACCGAGGTTGCGTCTTGTTGTGCGATACCCGCGACCGGATGGTCTGGGTTGCACCTTGGACAGCGTGTCCAAGTTGGCCGTGTCTTGAGAGACAGGCCTCTACGGCGTGGTTACCGTGAGTTTTTACTTCGGTAAGTGGTACTAGTGTGGTTCGATAGCCCCCGACCGTGAGATTGGGGTGTGTTTCTAGTATAGTAGGAGTAGCTGTAGTGCCGAGTTTTTAACCGGCCACCGGTTCGCTGTTCCTACTGTCGTTGTAGCTTTCCTTTCCGCTACCGCCGTTGTTTCCGGTTGGGGTTCCGCGGGATCTCTGCTGAGTCTCTGTTTTGGATACTCATTCCTTGCTTTTCAGGTGTGGCGGTTCTTCCTCAAGGTTCGAGGGTGCGGTACGGAGGTTCTCAGTTGCCAGCTCGTCGGGCCGAGTGTTCACTCGGCATGTGGTACGCTTTACTACTTTAGATTGTACTTTCTGTTGGACTGGACTCTGTTGTAGCAGTAGTTGTTTATTTATTTCTGTTAATTGTTATATTATCCTGCTTTATTTCCTATTTCTTTGTGCCTCCACACTCCTTTTAGCCCTTCCGAGCCCTCCCGACTCGTGGGCGGCGGTTCGAGTCTCGGATTATCGGGCCTTCCCGGTAATCGAATTCTCGGGTCGTTACAGATTCTGAGAAATAGTGCCCACAACTCCCCTAATTGTCGATTGTGGTGCTGCCGTCAACATTGATTTTGAGTTTTAAGGTGCATGGCGGTGTGCAAGAGGCACTCGTTGGCGGGTTGCTATGGCAATGGTTGTTCTGATGTGGCTCTATCTTGAAAGAAGGAGGTTGGCGCCTGTATTGGTTCTCATTTGCGTGGAGTCAGGGAGTGAATTCCTGAAGATGAGATCACGCAAAATCTTCTAGATTGCCAGATGACTGCTAGACAGTTGTCGAACATGTTGTCCATATTTTGTATGATCTTGGGGCTTGCTCTTGCCACCAGATAAGCCATTTCATTAGGTTTCCTTGGAATGATCTTGGCTTGGCAGGTAGCAAGTAGGTTAGTTAGGTTGCTTCTACAAATGGGCATCTCAAGAACAAGCTAGTGCTCTATTGTTTCTACATCTTTTAGGCACAACGAGCAAGTGGGATCTCTGTGGGAGTAGTGGTAGGCTCTAGAAGCATTTGGGGGGGATGAGTTAAAGGCACCAAATGGGATCTAGGAGGTTGATTGCTTCTCCTAGTGTGTAGAGAGTAGTCTATATGCCAATTTGGTTTTTGAACTCCCCATTTGGTGTACATGTCTACATCAAGGCATATGTTGCATCTGTGGTACTATCTTGTAGAGGGATGACAAGAATTTTCTTGTAGATCTCCAAAGGGAATAGTGAATTGATAATCCCCTCATTCCTAGTGTTGAGGCCTGGTATGATCAGCTCAACTACCTTCTTAGGAATGTTGTCAAATTGATTTGGTTTGAGGATGTTGGGCCCCTGGGTCCATCTTCGTTCCAGATGTCGATGTTCCCCTTTGAGCCGATCGTCCATAGACATTCCCATTGGATGTGCTTTCTAATTCCCAGGATGTTTGTCCATGTTTTGGATTGTGCGGGTTTGAATTTTACTTCTCCTAATGAGTGACCCTTTAGGTACTTGCAACTTAAGATTTGGACCCATAACCTTTATTTGAAGAGCTGAGTGGATCCTCTCCAAGTCTTTGATACCAACGCCACCGTGAGGTTTAGGAGCTTGAATTTTAGGCCAGCTATAAGGTAGGAGTGTTTTTGTTCATTCTCATGACCCCACAAAAAATATGTGAGAATGTTGTTGAGCATATTGCATAGTTGCTTGGTGAATTTGATCGAAGTCATAATGAAGATGGTGATGGAGGCAATGATGGATTTGATAAGGATTGTCTTACCCGCCTTGGTAAGGGTTTTGGCCTTCCACCCATGGAGCCGTCGTATGAGTCACTCCTCGTTGAATCGAAGAGAGCTCATTATCAATCTGTCTTAGAACAGAGAAATTCCTGAGTCAGTGTCTGTCCTCTGGATCTTACTCCAAGCATGTTCTTGGTGCAATGTTATACTTGTAGAAGAGTATTTCTGTTGAATGTAACGGGGGACTTGTTGTAATTGATTGTTTGCCCTAACTAAGTGCAGAACTGTTGGAAGCAATCTTGGAAGGCCTAGACTTCATATTGGTGGCTGCCTACCCGAACAAGATGATTTCATCCGCAAAGATGAGGTGGGACAAAGTGGGTGCTTCTTTACAGAGGTTGATTGCTTTCATTATGTCATCCTCAGTTTCTTGGTTCAGTATCCTTCTCAAAATGTCAATGCAAAATGTAATTAGATGAGGGGAAAGGGGGCAATCTTGCTTGAGGCATCTTTGGGGTTTGCAGGAGCCATGAGTTGTGCCATTGATGAGGACCAAGAAGGATGAAAGTTTGATGTAGGACATCACTTGAGTGATGGTTTTCAAAGATAATTAAGTCGTACCAAGGAGGATTGAGTCTAAGAATTATTAAACTCTATTCAATTCTATCGTAGGCTTGGCTTAAATCAAGTTTCAAGTAAGACCAACCCCTATTCCTTCAATTCGCTTGGTCCTCGTGGAGTGTAGTATTCCCTGTGTGTGATCAGAATAGTATCCGTTGCTTGTTTGCCTGATACCAATGCCCCCTAGTTCTTAGTGACCAATCTAGGCAAGTGAGGGCGTAGATGATTGACTAGGGTCCTAGTAATGATTTTATGTAAAACATTGCAAAGTCAAATGGGTTTGAAGTCGTTGGGGGTTGAGGCCGGTTTGCTTTTGGGAAGGAGAAACAGATGTGTGTGGTGAAGAATGGAGTGGTAGGTGTTGTGTTGGAAGTAGTTTTGGATATGTAAGTCGCCACATCTTGGGCTACCATGTTACAATGTGTTTGTTAGAATGTAGCTGGTAGTCCACGAGGTCCGGCTGGGAGTCTTGGTGGGGTGGAACTGGGAGATGGTTTCATGGATTTGCTCGATGGTCCAAGAAAAATATCACTGATCAAGGTTACATATGGTTCTAACAGTTACTGCATGAACCCAAGACTAGTCATGTTGCCAGATCTGGAATTAGATGAGTTGTGTTCTACATTCAACTATGCATGTCATATTTTGTCGGTTTAATTACTTATATAAATATCATATATCTTACATCATCTATGTTTTAATTTATAATCTAATCCTAGTGACAATGTCACATATATAGTTGTCAGCAAAAGGAAGGAGATTTTAATTTATAATCTAATCCTAGTAACAATATGTTCAGCCATTTTTTTTAATTTTTTTCACAAAACTGTTTTTTTAACTTTAAAATTTTCTACCTTATTTCTTTTTGCTTGCAAAACTACTATTTCACCATTTCATAGAAATCTACCCCATTAACGCGTCTAAAACACCTAAGTAGGCAAGCTATTTAGGTAGTTAGATTTGCATTTCCTCCAACCATGCATAGAATATACTGATCCTTCGCCGGATGTGCTGCGCATGCAACGCGAAATCTCACAACATGGAATATGACCTCCCCCCCCCCCCCCCCACCGAAGATTAAAAAACACGGAAAACATCGCTATCTTCAGGTCCACAACGCGACACGTAACGCCGACACGTCCGTGGACTGTCCCTGTCGACGTCCTTTGACTGCTAAGCTTTTTATCATGTTCCGCGAAATTTGGCGGGAGACGTACCCGTCGCCACTATCTTCGCCGGCCGCCGGTGAGGCCCGAACGCGGTTATCTTCGATTCTGCGTACTTACGCCGGTCAGGTCTGTCCAATGGCCGGTGCGCCTGCTAATCGTTGCTTCTCCAACTGGACGAACACGCGCGTCGTCGGGTACTTGACGTCAACTTGCACGCAAGTCACTGATATGACTTGCGAATTGAGATTGGACCGTCGATTTTTTTTGTGTGCTTAATAAATAAAATACATTTTTACGAGAAAAGAGAAAATAATTTTACAGTTATAATTTGTATTAAGAATGGCAACGGTTCGATTACGCCCATTAATTTAATGTTCGCTTAATATTTAGAAAATAATATATTTGAAATTATTTTTTAATATTTAAAAAATATGATTAATAAATAGTTAACAGATAATTATCGGTCATAATAGTATATATAAGATTAAAATGTAAGATGTAAATTAACTCAATTAGAATAAAATTTAAATTAAAAAGAATAATTCATATGATAAATAAATATATTTTAATTTAGTTCTCGTATTATCATTGTTCATGAGTCAACATAAAAAAAATTAAAAGTATAAAAATATATAATATTATAATATCTCCAAAGATAAGATGAAACATATAAAGAAAAAAAATAAATTATCTTTTTAAACTTTAATCTCGATTATTTTCTCGTTCTTTGCATATTTTATAAGAAAATAAAAAATATAGTAAGTTAAAAATTTTAAAAATATAAAAAATATATAATTTAAAAATATTTTTACGATGAAAATAAAAATGACTTAAATTATAATGCATATATCTCATCTTCAACGTCATTTTTTTAATACACTCAATTATTTGAATCAAATCTAAATTTATTTAATAATAACGAACAGATACAAATTTAAAATGGGGTGTATCTATTTTCGTGTCTATTAAGAAATTAGATATATCTGTATTCGAATCTGTTAATTTATCACGAGAGAGGGGAGAGAAAAATACTACCGATTTATTATTCGTTAAGATAACGAAACGGACGTGATTCTGGAATTACCGAATACCATTAACATCCCTAACTTGTACTAAGTCTAGTTGATGTCCAAACGCGGGCTAAATACTATTATTGTGTCAGGTTGGTTGTATACATCACGTGAGACACGTATGCCTCGAAAAGACCCGACCTTTCCGCGATCCAAGCCATGACAAACAGTGCCAAATCCCGGTCCCCCTCCGGGCCTGCTCGACCAGGTCAAGCCGTGCAACCCCGGTGCGGCCGTTGCCAACTCAAAAACTTGACGGCGAGTGACTTGGAAGATGGTGCCGACATTTGGAGGCCAGGAACACGGGGAGAGATTGCATCGGTCAGAGCCCTGTGTGAAACGTGGGCCGGCAGCTTCCGGGGTGGTCCTCTCTCTCTCTCTCTCTCTCTCTCGCTTGTAGGATGCCATGGCTTTCTAGTACGTACGAATTTCAACTCATTCCGGAAATATAAGGATGGCATTCATTTCACTGTGATGCCGAGGGTGGGATTGAGTTTGACGTCCGCGTTGACGTGGTCGGAGCCCCCGTGTTGGGACTACGTACGTACAGAGAAGAGCTTCTCATGTAATAACATAGAAGATCGTTTTTGTTGATGTGACTATGAAGGGCGCGAAGGGATTGGACCTTCCGGATCAGTTGCATGCATGCTACAGGTGGGATGGTCAGACTCGCCAATAAGGTTTTATTTTATTTGTTTATTTATCTTTAGTTTCGGGGATCCTGTACGTGGAAATATATGGAGTTAAAATTTGATGCATGGTGGGAAACGGCGAGGTATTTCTAATTTTCAATTTTGAATGATCAGATGACCCATGCATGCACTGTCGTCTGATTACTCCGGTTACGTACGTGTGCACGTACGGTCGTTCGGTGAAGGCACGTACAGATACTTAAGTCCGTGCAACAGGGTGGAGGATGTTGTTCTTAATTTGTTGCATATATGGTTCAGATTTTCCTAGCTATTATGATCATCGAACATGC
Organism: Amorphophallus konjac; assembly: GCA_022559845.1. Classification (NCBI taxonomy): domain Eukaryota; kingdom Viridiplantae; phylum Streptophyta; class Magnoliopsida; order Alismatales; family Araceae; genus Amorphophallus; species Amorphophallus konjac. The sequence goes on from CM040118.1 coordinate 23,571,651, forward strand.
ATAGACATCTTCTTGTTGCCACAAATTAAATTTGTGGATGTTTGATATATATATATATATATATATATATATATATCATTTAACCTTGCATGCATCAAGAAAAGGACGGTAAGAAATCAGTTGTAATTATTGCAAATCAATTTATCTCACGTTTCTTACAATATAGTTTGATTAATCAGATGTCATTTGTTTTTGGAAGTTTTCTACTATTTTACACGATCTGTATGGGGTGTTTCGTTACATTTTTTTTAGATATTTTCTCTCTCAACATTTATTTTGACAAAAGAACGTGGACTAAATCATGTTTAGAGTATCTCTCTTAATTTTTAGGGAGGGAGTTGACTCTTCATTAAATTTTCTCAAATAAAAAATAACCTTCCTTATTTTTTTTCAAAAGAGTTATCTCTTCCGTAATCACCTCTCTCTCTCTCTCTCTCGTACACATATGTCACCTCTCTTTCTCTCTCTCCCATAATCACCTCTCTCTCTCACACACACACGATTATCAGTTATCTCTCTCTTCAACCACCTCTTAACGAGGAAACTTAATTCGTACTCTCTTAAATATTATTTAAAATTTATCAAACATGTCAAAAATTAAATTTTATAAGTTTAGAAATTATGACAAAAAATAAAATAAATAATTTTTTAATAAAATAATCTTAAAAAAATTACTTCCAACCACCCTGTTATGTATCTTCGTCTTCTAATTTGCGATATCATCTGTTGGGGCAACCATCACGTACACTGCCGCACCTCCCGGGCCAGACGGGAAGCCATCGTGGATGCTGCACGTACGAGTCCATGGGTGTCAGAATGCGCAGGCAGGGAAGTAAGCATATCGATCAAGAGGGTGTGTTGCACCACCATGCAATGCAATGTAACATTATTTTTATTTTTAATAGTATTAATTTTGTTTTACATGTCAAGATAGATAGAATTATGCCTATAAAAAATAAAAAAATAAAGATTGAGATTGCATCCACTATGATCGAACTTTTGACTCATTAAAATTATTTAACTTTTTTTAATCTTTTTTCGGCATCCCATCCTAAGTCGGATTGTACGGATATAAAGTTCAAGTTGATCCCAACTTAGATTAAAATATTTTTTAAAATATAAAAAGGTCATCTATTGAACCGCCCGGTGGTGCAACACACCAAGCTAGTAGCGGTGGAGTAGGTATTTTTCACATGTCAATAATACTACTTCAATCGATGGAGCCACCTTCAACCCTCGATATGTGGCTCCGAAAGTGTACGTTTAATGATATATGGTTTGGATAGATCTAAACTCATTTGAATATAACTAATCTGGTATTAAAGAACTCTACAAATCATGTACGTGGTGTTGCTCAGATTCGAACTCAAGTCACTATTTGGTTAGAGTTCTAAACGAACAAGCAACATGTTTTTTATTTGTTGTTAATGTTTTTTAGAGATAGTGTTACTTTTTTTAGAGATAGAAGATCAAAAAGCTCTACAAATCATGTGACGTTGATGAGATTTGAACTCAAGTCATTACGTGAAGAGACCACAAAACACATAACTAACACACACACACACACATATATATATATACATATACTCGTTCACCTCGGTACGTAATAATACCGAACCGTACCATAACGTATCATACCGGTAAGATAAATGACCGATACGACCAGTCAATCAAATCTTGCCCTCACCCAGTTCACAACTTTAGTTTTGGGGTTTGTACATATATTCCTTGGTAAATTTGTGTAAACATTTATATTTACATTTTCATATATACTCTCATTACATGAATTAAATATCAAGTATGTCATTATCATCGTTTCTCTATTAAATGATGGTTAAAACATATATCCTAAGGAGTGATCGACGAAGAAAGTGATAGAATATTCTATGGACATTTTGGCAGGAGTACTTTAATTACCAAAAGGACATACATGATATTAAATTTATGTACGGAAGAAGGGTACACATGCAACTATAAAAATAAGATAGATTTTCACATAAATTCACTTTCAAGAGATGTATACATGCAAAAAAAAACCTTTTAGTTTTTATGTATGGGAGATGAGAGATTTAACTCACAATTTCCTAATGCCCAATACTTGAGCGCTGATTGCAGGTGGGATAATCTATTAAAAATTATTACTTCTTGCAATGAGATTCCTATATTTGAAATAGAAACCCAAAAATGATAGATCATTAGTGAATGTGAATGTATGAAAAAAAACTCCTATTTTTTTTTTTTAAAAAGAACAGTTCGTAATATTCAGAATCAGATAATTCTCTCGTTTGAGCAGGACTTGTAAATCGTTAGTGGATTGAGGCATTCAGAAGATAAATTGTTCAGAACCTGCGATATAACGGCCAAAGTGAATTAGATTACCTAATGAACAATTTGTCTGAGAATGGATTAATTCAGCAGTACCCAACCAAGGTGGAGCCATTTGGGCCGGTCATTAGACTATGAGCGGGCCAACTCAATTTCGACGATCCAAGGACAAATAACATTTTTAGAATATTTCTTTTTTGCTTCTCATAGGTGTAGCAAAATAGCCTCATTCCAGATATTGAATACACGTCCACTCATGTAACTAACAACGAAAACAACTGTGGAGTACAATTTTCTTCTTTCTTTTGCAGCTGTTAAATTGATATCCTTTTGTTCTATTAATTATTTTCCTCATCTTGATAATAATTTAAACGTTAGAATGGAATAAGCTCAACTAATATACTTCCAAGGACACCTCCGAGCTAGTAAGAGATGTCCTCAATTTAAATTTCGCCTCTCATATGTAGTCGTATGGGAGGAGAGATTTGTTTCCTATGTATATGAGAATCTGTATTTTTTGGTGCTTTGTCTCGAGATCTATTGGAGGAGATTTATCCTTGCGATCGATAGAACTTGTAACTTGCGAATAAGACAGTACTATTATTGACCTTTCTCGAACGGACCTCTTTCACAATAAAATGTGCTATCTCGGATGAGTTACACTAAGATGGCTCATATTGGAATAAGAACCTCTTTGCTTTGATAGCCACACTCTTGTTCTAATAAGGGAAATAAAAGAATAGAATAAATAAAAATAGATAGAAAATCAACCCATGTAGGATAAATATTTAATTTTTGGGGGGTTAAGTTATAGATTTTCTGATTTATTTCGAAACAACTCGTTCTCGCTTGGAATAGTGAGTCTGTGTCCCAAAGTAAACTTGGATCGTTCATCCTAGTATCGAGTGTGTCCGGTTATCAATCAAAAAGGCGTGTAGCTATTCAATTAATCATCGCCTCTCAATTGTAATTGGGGGTCCATGAACGAGTGGCCATGGTTGTCGGCCCAAAAGTAGCCCACTTAGCTAGATAGCAATGAGTCCCCACCGAGTAAGTAATATTTGTTGCAAATCAAGGTTCAAACACAGCAAGTATTGTAAACCACCTCTGTATTGATCTGCATGAGACCATGGTGATGTGATCTTGTAGGGTTCATATCTTTTATTTTCTTTTTTTTTCCCTACATCACATTGATCTCGTGGAGCAGTGGCGAGAGAGTTTGCAGCAAGTATTACTCATCACCATCATCACCCTCAACGTGCTGCTATGAGCTTAATTTCCAGAATGGAGGAACACTTGTCGCACACCCAGCATAAGTGCACACCTTCAGTGGACATCTTTATTTTTTTTAATTATTATAAACTTATGTCTGGATGTTGAACCCAAGCTGAACTACACGTACTTACAAGGCACATCCTGATCGATCTATTATCAATTTTTTATTTTTTAATTTTTTTCTGTTCATCCGATTGGGATGTGCAAATAGATAGTGTGATCCTCCAAGGCCCATAATCTTTGCACACGAGCCCAATCTACGTGCCTCTTGAGAAAAGCGTCCTCCTTCCAACGGATCCTTCCTCTACGTCTTGGCTCAAAATGTGATGTGAAGAACCAAGGACGGTGAAATGATCATGCTAAGTAAGATGGGGCCTGCCACACGGGAGGCATTGGAAACAGGAAAGGAAGGATATTAATGATCGGCACAATGGTTGTCAATATATATATAGGTCTGCGACCTGATATCTAGCCAGCTGCTTGGAGCTTACAGGACATGGTTAGGGTTAACGCATTTATTTAATAAATATTTTCTGGATTTGAGCCTGAAATTAGACCTTTTGTTAACTTTGAAAGTTTAAAATAAAAGAGTAAATTTTGGCCCATGTTTGAGTTTGATCTTATGGGAAATAGAAGGCAGACTTAACACGATAAATGCATATATTAAGTCCCTTGGTTTAATTATCCACTCTAATCGCATTCTATGAATCCTACTGTAAAAAATTCCTGGAGAGTCAATTGGCTTAATAAATGCTAATTAATCATTGGCTGAGTATGAAGTGTTGGCATACAAAGGATCTCTATATTAGTCCCAATCATTTTAACATTATCTCATTTCTGGAGAGTCAATTAAATCCCAAATCCACCTCTGATACACAATTTGATCAAATGTCTTAGAGGGCGTTTAGTTGCTACATCAAACACCTCTATCAATATCTATTTTGACATTGATATTGATTCCGAGTGTTTTGGTCGTGCCTGTCAGTTTTAATACTATCATATTAGAAGAGTATAATATTATACCAAAGTTAATACATATTTAAATCTACATTAAAAAATGATACAATCATGATTGTGAAAGTGATAAAATAATATATCCCTCCTCTTCCTCCACTTTTATTATTTTTTCTATTTTCACCCTTTGTACCCCTACTATATCAATCACAATATTGACATTCTGTAAACTAAAAATATTAATAATAAAACTAATACTATATCAAAATTAATACTTTAACCAAATATGACGTTAAGTACTATACCTATAACCCTCCATAATTTCTCGGAGTTCCTTGCCCGGTACACTTTGATGTTAACAAAGCCTCAAATTAATACAGGTTCCTAATTAAAGAGGTTAATTTGTGTTTAATTTCTACTTTTTTTTTCACGCTGAAACACCCATCTGTTGTGCTGTAGTTGATTGATGGTCCATCTATTGTGCTTTTGCAAACGATGATTGCCTTTTATTTGCTTCCCTGCTCTATCATTGTTCCTGTTCTTGATGTAAGGGCCCTAACAGTACTCCGTCCTTCGGAGGAAAAATACACGGACAATCAGACAATTAGAGACATGCCGCTACCATTGCGTGAGCTGGACTCTTTCAGTCCAATATGGGATGCCTCATAATCCAAGTTTCTCCTAGTTAATTATTCACTTTGTGACATTGATTCGTTTTTCCTAGCGAGAATGAGTACCGATCCCAAAATAAATTGGAATGCCTAATTCGACCCAAAAAAAAACCTCAACTCGTTGCTTGTACGTTCTAACTAGCATATGATTAATTTTTACCTCTGTTACCTATTCTATTTTTGATCTATTTTATTTAATTTATTTTCTACTTCTAAGTATATTGATAAAATTATGATGACTGAAGCAAAAGGCCTCTTCTTCTTCAAATATATAAGCAAATATTAGCCTGGTGTAATTCTCCATAGTAACTCACGCCGTTATAAAGCGGCCCTAAGTGAATGGTATTATGTCAACAATTTACAATAGATTTAAAATCTAGGTTCTTCTGGCCCTAGATGAAGAAATTTATAAGGCTCTCATGGGAAAAGGCTAAGTCGAAAGACTGTTCCCTGCATGATGCCTCGATCTGAAATATTGTTTTCTCGAGCTAGCATCTAAAGCTCTCTGAGAGCATAGATCAAGCAAGGTGCAAGAGAGCTCGAATTTAAGCTGGGAAGTGAATTGCTGGCTTGCTGGGAAACGTACCGATAATTAAGAGTGCAATCAATTCATGAAAATCGAAGCTAAAGCCATACAAGTAACGTCTACTTAATTCTAAAAGGTAGAAACAGAAATATAAATTAATTGTATCCCTGAACTATGTATATGGATCGCTTTCAATCAGAAATAAAATATTCTTTGTTTAATTTGTAGCACCCAACCTTGTGACTGGTAGCTTAAACCCGCGCCATAAAGGCACGGGTTCTAATCCAAACGCCTCTAGATTCTCCGTTAACCATGCGATATATCGGCCATTTTTCTAAACAGCATCCTTTGTCTTTAAACCTGGGACATCGATCCTAACGTGCATATGCAGGAAGAGGCCTCAACCAGTTCGCAGCGGCACTGTAAATCTCTGTTATGAAACGTGCAAGGCCATTCAGATTCATTTCATGCATGTGGTGCTACCTCTTTTTATTTTTTTATGTAAGTTCATGTGGTGTTACCTTACTACATATATATTGTTTAAACCATAGAGTACTGGTTTGTCGGGACACATACTCTAAAAGGATTTTTAAAGTAACTATCATGCATGGTTTGATGGCCGGGGGAGGAAGGGGGGTGGAGAGAGCAACCTCACATCAGGTGCTTGCCCTTGTGATTGCGCCAGTGGGATCGCATGTACACAGCTTTCGCTTTCACCATTGCATATATATGTCACACGTACGTGCATGCATGCTTGTGTGTTGTGTGGGGGAGAGAGAGAGAGAGAGAGAGAGAATAGCAGCAGAGGGCAGAGTAAAAATTACCGTTGTCAGTGGATGACAGGCAGATAAAAAAGTTCAACAAATCCTACCATATATTCTGCCTCGAAGGAGACCGGCGCAGCAAGCGTAGTATAGTGTGTCACAGCATCTCCCAATTCAAGCACCCAAAGTTCCCTAAACAAAGCAAAAGGCTCAATCGATCCCGACTTCCCCACACCCCCGTACTGAATTCTATAACCCTTCCTTCTCACACGGCAACTCTTCACCCATGTGCCTCCCTTTGTCCCTGCTCGCAGCTAGCACTTCATGCATCCCCTAGTTTCAGAAGGCACACAAAACTTAACCCGGCCCAGCTGTACTGTGCTTCCCCACCGTCGGCCCTAGCCCTTAAAAACTCTGAGCAAAAGCAGGCCCCAAACCAAGCAAACCCTAACAACCCAACACAGGACAAAACCAGAGCCAGTGTGCTTTAAAGATCCCTTTTACACGGATGTGGTGCTTCTCAGAAAACCAATGCAAGAATCCAAACCTCCCCCTTGACATCCATTGCCATCGCACAGAGCTTACACCAATATGGCAACCAGCTTCCCCACGTACCCCCAAAGGGAGAAAACCTGTTCATCCCACACGAAGCCTGTCTTCAGTTTCACCGCTCTAAAGAGGGAACTTTTGTTGGGCTCGTTCTTAAATTCTCCTGTCGCCCATTTAAGTCAAACGTGACGTCTAACGCGTATCCCCTTCTTCTGGGTGTTTATATAATACACAGAAAAAGCCTACTTGTACTCCCTTAAGACACTTCTTACATCAACAATACATCTACATCGATCTATTACAGTGTGCTCCATTAATTTGACGAAGATAGTGTGAACAAACAACAGCAGGTGGGGAGCAAGGAGTGTCTTAAGGATGTGTACCAAGGGTGGAAGAAGGCATTATCCTAATAGATCGATGAACAAGCAACAAGTCTGCATGTGGATATTTATATATATCAATACAGCACTGAAACGTCGCCAGGTATCCTGCATGGTCTAAAGCGCTGAACCTTCTTTTGGAAAGGAGTAATAGGACTAGGGTTAATTAGGGCTGTAGGGTTCTAGGATTTTAGTGGTAACTGTTGGTTAGGGGGGAGGAGGGGTGACTTTAAGCGCGTAGTAGGCTTCATAGGGACTTTCATCCGTGGATAAATGCGTGTGGGAGAAGAAACAAAAATTGCGCAGAAGGCGCTGGGGTTTATTCCCTCCCATGCATTAAAAATACAGTTGTGGGGAAATACTATAATGGGATGATTCCATGCGTGGTGGGTGGGGCTTCCTTGGGTTTCGAAGTGGAAGAGGAAGAAGGCAGAAGAACAGGACATAAGCAGATGGATTTGTGCAGAGAGATCTGGCTCATGCCGGAACACCACAGGGAAAAGGGAATCCATGTACTGATGCATCTGATCAGTTATACCCTGCTGAGGAGAGACCTACATGCATGTGGGTATAGTTCTACTGCAGGAATATATATCAGCCAAACCCGCTAAGTGGGCACCATAACAAACAAGCGACGGGTCTCACCACTTCCCATGCAGTACCAATCAGCTGGTTCCCCTTCTTAAATTCCACACGCTCTCTCTCTCTCTCTCTGTGTGCATGTGGCCGGGTTCAGAAATTGCAGACTAGAAATAATTGATGCATTCATTACGCTATGAGGCAATTCAGCACTCTTTCACACTCGTATTGCCACTCTTGTTTTAGTTCTCCAAATACCGTAGACTTCACAGTCCTTGTTTTCCCTCCCTTAAAGTTGGTGAGAGGCAATGATCTCGCGAATTCTGATGATATCTTGTGTTACACACTAATTCAGCTGTGTGTACCGTGTTCGTGGACATCCAGAAACTCTCTACTAAACTTCTTGTCTAATATATATTCCATCTGAAAAGCCAGAAAGCTAAATCAAATTAATGTCGTTCTCAGAAAGAGGATTGGCAAGAGAACTTCAAGCATCCAAGGATAGGCAATATTGTTTCAAATGTAAGGTTTCCTGAATCAGATGACAACCAAGAAGATGCAAACTGGGTACCACATGGAAAGTTTTCCAGCATCATATTAACCAAATAGGCTTAAGTTGATTCTCCTAAAGGGTATAACCTTTTACTCCATTTTTCTAGCTTTGAATCTTTAGAAAAATTTTACTAAGAACCCCACCAGTACTGTCTTCACTGGATAAAATTAATTATCAGATGATAATACTACTGACCTGCAACACCACTAGGAATGTGCATGGATTGGAACGCCCGGATGCATTTTTCATCGAAGCTCGTGTTAATTTGCAGCCGGCCGCTGCAGCCCGAAACGGGTTTCAGCTATTTGTTCGGGTGTGCCTTCAATTTTAACCATTGAAGTATCTATCCGAATCTATTGCCAATACATGATGATTTGGGAAAGATATTAATTAACTACGTACGAGACTAATGCCGCAAAGAAGTCTTATGATTAATGCAACAGTGCCACAGAGATCATGCGTTTTCATCTCTACTATATACGCACCACCTAGATGTCTCTTGTTGTTACAATCTGCAAATTGAAGAGGACTGCAAGTCTAGAGGAATCTATCCCAAGAAGACAAAGGCCATTTGCCACAATATGAGGAGGGGATCGAAGGAAAAAGATGGAAAGACGTGGACTAAGAAAAAGGAGGGAGCACGGGGAAATACAAATGAACACAGAGAGAACTTCCACTGGAGCACGAGGGGGCACAGAATCCTATTTAACCTTAGGCCCATCTCCAAGCCTAAGCTCGAGGTCTAATTCCTCGATAATAGGGGTAGGGCCAGCTCCAAGTACCTCAGATCGGAGAGGAGGACTCCCGCCTGGGGATGAACCCACACCAATGAAAGGGATGGCTACATCGATCCTCCTCCTCTTGGTACTAATGGCGACCTCCTCCTCCTCGAAGCGCCCATCTCTCTTGATCTCGCAGTCCCTCTCCTTCAGCTTCTGATCACCCTCGCTTCCCAGCTTCAGCTCTGGAACAGTTAGTATCTGAAGCGAAAACGGATCCGAGTCCAACCTGGCGATGGAGAAGAGGGGCCCCCTCTGGTCCTCTTTCACCAGAGACGATGAGTGGGAAGGGGAGACCAAAGTATGTTCGCTACAATTTTCATGACTGGAGGCCGCTGAAACCCTAGAAGGGGAGAGAGGCGGTGCAGCAGCACCACCACCACCACCTGGGTCGGCGCTCGCCTTGGGGATATTGCCGTACACCAATGGGCGCTGCGCGGGGAACGGGGTGCTGCATGGATTCGGAGGGTGATGCTGCTGCTGCTGCTGGTGGAGACGGCCGATCTCCATGTGGACGTTGGTCGGGGAGGACAGCCTGAGCCGGGCTCGGTCCCGCCGGTGCACGTTCATGTGGCCCCCGAGCGCCTGCGCCGACCGGAATTCTCTCCTGCAGAAGCTGCAGGAATAGGATCTGGGAGGCCACACGCAGCCGCCCAGGTGCCCGGCTGAGTCCTCTGCAAAGGCTTGCTCCTCCCACGAGTCGCGGTATGAGGCGGTTGCAGTGGCAGCAGCGAGGGGTGGGAGATGCGGCATCCCTCCCAGTTTCGTTCTGCTCCACAACCAATGCCTACTTTGATCCATTGCGGCCGACACAAGTGTGTGGAGATTGCAGGTGTGAGATTAGATGCATAGGGGAGAAGTGACCGACCTTAGACAGGGAAGGAAATTGCAACGATTTCTCTGGGAAGGAGGAGGTTTCCCTGCTGTTTGCTGTGGGAGAGGGGGATACAGAAGGTGGGGAGCATCTCTGTCCAAGTTGGAGACAAGGGAAGACGAAGAGCAGCACAGACAGCTGAAGAGGCCGGGTGGTGTGTCCTAGCTGCGGGTTTTACCTGGGGGTGCTTAATTACAGTAGTTTCGGCAGATTCTAGCGAAGCTATTTTCTACTTTCAGCTGGGTGAAGGCCCCTCGGCCTTATCTGTCACTATTAGGCCCCCTAGACTGCTTCAAAGGGACCGGGACAGCTGCTTCTCGGCAATTACAAGAGAGCTTGTCATCTCATGAGGCATAATAACACAGAACTCTGCGCATTTTTCCCACAACCTATGTATCTGTCTAATCTTGCCTAGATACACAACTCTGTGCATCTTTTTTCCCATAACATATGTATCTGTCTAATCTTGCCTACATACATATATATATATATACGTGGCGCTGGAAGTTTGAGGAAACTATCTGTAGCTCCGTAGAAACTCCGTTACATCAACTCTCTATATTGTATGCGTCGGAAATAATAATTTTGCATGTGAAAGGTTGCCCAGGACAGTGTGTGTGCATGGAGGCATCCTTGTCCGTTACCACCGGCGCATTAAATTAAGTGTGTGAGGAAAGGGATGGACCATTACAATTTTTGTTTTCTCGTTGTTAGTTTTAAATTGCTTCGTCAGGACGGGGTCACTGCTGATTCTTCCTCTTCACTTATTAATTTTTAGGCATTTGGTTAAATATATGGAGACTATCTTCAGGTTATTAATAAACTAGCTAATACGCATAATCTTTTACATCCATTGGCATATACGAATCTGGGAATGCTCAGCGTGCATCCATGCTGACACTGGAGGCACACATATATATATATAAGCACATGAAAACATCTGTCTTCGATCAGTGTCTCACCGAAATATCTTTGTAATATGGTGTGAAGAGCAGATATAAATTACTCATTATCACATATTTATTTTTGTTGGAATATTTGGGCATAGTCCCCTCTTGGACAATAGTCCCGTATTAGTTAAATGAGTTGTGGTTCATGTACTTATGACTCTGTGCCTGTGTATCTCAACACCGCGATTTTGTGGATTCAATATGGTATTAGAGCATGGTCTTGACCCAACTCCTCTAGTCACCTCCACCCGATTAATGTCCATGGCCCATCTTGGCCGTGAGGGGGAGTCACTACAAGAAAAAGTGGCTATAGCGACCGAATTAGCGACCGATTAAATCGGTCGCTAGTCGGTCCCAAATAGAGACCAATTCGGAGACCGAAATAATCGGTCGCATAACCGAGACCGTTTCAGCGACCGCATATATATAGGTCGCTAATCGGTCGCTATTATTGCGACCGAATTAACTTCGGTCTCCAGTCGGTCGCTGATGCCGTTATACTTCCTACTACGACCCCCGCCCGCCCGAGCCCTCCCGCCCGAGCCCCCCCCCTCCCGCCCGAGCCCCCCCTCCCGAGCCCCCTTCCCCTGCGGCCCCCTCTCCGCCCTAGCCCCCCTCCCCGCTCCCGCCCGAGCCCCCTCCGCCGGAGCCCCCCCTCCGCCCGAGCCCTCCCGCCCGAGCCCCCCTCCTCCGCCGGAGCCCCCCTCCCCGTGCTGCCTCCCGCCCGAGCCCCCCTCCGCCGGAGCCCGTCGCCGCGCCGCTCGCGTCGAGTCGCCGTCGCCGCTCGCCCTGCCGTCGTCGCCCTCCGCAGGTACCTCTCTCTCTCTCTCTCTCTCTCTCCCTTCCCCCTCCGTCACCGGCCTGCTCCCCTCCCCCGCCGGCCTACTCCCCTCCCCCCTGCGGCCCCGTCGCCGGCTTGCTCCCCTCCCCTCCCCCCTGCGGCCTGCGCCCCCGTCCCCCTCAGATCTCCTTCCCATCCCCATGCCCCTCCCCCTCCGGCCTGACCCCTCTGATCCCCCTCCCCTTCCCGTCCCACTCCGCCTCCCCCTCTGCCTCCGACGGTCTCCTCCCTTCCTCCCCTTCCCGTCCCCTCAAATTCTATCTTAACTCTGGGTCTTTCTTCCTATTCTTCTTATCGTTGACATGTTCACAAACTGTGATATTGTTCTCCAATATCAATCTTCAATGGTGAAGGCTGTTTCATTGTAACCAAGTAACTAACCATGACCTTGTTAAGCCTTCTTGTTAGAGCCCAATCTTAATTGACCAGGCTTGTACTCAGTTATGGACTCAGCCTCCTCTTAGGTATCAAAATCACTAATGTTGAATTGAAGCACCTTGATGCTAGGGACTTCTCTGAAATTCAGTTTACAAGTTGTTGATGCAATAACCAATTTAAAATTTAAATATATAGTGAGATAAAGATGCATAATAAACATTCTTTTTTCAACTATATACTTGTTTTCTTTAAAAAGTTGGTGGTGTTATTTTCAATATATATGATGAAACATTTCGCTTCTGTCTAAAAAGTTGTGTATTCCCTCAGATGGCTCATGGCTGTAAATCTGTAACATTGCTGGGCCTCAACAACTTTTCTTTTTATGGTTTTCATTGCTATTGCAAGTTACTTTTATATAGAAAGATATGACTTCAGTGTTTTTATCCATATTTTGATTGAAAGGTTTTTTATACTTTATTTTACCCCATAGCTTTGCGAAATTTGATTTACATCTTTGATGGCAGGTATCAGGAAATCCTTACAGATCCTAGTTATGCAGGCCAATTTGTTCTGATGACAAATCCTCATATCGGCAACACTGGTGTTAATCCAGGTGTGCACAATGATCCATGCTGATGTGAAGAGTAGAAATTTTGTAGGAATTTCGTCCATTGAATTGGGTTTCTGATCTTTGTAAATATTTTTCCGTAGATGATGAAGAATCTAAACAATGCTTCCTTGCCGGTTTAGTAATCAGAAGCCTAAGTATTTGGTACGCTTAGTTCTTATCATTGATCATTTGTTATATTACAGCTGAAAAGTTATTTAAATGATCTGAAAATTCTTTTTTTCTTGTTTATGCATACCTATGAATCAGTACCTCTAACTGGCGGTGCACAGAGTCACTTGGTGATTACTTGGCAAAAAGAAACATCATGGGGATATGTAAGCACAGTCATGAAAGACAATAATCTTTTCACTTTTGTTGCCTTAATTAGAGGCAAATATCTTATGCAATTTCTATGGAACAGATGATGTAGATACCCGTGCCATAACTCGTAGACTAAGAGAAGATGGTAGCCTCATAGGTGTGTTGAGCACTGAGGAATCCAAGACAGATGAGGAGCTCTTGGACCTATCCCGAAAATGGAAAATTGTTGGTGAGATTCAGTTTTATGTTAATCATCTCTTTCTCTTTCTCCTTTCTTTCATAGCATTGGCATGCCCAGATTCAACCCTTTTCCAGCAGAGTAGCTAGATCCAAATTGGGCATTTTATAGAACCTTCAGAAAAATTCAGATCATGTTTCAGATTTTCAACCATTTCACAGTGCATGTTGAACCGTTTCTATTACTAAATAAGAACCTTTATCTATGGTACTGCGATATTCCTGAAAATTGTATTTTCTCCTGCTGATCTGGATCCCATTTTCCCAATTCAAGCCCTATCTGACCAATTTTTAAAACCATTCAGTGTCTCACTTGAGCTCTGTTCCCTTGGTGTTAAAGAGGAAACACTCACTTTATAAACCAATTGAAGAAAGCATGAGCCACAATTTGCAGTATGATATTACTGCATGTCTGTATGATGTTGACCTAGAAATCAGGGTTGGCATGGTACGAGTCAGCCCGAGTTGTGCCAGCTGGGCCGCTTGACTTCTTCTTTGTCCACTTAAGCTGACTAGTATTGATTCGGTTGTTGACTTGGACCGACCTAGGATCTTCGTGGCATGGTACGAGTGGGCCGACTTGCACTGGTACGGTCTGAGTCGGCCAACCCTGCTAGAAATTATAGCCCTTGAGGCTAGTGCATGTAAAAGTTGCCCAAATTGAGGATCATCTCAGATCTTAGGGTGCGCTTGGCAACACAATAGGATTATGGATTTTTTCCATGATCCTTTAGCGCCGCTTTGATAGAGGGTTAGATAAATGGAGGGATATCCTTCTTGGATTAGTCTGTCACTCCACTTACTCTCATGTACTTTGATAAGAGAGGTGGGTTAAACTGTTCCACCTATTTAGATGGGTCACACTATCCAGATTAGATGAGGGTTATCTTTCAATCTAACCCGAATATTTGTATCCCTCTATCAAACCAAAAAAGGAACAAAATGGAGGTTATCCCCGGGACAAGTGGGGGATAATCCCCTATCAAAGCGGCGCTTAGAGAGTGAAAAAGCTGGTGGAGACCAGCGTTTGGAGATTATGAAAAGTGTTCCCTTTTCTCCCTATCTCTCTTTAAAACCCATAATCCAGCTTTGGAATAATCTGACATGACAAGGGTGCATTTGGTGAGACTTTGGGGCTTGGGGATTTTGAGGTCATAATCCACCCCCTATTGTGTTGCCAAATGCGCCCTTAGCCTTTGGCACCATGCCACCATCTCATTGGGTAAGAGAGAAGAATTGTCCTCCTCCATCATCGTCATCATCATTTCCTCCTCCATTGTTGTGTCCTCTCTTCTTCCTTCTCCGCCTTATTCTTCTTTTTGATCCAAGCGTGAGTTGCATCTCAGGATCTACGGAGAGAAAGATCTTGAGAGATGTCAATCCATGTCAAGCGTGAGTTGCATCTCCGATTTGGTATGGCTGTTCACTTTTTCAACCCTATTTCAAAGGTAGGACTTGTCAGAACTGACGGAATCCAAATCGGATGCCCGGTTTGAGCTCGGCGCTCAAACTTCATTTTTAAAATACACTTAGTTCAAATGAACTGTTAGGACGGGGCATTTGGTTCTAAAATCTGAAATACCGGTCGGATGGCCGTGCCGATCATTCCAATACGACCGGGGAGATGAAAGTGACTTGTCAGAACTGACGGAATCCAAATCGGATGCCCGGTTTGAGCTCGGCGCTCAAACTTCATTTTTAAAATACACTTAGTTCAAATGAACTGTTAGGACGGGGCATTTGGTTCTAAAATCTGAAATACCGGTCGGATGGCCGTGCCGATCATTCCAATACGACCGAGGAGATGAAAGTGACTTGTCAGAACTGACGGAATCCAAATCGGATGCCTGGTTTGAGCTCGGCGCTCAAACTTCATTTTTAAAATACACTTAGTTCAAATGAACTGTTAGGACGGGTCCGGGGGTCTAAAATTCGAAATACCGGTCGGATGGCCGTGCCGATCATTCCAATACGACCGGGGAGATGAAAGTGACTTGTCAGAACTGACGGAATCCAAATCGGATGCCCGGTTTGAGCTCGGCGCTCAAACTTCATTTTTAAAATACACTTAGTTCAAATGAACTGTTAGGACGGGGCATTTGGTTCTAAAATCTGAAATACCGGTCGGATGGCCGTGCCGATCATTCCAATACGACCGAGGAGATGAAAGTGACTTGTCAGAACTGACGGAATCCAAATCGGATGCCTGGTTTGAGCTCGGCGCTCAAACTTCATTTTTAAAATACACTTAGTTCAAATGAACTGTTAGGACGGGTCCGGGGGTCTAAAATTCGAAATACCGGTCGGATGGCCGTGCCGATCATTCCAATACGACCGGGGAGATGAAAGTGACTTGTCAGAACTGACGGAATCCAAATCGGATGCCCGGTTTGAGCTCGGCGCTCAAACTTCATTTTTAAAATACAAGATGAAATTTGAACTTATATTGTGTGTGTGTATTTATATATATGAAAATGAGCTGGCTTAAACTATTGGCATACTCTTGTTAATGCTTGATTTCTTTATTAAGTCTTGTTAATGCTTGATTTCTTTATTAAGGATTTGATTATAATTTTTTTAAATGATATACAGGATCATCCGTCGCGAGATGTTGGACGAGACGACGACCAGGATGATGTTGGACGAGACGACGACCAGGATGAGACATATGTGGAGGATTTGTGATTTTATTTTAGTTGTGTATGTTGTCATTTTATTATTATGGATGTATGATTAATTTGTGATTTTATTTTAATTGTGTGTAATTTGAGGTTCGTGGAGATTGTGATCCGTGTAGTTGATTTATTATTGTTTTATGAAATTGTTATTTATCAGGTGTTTGTATGTGATGAATTTGAGATTTGTCGATATTGTTGTCTGTGTAGTTGATTTTATATTTATGTTATGAATTTGTTATTTATCAGGTAATTTATTTATCAGTTTAAATAAATTTTTAAAAAAAAATAATGCAAAATTAGCGACCGCATGGAGACTGAATTGCGACCGAATAGCGACTATACGTTATATTTCTTTTATTAAATAATTATACTTTGCGACCGACTGGCGACCGAATTGAGACCGAATAAATCCGATAGGTTAATTTTATTTTTAAAAATACAACATAATTAGAGACCGAATAGCGACCGAATTCAGACCGACTTAATGAGCGACCGATCAGGCGACCGATTATAATCGGTCTCTGATAACGACTGATACTGCGACCGAATTATGTCGGTCGCTATATAGCGACTATTATATAGCGACCGACATATTCGGTCGCTAGATAGTCTCTGTTCGGTCGCAATGCAGATTTGCGACCGATCTACGACTGAATAGCGACCGCTAGGTCGGTCGCTATCCGCGATTTTTCTTGTAGTGAGTGTTGGAATATTTGGACATGGTCCCTCTTAGGTAATAGTCCCGTATTGGTTAAATGAGTTGTGATTCATGTACTTATGACCCTGTGCCTGTGTATCTCAACATTGTTTGTGATTTTGTGGATTCAACAATTTTATCTCGTTACTTTATGTCTAGTCGTCGTTGCTACGTACATGTAAATATTAAGAACAATCTCACGTAAGTGGAGATCAAAATAAACACAAAATCATAATATAAAGTATCACTCCACTCAACGCCTTGAAATTTTGAGTTGAATAGCTCAATAATTTCATTATGATATCAGATTTAGATTATGATATGAGCTACATAAGATCCCATGCATGTTTATCAGGATCCATGTAAAATGGCTTAAATCAGTGTGCATGTGAGGGGGTGCACCAAAACAGTCTCACATTGATAAAAGGGACAAAGCAAAATTAATGTGTTTAAAATAATATAGAACTCTCTTCACTCGATGCAATTTTGAGTTGGGTGGTTCAATAATTTCAATATAACATCAAAGCACCAGTTCTCCTCTCTAGATCATGGCATCTTCAACAAATCCTCCTCCACCAACCCAGTCAACTTAATTCACTCCAACCTACCTAGATCGCGTCGATCTCGTACCCTGACATATCCCATATCAAAAGTCTCAATCCAACGGAATTCAATATGATATCAGAGTCTATAGTTACGATCTGAACCACACACGTTGTATGTGACATAATTCCCATGACAAAGCCATAATTAAGTCGACTTGCATGCGAGATGACATATTATAAAAATAATATCGCACCGATTAAGTGGAGACCAAAATAAAATAAGAATATAATGAATGTGGAATCTCTCTCTACTCAATGTCTTATGATCGATTTAAGTTAGATGGAATAATAACAAACTAGTTTGTCTAAATAAGTTATCAATCTACATAAAATAAAGAAAAATAAGTTATGGCCATCATTTCCAAAGGATGCAGTATTTGCTAACTAACTTTCCACCGGATCCTCTGAAGCCAACTTCACTACGAAAAGCCAACAGTCATCTGGAAGACAACTTGAAAATTAACTGTCTCAGACCAGAGGGTTGAGAGGAATTCACTGTACAGCTGCAGCTGTATTATATATCAATAAGGATGACGTACAGTTGTGACTGACACGTATATATGTAGGGGCTGCTATATATTAACAACAAATGGTAGGGATACCATCTCAGACATTCTATAATGATGATTTCCAAGTGAAGCATGCATGAGATTTTTATATATAAATATATATATATCCTTGCATATATATTAAATTATTTACTGTCAGTTGATGTTGTTGGATCCGGAAAAAAGGCTGCACAAGGTTTTAGCACCATATGTCTCGGGGAAAGACCTAACCAAATGGCTCCATAATGTGGACGGTATTTGTTACGTTTACGTGCTACATATTAATTTATCAACAAAGTCACCATGAAAAAAGGCCAACTTTATTAAGTTAATGGTTATCACACCTTAAAGGCAAGTTAGTTAGACGTATCATCAAACCATCACATCAATAGAAGATATACAGGACTCATGCAGATGTGTCCTGCATTGATAACTTCATGAAATCTGCTAGATCTGTAATTTGGTTTACATTTGGGAATGTAAATTTAAAAAATATAAGTAAATCTAATAATTTTTCCACCTAAATAATTTTTTTTTATTTCTTACATTGTCTCAATTCAGACGTAGATGTCATGGTGCATTCGGGGATCATATTCTACTCTATTCTTGAGTATCCCATGACTAAATTTTTTTTGGACAATATGAGAAGCATCAAATTCTCTCAATACTTGTCTTCTTTTTTTAACTTCGTTAAGTCAAACAATCCCTTCCCAAATGGTGCATCATGATCAGCGTAAGATTATGTTCAAAGAAAAGAATAGCAAGCCACGTGCATAATTAATTATAATCTTAATCAGGACATGTATTTAAAACGTTGACAGGTTAATTACAATTCAATTATGATATTGACACATCAATTTCAGTATCCAATTTTTGATGCTTTCCTTTTCTAGTTATTTGAATTAGAACGCACGTAAATTGGTTAAAGTTATGCTTCAATAACAATTTATGCCAAACAAAAGTGTAGGACGTTTGATTTTGCATAAGAAAGATTTTCATTCTACAAAAAGAAATTGATGTACCTTTCATTTTTAAGAAATATTACTATCAAAATGTAGCCTCTTTTTCTACCTCCAATGTTCTGCTCATCCATATGCAACATCAGCCACGTCAAAACCAACATCAAAGATTTTTTGGATTACTCTTTTTCAAATGTTTGATATGTGTTGAGATGTGACTCATATTCAAACTAATTCAGCGGTTGAAGCAGTTTAATTAGGGGACTTAGACGATGGATCATCTAAGTTCAGGATAGACAAAATCCAAGTTAGACGATGGAGTACAAGTCAAAAGAAGTCTCAGCAATTTAGACAATAGATCATCTAAGTAGTGAGACTATAGGTGAGTTAGACGATACAACTTGAGATCTTAGACGGAACATCGTCTAAGTGGAGAACTTAAACAATAAAATGTCCAAGTTAGAAAGTGAAGCTGACTTAGACAGAGCAACGTTTAAGTGAAAGACTTAGACGATGAGATCATCCAAATGAAAAACGTAGACGATGCATCATCTAAATTTACAAAACGACAAAAGCAATGAAAGATTTAGACGATAGCATCATTTAAGTCATAAATCCAAACAAAGAGGACTAAGGATTAGGTGGAGTCCAGGTAGAAAGTGGATGATATGTCCTACACAATGCGTGTGGTATTTCTATACAGTCGGGAGTCTGGAAAGGGGTGCTTTTATCATTGTAATCACGGCCAATAATTGGAAGAATATTCTCTTTTACTGTTAGAGATTATTTGTTGGGTAGTGTCCAGAGTTCCTATATATGTGATGTATTGAGAACAGGGGAAATCCAACCTAACCTTGTAACCTGAGAAGGCGAGTCTCAGAGATAGGCTGTCGATGCTGTATTTCTATTTTTGGTGTCAGTGTAGAGAAGAAAGTTGAGGAAGATTCCATAGACATAGGGAGGCAATCTGACCAACCAAATCATGTATGTCTATGTGTTCTCTCTCTCTCTTATCTTCTCTTTCCTTCTCTCTTCTTCTGTGCATCTTTGTTTCTATACGAGTAATCAGTCATCATCATCTTCTAACACGGGTGAGGGCGATGAGATTTCTGCTACAAGAGGTACTCAATAGATTGGTATCAGAGAGATGTTTTGCGCAAATCTACAATATGGGCTCAAAGATGAGTGGACTGATGAAGGCTAAGTTCGACAAGTTCAATGGTAAGTGCAATTTCAGTCTATGGCAGATGAGAGTGAAGGATCTACTGATTCAACAGAGAGTCAGTAGGGTCTTGGCAGGAAAGAACCCTGAAAAAGTGGACTAGGAGGCCGGGATTAGGGGGAAGTGGAGCAGATAGCGTTCAATACAATCCGGATGTGTCTTGTAGACTAGGTCCTGTATGATGTGATGACAGAGAAGATAGCAAAAGGATTATAAAAAAAGTTGGAGAGATTGTATATGGCCAAGAGCGTCACCAACAAGTTATTCCTGAAGAAGGAGCTATACGGTCTTCGGATGGTCAAAGGGGGGATTAGATTCAGCACATCAACAAATTTAATCAGATCATCAATGATCTGTCATAACTCGAGGTCAGATTTGATGATGATGATAAAGTCATCATGATGTCATGCTCTTTAACCATTCCATTTGATAATCTGATCACGACACTAATATATGGTAAGGAGAGTTTGTGATTTGAGGAGGTTGCTATAGTCCTCAGGTTAAATGAGAGAAGGAGGAGGTGCAACATGAATGAACCTCTTTCTAAAGGTCTGATGGACAAGGATAGAAGTCGTAGAAGATCTAAGGATAAAAATCAGATAAGGAATAGAGGAAGGTCCAAATCTAATGTTAAGAAGGCAGAGTGGTATAGATGTCATCAAAAAGGACACTACAAAAGAGATTGTCCTCCGCTAAGTAGAAAGCAGAGGGGAAGAGAGTTGTTCAAGCTGATTCAGTAAGTGTAGCAGCTGACAGATCTGGTGATGCGGAAGTGCCATTAGATGATGTAGAATTGTTGATAGCATCATCAAGTAATGATCTTTTTCTTACATCTTGGACCATAGATTATGGGTGTTTGTTCCATTATTATCAACACATGAAATGATTTGATACCTATAGGAGTTATGAGGGTGAAGCAGTTGGGCTCAGTGATGATCACCCTTACAACTAGTTGGCATTGAGAACATCATAATCGAGATGCATAATGGAATCATCAGGACACTAGGAGATGTCAAACATGTTCCAGAACTAAAAAAGAATTTGATATCTCTAGATTATTTAGAGAAGTATGGACTTGGTCTGTCAGCGGCTCCAGATAGTGGCTTGTTCAAAATCAATGAAGGTGCTCTGGTTGTTGTGAAGGGAAAGCGAATTGAGAACAATCGGTACAAATTGTTTAAGAGTACAGGTGTAAGCAATGTTGATGTATCATCTTCAGCAGAGAGTAGTATTGAGCATACCACTCTATGACATATGCAGTTGGAACATATGAGTGAGAGATATATGATGGAACTCCACAAGAGAAAGCGACTGTCATGAGTAAAATCTTGCAAAGTAGATTTTTACAAATTTTGTGTACTGGGGAAATAGTGCAGAGTCCAATTCAAGACCTTTACGCACAGAAGTAAAGAGGTTTTGGAATTAGTACACTCAGATGTTTGGGGACTCGTGTCAATCTCATCATTGGGAGGTGCATTATACTTTATGAGCTTCATAGATGATTACTCCTGGAAGGTATCGTTTTACTTCATGAAGCAATAGTCAGAAGTTTTCACCAAGTTCAAGCTATAGAAGGCTAGGGTTGAGAAGCAAACTGATATACAAGTGAAATGTTTAAAGTCTAACAATGGCATAGAATACATAGCAAGCTAGTGAGTTCATGGATTTCTACAGGAATGAGGGGATTGTAAGATTGTTTATAACTCCCGATATCTCACAGCAAAACAGAGTGGTAGAAAGGATGAAGCGAACACTGCTTGAAAGAGCTAGATGCATGAGACTATAGGCCAGCTTGCCCAAGTCTTTCTGGGCTGAAGCTGTAAACATAGCATGTCATCTAGTTGACAGGTCACATTCGTTATCACCATCTCGGCATCTGTATGGGAATCCACGGCTCACGGCTCACGAAAATTTATGGAGGTCCTTGGATGAGTCCTCTTATTTGTCACGAGAAATACGAGACCAAGAGGGATATACTCATCAAAGGGAGATATAAATAACTAAAAATGATATATATGCATGAACTTAAGCGCACCGGGGTGCATGTAAGTCAACATAAAATCTAGCAGAACAGCACACAGGAGGTACTTCTCGGGAGATGAACGTGATGCTCATAGATATTGCGTTCAGAAAGCGATTACTAAAATGACCATGTCCCGACTCTATGAAGCAGGAGAAGAAACCCACTTGTATGCATAAAAATCAATGCAAATACAGATGTAGCACAATCAGAAGAGACTAAAATATATATCACATGCTTAATAATAAATAAATTAACATGCAAAGTCTAAAAAGAAGGACTGGAAATGAGAAAACTGATATTGAACAAAGAGACCTACCTAAACGCGGACTCTACAGGTGACACGTCCAAAATGTGGTCACTATGCAGGCCAGGTCCTACCAGGGACTCGAAACACGTAGAAAATAGAGTGAAAATGTCTCACTCAAATCAAACAAGTTAAGGATGAAGTATTTTTTATGAATTTCGGTTGACCTTTTAATATTTTAATTAAGCACAAATTCCCTCAAGAAATAAAAATCATGTTAACAAGTGCATTTATCGTTATAACCAATTATTAGACAGGGCCAATAATTGAGGGAATGTTCTCTTTTACTGTTAAGGAATATTTGTTGAATAGTATCTAGAGTTCCTATGTATGCGATGTATTGGGAAAGGAAAAATCTAACCTAACCTTATAACCTGAGAAGACGCGTCTCAAAGGCAGGTCGTCGCCGTTGTATCTCTGTTCTTGGTATTAATGTAAGAAGGAAGCTAACTGAGGAAAGGTTCATGGATGTAGGGAGACAATCTGGCCAACTAAATCACGTAAATCTCTATATGTTCTCTCTCTCACATATATACACACACATATCTTCTCTTTCCTTCTCTCTTCTTTTGTGTATCTTTATTTCTATACGAGTGATCAGTCATCATCATCTTCAAATGCGAGTGAGGACGGTGAGATTTTCGCTACAAGGGATACTTAACAATATGGTTGCCTGACAACTTTGTTAAAGTAAAACTAGGCTTGCTATCTAGATGGTCGGAATTGGGTAAGACTGTTGGCCAAGGATCGAAGGAGTACCTGGGCAATAATTTAAAGGTTAGTAATCGGTTAAAGAATTATTTAAGCGGGAGACTTTTCCTAATCAAGGTTTCTTTGCCAAGCCACAAAAATGCATGCCTCCATATAGACGTTTAACCATTGGTATATTTATTCAAACGGCATATATATATAGTTTCATTAAAAAAATCACCCAATAACTTGTGCTACTCCACCTCTTGTTGTTTGTATATAGGAATCTGATCTTTGCGTCATGTCTTCAGGATCAGGTCAATATAAGGGATCAAGTTTATTCGCTTATATATCTTCAAAGGCACTTGTATACGTTCAAGATATTTTTTCCATATATAAGCAAATGTTTTCTAATTCTTTTTACTGCATTCATTCATGCCCAGGGGCACGAGGAGATGGCTAAACAAATTAACGAATCTAATCTCACCGTGGAAACGTCACAACTTTTGGGGTCGTTTTGATAATGAAATAAGACGAGTTAAGATGAATTATTCTCGAGTGGGTGAGTTATTCTAATTTGAGAGTCAGAATACATCATTCGGAGTCGCACTGATATGGTTAAGACTCTTAAATTAATTTGAGGTTAACTCATGTCACCTCTCTTATACGAATACTCTATCCGACCTCGGATAAGATAAAATACTAAATTAAAAATATGAAAATTTAAAAATAATTCAACCCGGACCCACCCAAGTTAACTTTATCTTAACCTATGATCAAATTAAGTGGCCCGAGAGGAATGGGATAGCGTGATCCGTAAATTTCAGTTTCGATTGCTTGGGATGTGTTAAAATCCAAATTGATTCCCACAGGAGAATAATAAGATAAAGTCCAAGTGCACAGAGGTCCAAGAGTAGCTGTCAAGGGATGTGTCGTCCTTCGGTCTTACAAACCCTTCCACAAGTTTCAAAGAACAAGACGAGAAAGAAGGCCATGCGGGCATCCCAATACGAGAGTCGTATATATTCTCTCGTGTACACGCGCATTTTTATCTAGTCACACAAGAAAATATATATATATATATATATATATATATATATATATATATATATATTATCGGATTCAATGATCGATAATGGATTTTCCTCTCACAAGAAAGGTACATATATATATATATATATATATATATATATAGAATTATATATATATAGAAGCTAATTATAGATATAAATTAATAAACATATATGTTGTCCGGCCCCTCTGGTACGTACGTAGATTTCTAGCTAGCTAGCGACTTAATTAATTGATGGCTTGAATTCTCCCGGCGGCCACACTTGTGCATATGCAAACACAAAAGAGCCACCCACCCTTCTTTAATTCTCTCCAACTTATAAACAAGTAAGAGAAAACCTGCTCATAGTTATCATCAACCCGGAAGGTGTGTGATGAGACATCTGAGATTAAATTATGCGACCGATGAGTTGGACAGAGAAGAAAGGTATCCCATAGTATACTAATCAAGACATGACACTGCGTCACTGAGCGACACAGACCGATGAGACTTGTTTAATTGGTGTCGTGAACATATATAACAACCGCGAAAGCATACAACCTCTCTCCCTCCCTCCCTCTCACTGCCGGGTGTACCACATAGCTAGCTAGTTCTAAACGAGACCCGTGACCTTTTCAACGTACCTTGCCTTTTTGTGGGGCACCAGCTAGCGTTCTTTTCTCCCTCACATTTCGTCCTCCTCCGGCACTGTCGTGCGTCATGCAGGCACTGGTCCGTTTCCTCCGGACGTACGCCTGCAACTCCATGCTAATTAAACAAAGACAAGAATTCATCCTAGACGAGAGGTTTTCTATAGGATCGATGCATGAGACTTGATAGTGTTGGTGTACACCGGCATATATATATATATCGTTGCATGTATTTAGACCTGACCTCACTGTGCTTAATTTTGAGGTGCTATATATATAGCTAGCTAGTAAACACTTCAGTCCTCACATTATTTGCTACTGGGTGTGAACCAGACAAACAACAATAACGATGTTATTATAAACATTCAGCTTGTGAGGTACGGGTCTTCAGTGTTTCCTCTCTGGCAGGCTGGAAGAAACTGTGTGCAAACTATTTATGAAAAGAAAGGTATGAATTAATATGTTATTTTTATCTTATATATATATATATATATATATATATATATATTCCCTCCTAATTAATATATTATTTCGTACGCGCGGTGCCTTGATCATTTGAATATTTGTGTTTCCCCGTTTGGGATTTTTGTCGATTATTATATCAACTGATGGGTTGTCCGCTTATTTACTTTCCTGAAAACATTGGAAAAGTTGTTGCCGGTCGGAGCAGAGAGTTTGCAAGGATATCATATATGGGCTTATGATCTTAAGGAGCGATGTTGACCCAAAAGTCTCTCTTTTTTTTAATTATCTATCTTTGAAAATGTTCCGTGTCTGAACTCTGAAGGGGTAAAAATTAAAGAGTGGGAAAATCTCCCCTAATTATAACCTTTCCCTTTCTTAATTAGGAGGTTTGGCTTTCACTTGTCCCTCTTTCAATTCGATAGGCTTTAATCATTCTCACACTGAGATAATTTAGTTACACATGCTTTTAATTAAGAATGTTTTTAGGAGGATATATATATATATATATTCTTCTCCATTGATCTCTTTTGGGTAGCTAGCTAGCTAGGAGGACATCTTGAATTATTAATTAATCAGCATAACGTACGTCCATGCATAAAGAAAATGCGGAATCTTTCATAGTTTACTACTCATAAAATCGCAATCTAATGGTGATGAGTGACCCTCATTGCATACACATGTTTTAAGTTTTTCTTTGGTAACAGCCATGCATGATCGAGGTGGTAGCCTGTATATACTAATGAGATTATCGTGTTGGTTAGATTGCAAATCATAAAACTATTGGCTACAACGCATCGACCATTTGGAATTTGATCGAATACAGTGGCTTGTACCTTGTTATCTGACGTTTGCCTTTGATGGTGAAATGGGTGAAGGAAGACAGGCTGCATGTTGAGTCTCTCAAGTGTATGCATATATGAGTGTGTTATGTGAATGGAACAGCTTAATCTGCAGCTCTTCCAGAAGTAACTAATTAACGAAAGGGGCGGGCCACTGACGTCTGAAGAAGGGATCGAGCTGAAATTAAACAGATCACTTTAATTGAAGGGAACTGCAAGACTTGATCATTATAATTAATTGTTCACGTACGTAATCGCCATCAAAGGCACCTGGAGTACTCCAAGCTACTACCCCCCCCCCCCACCCACCTTTTGTGTTGTTTTGTTTTAATCTGGTGCCTCAAATGGATAAGTACTGCTGACTGAGTTACAAGCTCGTCGTTGGTGACTCTAAGCTCTGACGTTCCTCCTGTGATATATAGGTGCTTCAACATTTTGGTGAATAATTGTAGAGCAACACGAGAACTTTCAGCGCTTGAGCCACCAGATATGACATGCCCCGTTTGCTTAAAATATTGTGAAAGGGGAAGTGGTGGGACGGCAATTCGCTGTGTTGCTGCTATCTTCTGATTCCATCTTCTGGTAGGAGCTATACATATAGCATGGTGTTTAATATGTATATATCGCCGGCCGGTCACTCCTTACATCGTGTTGAAAGAGCAGTAACCCGATCGAAGGCCTCTAGCTCGGTGGCAGTCTGGTGGGTACGTGAAGGGTGACAACATGTGCTGCTATATATTATGCTAGAGAATTAATTATAAGTTTACCTGAGGACTTCACTGATCAGGAATCCTACGAAATTCTTTGTGCCATCTCCCAAATGCATTTGATTAATTTACTACGTACTTGGAATATTGTATCTTTCCCGATTTTACAGTTACGGCCAGTACTCTAGCTAGTCAAATACTTTGAGGGATGGGATATGATATATATGTAGTCAAATACTTTGAGGGATGGGATATGATAATTAGAATTTTGTACAGGAGGATAAGCACGTACGGTTCTTTAAATATTAGTTATGTTTAATTAATCTCTTGCATGCAATTTCTTCTGTGTAAGTACGTGTGTGTGTTCAAAATATATGTCTTCTAAAATAAAATTAAATATCACCAAACACGTACGTCATATATATATATATGTATCCCTCATCGCCGAATAATTAAAGGATCGGAGAAATTATATATATATATATATATATATATATATATATATATTACTAGCAGGGTGCATGCATGCATGGAACCTTTTCTAAAGCAACGGGCCGGGAAAGAAAGCGAAGCCAGATTTCAAGGCCATTGGAACATGTTGTGTTGTCTAGACATGATTGTTAGGTTGATAAACTGATATATAGTACATGGGAAGATGACATGATGACATCCTAGCTAGAGTTTTTTTTTATATATATACGTAAGCATGGTCAATGCTAGTCTCCGTGGGTAATCAGCCTAGCTAGCAATTGTGAATGATGTAATGTCCGTGACTTTGAGAAGACCATGATGGGAACTAATTAATTGGCGAGGTTTTCCTAGCTTGCAAGGGTTGTTTTTTTGGTTTTTTTTGTTTTTGAGGAGCAGTGTACATGCTGCTAATGAAAGAAGCCTCACGTACGTTTCTCGATCCATATATATATATATATATATATATATATATATATATATATATCGATCCATGGGTAAAGAAGACTGTACATGTGAAGAGATTGCTTGGGGGACCTAGCTAGCTAGGTAGAGGCAAGAGATCTTTGTTCATGCTTCACATACAAATGTGAATCCACCTAATTACCGTGCATATATATAGCTAGCCAGCTAGGCCGACCATATCTATCGTTATCTGGTACCATACTAATTAAACTTTTAAGTCACCATTAAGCAACCGCCACATTAGTTTGTCTTCTATTTCGCGACTGCGACTGCTACAATAGATTCCTTTCCACCAGTTAAATGCCCATCTCTCTCTCTCTCTCTCTCTCCCTCCCTTCCTTCTCCTCTGTATATATGCCGATGGCGTACCTTCTAATTAACCAAGTATGATAATATTTAACAGAATTATGAGGGGGAGGAAATGGACTACGTCACCGTAGGAATTGTGGAAAGCGTGAGAACATTCGTATAACAACGAAGACGCTAATTAGTCTATTTTATTGGTGAGGATCTGTACGTCTCCATGCATGATTGATCTGGTCGATACTACAAATTAAATACTGAGTTGTTACAATGATAAATTTTTAGACGTAGTTAATGGACGATGATAATTAATGATAATAATAATAATAAGCATTGCATGGGCGTCTGTTATCTATGGATGCATGGCTTGTAAGTCCATCAGAGCATGCTGTGGAGACCCCCACTGGTCCCTTAGAGGCAATAAGTTGGAATGCAATATATAATTCCATGAAGAGCCAGCAGAGTCAACATTAATTTGAAATCTAGCTAGCTAGTAACCTACGTACGTCCGCCCCCGGGGCTAACTATCGTTTTTCATCCTCTTGCTACGTTATCTCATCTATCAATACTAGTATTGGCTATATATATATATGTATGTATGTATGTATGTATATATAAACAGATGAGAATTAATTAATGTGCTTCGAGTAGAGAACTACAAGATTAATTAATTATCGTTTTTCATCCTCTTCCTATCTTCTCCAGTTATTTCACAGCTTCAACATGGGCTGAGCGCAAATCATGACACGGAAGGCGATGCAATGGCCTACCTCTTCCCATAATGGGATTAACTATGCTACTATGAACGGGCATTCATTTAATTAACTAAGACGGGTATTCATGAAAGTTTTCTCCATAATTAATTAATTAAGAAGGCTGCCGTGCAATTATATATTATTTAAGCTTACGCAAATAAAAATTTACCAGGTTTATGCATGCAACTATATATGTCCTTACTGCTACTTTGACAGTATTAATGTATTTATCTTATTATTTTGTCAAAATTTTAGAGAATATATTTGTATATATATGAATCTTAATTATCCAATGGTAGAAAGCAGCTTACTCGAAGGGCATAACCGTCATTTTCTTGGGTTTTGGAAGGTAAATGATAAACCAGGCTAATTAAAGGCAAGATATATCCATAATTAAGTTTTCAGGGGCATATATATGTGTATATATATATATATATACATATATATATATATATATATATATATATATATATATATATATAGAGAGAGAGAGAGAGAGAGAGAGAGAGAGAGAGAGAGAGAGAGAGAGAGAGAGAGAGAGAGAGACAAAGTTCCCAAGTTTTTTTTTACATGGACGGAAATTGCGTGGGATTCGGGGTTGAAACCATATATAAGATCTCATAGTCCCTAGGTGTATAAATTAAATTGCTCGAGATTTTGCAATTCAACAAGAACTAATTAATGGAGATTCTTGAATTAAATGATCACGCATTACTTCTCGGCGAAACGGAGTTGAACTGACATGACCTGGTTTGACAATATTGGAGAAGCGAGGGAAAATAGTATGTATTGTTCCCACATTATAACATAATGCCACGCGCGCCCCTTTTAAGACAAATCAATATACATTACACAATACACACTACGTGCGTACGCGTACTAGCTAGCAAGGATTTGATTAATTTCCAATTAGAAGCACATCGATCTCTTATCCCACTAACCTATTCAGTCATTAATTAGTCATTAAGACAACATGCATGATGTCAACTTTTGGGGCCTAGCTATAAATAAACTTATAAGTAGTCATTAGGGCTCATATGAAATGGCTCATCCCAAGCTTAATTAGGCCATGTAGATCGAGGTCCCCTATACATTCTACCCCCCACAATGTGTATGCGGATTAGACGCACCGATCGACCGATATCTCCTCCTTAGGACCTTACAAAATCTTCCAGAAAAATCTTAGTGATCGGCTCCAAATTAAATAGGTGGGGCCTCTAGATTTGTAGGGGGAGAATTAACCCACATGGTTAGGCCCAGCTAGACCTAGCTAATCTCCATTTAATGCCGCCACATATGCATGCAGTCCCTCATGGCCGGGCGCGTCATCCTCGTTGCATGATCTAATTGACAAATCTGAATCAGCATTCCTTGTCCGAGAGAAGGTCGCAGGGGGGCCACATATTTTTCCACGGCCACGTGGCATAAATAATCTTTTCATGAAGCTATTCCATGATGCATGGAGTAGTAGTCCTATGATTAAGAATATAACATGCCCCCATGCCCAAGATTCCAATTGTGATGTGTGGTTATTTCTGGATTCTTTCAGATATCTTGCACCCTTTTTTTATTCCAAAATGGAAAAAAAAGGGAAAGGTAATAGGTAACCTTTTCTCCTTTTCCCCCCCCCAAAAGGGTTTTAATTAAGTACCTTTATTAATTACTTCCAATGTCAATAAAGCCATTGTAAAACAATAAAAGAGTTAATTACAAAAATAAGTCTCTTACGTACGTACATATATGATTGTAGATCAATTGTTTCTCTTATTTTAATAAGATCTTTAATAGCCTCATTACGTACGTACGTACGTGCCTTGATTGCAATACATGCAAAAATGTCCCTACGGTCACCAAGTATTAGTATCTTATCAAAATATCTTATTTAACCCTAATTAATATTTAATTATCTTTTTTAAAGATCACAATATCCATAATCTCTCCTATTTTTTTTCTCTATATATATACTCATCATGATCTCTCTCCGATGCAATGCCCCAGCCAAAATAATACTTTTCTGTAGAAGTTTTTTCATCCACAAATTCAATTATCTTGGTAGAAATAAAATATTATTCTTTGCATCTTAAATGGAGGTTAACTGCAGATATATTTTCATGAATATTGCAATATGACAAGGTTCTTAAAATAATATTAAAATAAAAGAGATAATTCTAGACAGTTCTATATGTGTGACATATAGGAGAAACATCTCTGTACACTGAATGTACGTAAATTATCTACCATATGATTACTATGTTCCTGTAAGTCGTGCATCATCCACGTAGCCAGAGGATCTGTGCGTGTTTATGTACAGTAAACGTATGATGGGTTACTTGTAGGGCTGTCAATAGGCAATAGGGTGAGGCCAATTTCGGGAGCTTCACCCGACTTTACTCCATAAATTAAATATAAAATAATATGTATAATAATATAAAATTTATAATCTCATTAAATAACTTAAAATTTTTCATGTTCATTTGTTAGAAAGTAAAATAAGAAGTTTCTAATTGTCTAATTGAGTAAAATAAGAAGTTTCAAAGAAGAAAAAAAAAAGAAAAAAAAGATTAAATTTTTAGACTCGACTAAGAGTTCATGAACTAAACAAAAGGTAGCGACCCAGTCCAATGTCGAATTAGGCCCACGGGCCCATCTGACTAGCTCGAGTGCTCGACCCACTGACATCCTTAGTTATTTACACATACACATTGTAAAAAATGTTTTCACGTAAGATTTTTGAGGGTCATATGCGAAAATTCTTGAAAAATGAAACCTAAGCTTTTATAAATTATGTTTTAAGGGTACCGACTAAAATATGGTTTAGATAAGTAACTAAATAGTTTTAGTCTCACTCTTAAGATGTTAGTGATGAAAATTATTAGAATGAAAATGTGAAAAATGTAGCTAATTAACCATATATCCTTCATTCATTTAAAAGTATGGGCATTTGCACTTGTCATAGCTTGGCTTCGCCTTGACCCAACCAAACTTCGGTTAAGCACACAAGTTGGCCATGGCTAATTTCGCTTTGCTGATTCCTGTAAAGATATTTTGACCATACAAATAATATACTTATATAGATGACCGTTAGAAGCAAATACCCATAGAATATTTTGATCACAATTTTTTTTTAAGCACCGACCAATCAGAGTCAGGGTCCAGTCGAGTGCACCATCCCCCAGAGGGAGACAATGATCTCACTTTCCCAGACTGACACTGTGGCTAAAAATTTTATTGATTTTGAATAGTAGTACAAATTCATCGGGGCATACCCCTGGCAAGTCTTACAAAAACAGCCTAGAGAGGGAGAAAACTAGCCCAGACCAACTTATTTACAACTGCGAAAAGCAGGTAAACCTGCTTTGTCTACCCTCGTAGCACCCCTTGCTAGCCGAGGGAGCTCACTAACCCGGGTGAAGATGGAATTATTGCGAATGTCACCGGCATAAGAGGCCCAACTATAACGAGTTATCTATTTATTAATTATTTTTGCAGTGGACTCTTGATGGATGTATACGTGCGCAGAGCCCTGGGTTAAAACTAATAGGCAGGACATGGGCCTAACAGGCCCATCTCTTCTGGGTGGGCTCGGACGAATCAAACTAGTTCTTATTGGACTAATATGGGAAAGCTTTGGGCCCGGTCAGGGAGACCCCAGGGCACGAGAAACTAGCTTTCGCAAGAACCGTTGGCAAACGCTGCCCGGAAAATCCAATCAACTGCAATGGCAGAAGGCGGAGCAATGGCGAAGGCGAAGGGCCATGGCTAGAAAAGGAAGCACCCGTTTGGTTCTCTGTAAGTGAGCTCGCCAGGGGGAAGACGCCCAACAGAAATGGCGACGGTTTGCCTGCCTCTCGGAAGTCGGAATCCCCAGGCCTCAGCGCTCTTCGACTCCCGGGATCGCCACGCCGGCAGAGGAAGACGGGGAAGGGTGATGGCCATGGAGCAAGAATCGCCCACTGGAGGTGGACGCAGCACGAAGAGGGACGGAGGGAGGTGGTCTCTGCAAGGGACGACGGCCCTGGTCACCGGCGGCACCAGAGGCATCGGGTTTTCCTCCTCTTCCCCTCTCTCTTTTGGTGATGTCACGGGTTCGATTCATTCCGATCCCCCCAGGAGACTTCCGATGGGTTCCTCTTCTTCTTGCTCACAGGCATGCTGTGGTGGAGGAGCTGGCCTGGCTCGGGGCGTCCGCGTACACGTGTTCCCGGGACGAGTCCGAGCTCGCCCGGTGCCTGGAGCGGTGGGAGGGGATGGGGCTCCGAGTTGCGGGCTCCGTCTGCGATGTCTCTTCCCGGGAAGAGCGCGAGAAGCTGATGGGGAACGTGGCGTCCGTTTTCGATGGGAAGCTGCACATCTTGGTAAGCTTTTTGGGTGGTTTCCAGTCACTGCTTTGCCTGACAGTTCTCTCTTTCTTAGTTCCAAGCTCATGTGATCCCAGCCTTCCAAGAATGTGGGATCAAGTGTGCAAAACTGGGGTTTGGCTGAAGATTTGGAAAAAAATGGCAAGTCCACTAGAACACTAAGCGAGCAAGTAGATCACATGGGTTTCCTCTCGTGTACACAGTGACACATTTGAGCCTACTAGTGGATTTTGGCGTCTTAGGACGTATTTAAACAAGGACAAAGGTTGCTTTCTGTAGGTGGGGCAACTTCTGTTGCAAAGAACTTTGTGGACTAGGGCATCGAGCAATTTGGCAATGCACACGTTTTTGGTGGGTTACGCTTCAGGTTCTTAGGCTTTTGGGTGGGAAGCTCAGTTTTATCCTTGATGTTTTTCTAGTGTCATTTCCCTGATGTTTATAGACAAGCACCTTCTCTGATTGTCAATTGGGTGATTTTTTCACAGACGAGAATCTTCAAGGTTTTCTATATTGGTTTAATGCAACATCAACCGGATGTAGCTGCTAGCTTTCTGGAGCCTTTTGGATTCCATGGGTTGGAAATAAGATTCTGTGGTTGATTTTCCATCTTAGGGAGAGTACATGTTTCTGCACTTACATTTCTCTGGGAACGTCTTAATAGCCTTCCAGTACCTTGTAGCAATAAGGCACCTAATGCTCTTGATGATTACTACCTTAAAGACCTACAGGTTAGAGAAGGGAAACATTAACATAAATTAGCTAGCATGTACAAATGCAAATACTAAAGATAAGGTACTGAAGGGGTGTGATCTCGCACTTGTCCTGAGCTGGGAGGATAATCACCGAATATTGAACTGTAGAGAAAGGGAAACGAATCAGGAGGCCCAGGGATGGTTCTCTGGGGAAAACCCTCCGATGCTTAAGTCAGTAAAGCAATGGTGGAAGATATGGAGGGAGGTAGAAAAAGGTGCACGAGATCCCCCAACACCAAGGTGGTGAAGTGGTTCTTGCTCAGGAGTTTTAGGCGTATATTGCCCTTACCTTTCACTGGAGGGAATCCCTGGTTTATATAGTGTGCTCATCTTATGAGTCCTGTAAGTTGAGGAGTTTCAGGTGGGAGTTACGTCCTCATTATGGGATCGTTACGTCCTAATCGTGGGATCTTCATGGCCTTGAGGGATCATGGACCCTTTATCCTCATAAACTTCTGCTCATAAAGGACTCTTCAACGGCTGCGTGGATAAGCACTCGTCAGTCGGTCCGAGCATAAAAGGTTCCAGCCCTGTCCGGGCGATAGGCATAGCTCGGACGTAGTCAGGTCAGAGTGGGCGCAGGGCGCTTGCCTCTATCCCGATGAAGGGATAACTCGGGCATGGGTCTTCCTCCGTTCTGACGCTCGGGCCTTCCGAGCCTAAGGGCCGCCGAGGAAGGGTGGGATTCCGAGTAATCTTTATTGGGCTTTTTAGCCTAAGTGGGCCCTGTGGGGCTGTCACTTGGATGACCTGAGCCTCGTTCGGTCCTGATGGGCCTAGTTCGACTGCTCTTAGATGGACTACAGAAATCCCCCTCTCCACTTTCCCCCCTCCTACTCTCGAGCTTTAGTAAGCTCGGAAGAGTAGCTGTTTGGGTTTTTGGACCAGCGTGGCTCAGGTGGGTGGATATCTAGCGGTGTTAGTAAGCCACGTGTCGTGGTCACCTGGGCCCGTGTTAATGATGATCCTGACGGATTTGAACTGAAGGGGCCCCCTTTTCTCGGAGGTCGGAACGATGCGCCGCCTCCCGCGTGGAGATATAGGTGTTGGGCGCTTATTGTCATTCCAAACTCCCTCCGTCTTTAGGGTTTTGGCTCTCCTCCGTTCTTTGCTTTTGGGGCTCTTCGATGCGCCGTGAGGACGCGACGGAAGAGCAGAGGCTTGCAGCGGCGTTCGAGGAGTTGGCGGAGATAACCGCGGAGGCAGTCCGGTGGCTTCCTCCTCCCTCGGAATCTTCAGAGTCTCGAGATCGCCTTTCCTCAGAGTCTTCTCCGGATTCCATGGCGGACCAGCGCTCGGAGGCTGAGGAGTGGGAGGACGAGCCAGTGGCGAGGGCACCGGTTCCAAACTGTAGTGAACTGGGGGAGGCGGATGTGAGGAGGCTGGAGCACCAGTATCGCCTGCCCCACAAGTTCAGATTTGCCGCAGCTTCTCCATACGAGACGAGCCTGGACTCTCGTACAGGCCACATCTGTATGTTTCTTTTGTCGTGGAAGGGTGGATTCCGCCTTCCTTTCGAACCTTTCGTTCTTCAGCTTCTCAATTTTTTCCTGTTGGCGCCCATTCAGTTGGTAGCCAACTCTTATCTCCTTCTTTCCGCCTTCCGCATTCTCTGCCGTCAGTGTGGGGTTCCTCCTTCCTTGGACCTCTTTCACTATTTTTTTGAGTTGAAAGCACATCCTTCGGCTGGGAAGGGCTTCTACTTCATCCAGGCGAGGCGGAATAGGAGTTGCATCTCCTTGGCGGCGAAGGATTCTTCCCATAAGGGGTGGAAGACTCAATTCTTCTGAGTGGGGATTTGTTCAGTGGAGGAAACCTGGAGGTGCCCAGTAATCCCCAATTTCCACCCGAATATCCCTCCCAGGCAGGATGAGTTCCCTCCACATGTGGAGGAATACGCAGCCATCTTGCTGAGGCACCGCCAATCCACCGAAGAGTTGGTTACTCTAGAGAATATCGAGCGGTGTCTTCTTACGCGGCTGCATCCGCCGGGCTCAGGTGCCACAAACTAGATTCTCCTTCGGATGTGGGGGTCATCTTTCTTTTCCTGAATATGTCTTTTTCTTCGTGCAGACACCAGGCGGGAAGTTCTGAAGGAGGCCGCAGAGGTGATCGAGCTTGGTGATGACTCGGCTGCTGATGAACCGGCTGCTCCCGTGGGTCGCTCCCGAACCAGAGATAAGGGCAAGGGAGCGGCCCAGGGCGAATCCTCCAGACCGCGGGGATCCAAGCGCAAGGACCCTGTGGAGGGTATGATCCGGGCCGCTGCGAGGGCCAGGAAGCGGGCCAAAAAGGCCGGGGTCGCTCCCGCAATTGAGGGCGACCTTGTCGCGGCTCGCCCCTCCGCCGAGCGTGATGGGTCCGACCCTACCGAGCGAGCTCTCCCACCCGCCGAGTCAGAGGGGGCCGACGAGGTTGGGGCTGCCCCTGCGGGCGGCGACGATGCGGGCTCGGTTCCTCCTTCGGCCGGGACCGAGGGGGCCGAGGATGCTCCTGCGACTGGCAGCGGTGTCGACCCGGCTCTCCCCTCGGCAGGAACCGAGGGGGCCGTGGCCAAAGTGGGAGATGCTGGGACCGTGGCCGAGGCTGGCGCTTCAGATGGTGGTGCAGGTGCCGAGCCGGTCCAGGTTGAGGGGCCGCAGGAAAATCCGGCCGGGGCGCGAGGGGCGACCGAGGCTGGGGCTCGATCCGAGCCACACGGTGGGGCGCCGGGCGATGGGGGGTTCTCCGTTCCGGTGGCCTTGGAGAGGCTCGGTATCTCGGGCCCCCTGCACCAAGTATGCCGCAGTATAGCCGCGAAGGTGAGGGGGGGAGGTAGGCAGTACTCCCTGTCCACGGCTCTCGCCTGGGTTATGGAGGGCGGCCTGGCCCTGGCTTTGGCCCAGATGGGGGCTGCTCTGGCAGAAGCGTACGCTCGGTCGGAGTGGGAGCGAGCGAACCTGGCCTGGACCCTCGGTGGGTCAGACAGGAGGTTGGCTCGGCTCGTCGAGGAGCGTGATGGGCTTCGGCGGGAGCTTTCCTCAATCAGGGAGCTGGTACGGTCGAGCCAAGTGGAGACCCGGGAGTTAGCCGAGCAGCTAGCCAAGGCCCGTGAATCGCTCGAGAGGAAGAACCGGCTTCTTGAAGAGGAGCGCCTAGAACGCGTTGAGCTGGATGGCCGGTGGGAGACCGAGCGGAGGAAGCCGAGCGCCTTCGGCGGGAGGCCGAGGCTGATCGTGTCGAGGCGGAGAAGCAGGTGGCGGAGGCCGAAGAGCGGACGGCTGAGGCTGAGCGGAGGGAGGCCGAGCTCGTTGGTAGGGTGGGATCGGCCGGGGCGGAGGCTCTCGAGCAGTACAAGAGCTCAGAGGCCTACCGGGTCGACTTTAAGGAGGCTGCCCTCCCCTACTACGAGCTAGGACTTCGCCGGGGCATCCGCAAGGGATTCAAGCAGGGCTACGACCGGGCCGTCTTTTACGCCGAGGAGCAGGCGTCCGGAGTAGTTGACTTCCCGTCCGGGCAACGTTATGACTCGGACTTGTCATCCTCCAGTTCCTCTGCTTCGGCGCAGGATGAAGAGGACCAGGGGGGCTCATCATTCGAGGAGTCACCAACTCCGGATGCCTCGGGAGGGCACGCAACCGAGGCAGTTCCCACACCGGTGGGGTCAGTGCCAGGGTCGGCCATCGCCGAGGATGCCGGGGGCAGACTGCTCGAGCCCTCTACTTCCGAGCTTCAAGGTGGGCCGGAGGCCTGATGTATCTGCTTCGCTTCCTCTTTTTATATGCCTTTTTTTTTAAAGGAAAAAACTTCTTCTTTCGTGTAGAAATAAATAAGGCAATAGCGTTATGACTGAGACTTATCTGTTCCGTATCATCATTGTCGTATCTTGTTCAGCATATCTGCGGTGGTTGGAAAGAGCCTATACTTTCTGCGTGGATCTCGCCTGATGGTTGGGTGAGCGTCTGACAGGGTGTCTTTCCGTTTTCTCATGCTTTGAATGCCTGGCCGCTTCGTGTGTCCCGCTGGGGCGGAAGATGAGAAGATTTGAGGTGACCGTTCGTAGGTAGAAATCCATTTGGCGTGTTTTCGAGGAGAGAATCATTTAAGGCAAATAGCCTCCCTTTGTCTATAAAAGGTCTGAAGGGCGTCTCTTCCTCTCTACCGCTTAGGGGTTTCCTTGATAGTCTTTCCTCATTCCTTCTTCACGTAGCGTTGTGCCGTGGTATTGGGAGCATGGAAGAC
The DNA here is from genome assembly GCA_022559845.1 of Amorphophallus konjac. Classification (NCBI taxonomy): domain Eukaryota; kingdom Viridiplantae; phylum Streptophyta; class Magnoliopsida; order Alismatales; family Araceae; genus Amorphophallus; species Amorphophallus konjac. The sequence goes on from CM040118.1 coordinate 23,609,977, forward strand.
ACTCTGGAAGATGAGGATGCCGACGACGGGGGGCAGAGAGTTCCTGTTGCTTCGGATTTGAAGAGGGTTCGACGACCGGCGAACAGATATGAAGAGGGTTCAACGTGTGGAGGCACGTCGTCTTCTCTTTATCAGTTCTGGCAGCGCTTGCAGGGGGGCGAGATGGTGGACGGATGGGGGCATTAGACATCCCTACCGCCCGTCCCTTCCTGCTCGCTTTACGGAGGGGAGGAGGAAACCAACTAAGCTCCCTCCCTTCCGGGCCTTCCCCTGCCTCCTCGTCCAGTTCTGCTGGTTTCTTTTTTTTTCTCGCAGCCTCTTTTTCCCTCTTCTGCTCAGCTCCTCCTTTCTTTCACTCTTCGAAGGGTGCCTGCACTCTCTTTCTTCCAAAGAGTTGACAGTTTGGCGGGGAGGATGCTTTCATATGCCTTCCCTCTCCCCCTTCTCTTCCAAGTTCAACTTGGAAGGTAGCATTCTCTTTCCTAATCCCTCTGTCACCTTTGTCTCGAGCTACCCGAGCCAACGGGGTCGACTATCCTTTATCCGAGCCAGTTTCTATACGAGGCAGAGTCGGTGGCTGGACGCAGGAAGGTCATCCGAGTCAGCCGAGCGATGTGCTCATACGACGGCGTCAGATGGATTTTTTGCTTTTTTGACATGTATTTTCTTGGCTTCGGCCTTCCTGATGTACAAGCGGGTTGTTTGAATAAAAGAAAGGAGCCTTTTTTATCTCATGTCATTTGCACAATGTTCAGTATTCAGAAGTAGAACTTGCGTAATGTAGCTGCGTTCCAGGTCCGAGGGATGAGCTCTCCTTCCATCGTGGATAGACGGTATGCTCCTTTTCCGAGCGTCTCGACCACTCGGTAGGGGCCTTCCCAATTAGGGGATAACTTGCCCGCCGCCTCAAGTGGTCGAGAGGCTTCGGCTTTCCTGAGGACGAAGTCTCCCGGTTGAAAGTGTCTGTCTCGGACTTTGGCGTTGTAGTATCGAGTGAGGCGGCGTCGGTATTCCGTTGCCCTGATGCTGGCAATCTCTCGGACTTCATCTGCTAGGTCGAGGTTTTCGAGCAGTTTCTGGTCGTTTGCCTCGGACGAGAAGCAGATGACTCGGAGGGAGGGGTTGCCAATCTCCAACGGGATCACAGCCTCAGTGCCGTACACTAGCTAAAAGGGGCTTTCACCGGTTGCCGTTCTGGGAGTCGTTCTGTGTGACCAAAGTACGTTCGGCAATTCCTCAAGCCAACTGCCCTTGGCTTTGCCGAGCCTAGTCTTGATTCCTTTTAAGATAGTCTTATTGGCATTTTCGACCAGCCCGTTAGCCTGAGGGTGGGCGACCGAAGTGAAGTGATTGCGAATGTTAAGGTCGGCGCATCTGTCTCGGAAATAACAAGAATCAAATTGCCGATCATTATCGCTCACTATCACCCGGGGGATGCCGTAACGACAGATGATCGACTTCCAGACGAAATTCCAGACGACTGTCTCGGTGATCCTTGCTGTGGCTTCGGCCTCGATCCACTTAGTGAAGTAATCGATGGCGACGATGATGAACTTCTTCTGGGCCTGGGCCGTGGGGAACGGCCCGAGGATGTTGATTCCCCAGTGAGCCAAAGGATAAGGCTCGGCTAGGGTGACGAGCTCCGTTGCTGGCTGATGGACCAAGTGGTCAAATCGCTGGCAGCGCTCACACTGCGGTGTGTAGGCCGAGCAGTCGCGCTGCAGGGTGGGCCACCAATAACCTTGCCGTAGCAAGATCCTGGCGAGCGACCTTCCCCCTAAATGCGCTCCGCACAGACCTTCGTGAACTTCTTCGATCGCTCGGTTGGCTTCGTTGGTGCTGAGGCACTTCAAGAGAGGGCCGGAGAAGGATCTCCGGTAGAGAGCGCCATCCAGAGTGACGAATCGCCGAGCTTGGTACTTCAATCTTCGAGCTTCCTGAGGGTCGGGAGGCTCCTGAGAGTCCTGAAGCCACGACAGATAGGGGGTACGCCAGTCGCCTGGGGAGGCTGAGTCAACAGCTAGGAGCTCCGAATCGATGCTCGGTCGCTCTAGCTCTTCGAGAAGGACCGATCGAGTACCCTCGGGGTCAAGAGAGGAGGCCAGCCGAGAGAGGGCGTCCGCTCGGGAGTTTTCCTCCCGAGCTATTCGGACTACTTCGAAACTCTCGAACTGTTGTGCCACGGCCTTGACCAGTTGGAGGTATTTGATCATCGGTGCTTCTCGAGCTTCATAATCGCCGTTGACCTGGCTAGCGACCAGTTGGGAGTCAGTGTGAATCCTGACTCGCTCAGCCCCTAACCACCGGACCATGCGGGCTTCCGATACGAGGGCATCATACTCGGAAGCGTTGTTAGATGCTTGGAAGTTGAACTTCAGGACGTACTGTAGCTCCGCTCCTTCGGGGGACTTCAGGAGAATCCCGGTGCCGCTCCCGACTGAGTTGGAAGATCCGTCGACGAACAGTTCCCAGGTCGGCCCGGGCGCGGACGGAGATCTTTCTTCAGTCGGGATGGTGCTCTCGGCGATGAAGTCAGCGAGCGCCTGGCCTTTGATAGTCGAGCGAGACCGATACGATATATCGTAGGCCCCGAGCATGATGGCCCACTTGACGAGACGTCCCGAGGCTTCAGGGTGAGCGAGGATCCTCTTCAATGGTTCGCTGGTCAGCACGGTGATGGAGTGCCCTTGGAAATAGGGTCGGAGGCGCTTGGCCGAGGTAACCAACGCTAGCACGAGTTTCTCGGTTGCGGGATACCTTTTCTCAGCCTCATGGAGCACCTTGCTGGTGTAGTAGACCGGTCTCTCGATTCCCGAGTCATTTCTGACTAGGACCGAACTAACTGTGGATGGAGTCGCCGAGAGATAGAGATGCAAGGCTTCACCTGGGACAGGCTTGGAAAGCACTGGGGGCGAAGCCAGGAACTCCTTAGGCTCAGCGAACGCTCTTTGGCATTCCTCGTCCCACGCGAATGTAGCAGATGCCATTTTAGGCCCCCTCAACAGTTTGAAGAAGGGTAGGCATCGTTCAGCCGCGCGGGACAGGAATCTGCTGAGCGCAGCAACACGCCCGGTAAGGCGTTGAACATCTTTGATGCAGGTGGGTGGGCGCATGTCCAGGATGGCCTGGACCTTGTCGGGGTTGGCCTCGATCCCACGCTGGGTGACTAAGAAACCCAGGAATTTTCCGGACCTTACTCCGAAGGCGCACTTGGCAGGATTGAGCTTTATGTTGTACTTCAGGAGGGTGTTGAAGGTTTCCGCTAGGTCGGTGAAGTGGTCCTCGGCCTTGGGGGTCTTCACGAGCATGTCGTCAATATAGGCCTCGACGTTCCGACCGAGCTGTCTTTCGAACATATGATTGACCAGCCTCTTGTACGTGGCTCCAGCGTTCTTCAACCCGAAAGGCATCCGGGTGTAGCAGTGTACGCCGAAGTCGGTGATAAAGGCGGTCTTCTCGATGTCTTCGGGGTGCATTCTGATCTGATGGTAACCTGAATAGGCATTCAGGAAGCTTAGTATCTCGTTGCCTGAGGTTGAGTCAACCAGTTGGTCGATGCTCGGCAAGGGATAGCAGTCCTTTGGGGTAGCCTTGTTCAAGTCGGTGAAGTCCACGCACATCCGCCACTTTTCCGAAGCTTTTGGCACCAGGACGACGTTAGCCAGCCACGTCGGGTACAGGACCGGTCTAAAAAGGTCAGTCTTGTGTCCCTTGGTGACTTGCTCCTTGATGATCGCCTGCTTCTCTGGCGCGTGCTTCCTTCTACGTTGTTGCACGGGCTTCATGGCTGGGTCGAGATTGAGCTTATGCATCACCGTGTCCTCCGGTATCTCGGGGAGTTGATCATCAGACCATGCAAAGACCCGGACGTACGCGGAAAGAAACCTTTTGTATTGCTGTTGAACCTCAGATGTTAGGTCGGCTCCGATCTTTACTTCTAGGGTCGGGTCGTCGTTTAGGAAAACCGCTAGCAATTCGCCTCCAGGTTCAGCGGTTGCGGATTTTTCCTCGACTTCCCGGGGGCCCTTGGTCTTCCCGTCCGGCCTTGTGGCTTCAACCGAGATATTGTAGCACCTTCTGGCCATGGCCTGGTTGCCTCGGACTTCCCCCAACCCATTTTTGGTGGGGAACTTCATCTTTTAGTGATAGGTAGAAGGCACCGCTTTCGTTCGGCTGAGGATTCCCCGGCCGAAGATTGCGTTGTATGCTATCATACCTTTGATCACTATGAAGTTCACCATGACCGTAACGGTTTTGGGTGGGGTGCCAAGAGTAACCGGCAGGCTTAGGGCTCCCTCGGGATAAGTGGCCTGGCCATTGAACCCACACAGGGGGGTTCGGATCGGGCGGAGTTTAGACGGATCCTCCCCCATCTTAAGGAAACATTCATAGGATAATACATCAGGGGCACTTCCATTGTCAACTAGAATCATGTCTACGTTACAATGGTTTATTATGGCCGATATGACTAGGGCGTCGTCATGCGGGGTGGTCAGCCCTTCCAGGTCTTGGTCGGAGAAGACTATGACCTGGGGCTCACTCGGCGGGGCCCTGGGAGGCTCGACGGCTCGGGTCGCCCTCTCAGCATGACGCTTTTTTTCTCGGCCACTGTCTCCTCCTGATGTAGCTCCTCCGGCGATGACGTTGATGTGGACCCCTCGGGGGGCGTTGTCGATTTCCTCCGGGACGCCTCGGTCTTCCTGGTGCCCGGCCACGAACCGGGAGAGGTGCCCCTGACGAACGAGACGCTCGATCTCGTCCTGGAGCTGATGACAGTTGCCGGTGTGATGCCCGTGGTCGCTGTGGAACAGGCAATGTTTGCTGCGACTGCAGTTCTTCGACCTCATTGGCTCGGGTTGGCGGAGGAGGCCCGAGCCTTTGATGTCTTTATATATTTCGTATACCGGAGTGGTTAGGGGAGTGTACCGCTCGTACTTCCGTGACGGTTCCTTGCGTTCCCCGTCTCGGTTCCGCCTTTTTTCTTGGCCCGAGCTTGACTCGGGTGCCCGCTTCTTGTCCCTCTCCCGACCCGAGCCGGTTGCGTCTCGGCATGCGATGAGCACTTCTTCGCACTCGGCATGGCGTAATGCCAGAGTCACTAGCGCGGCAAGGGTCGAGGGAGGGTGGAGGACAAGCTCGCGGCGGAGGTTCTCGTCGCGGGTACCCCCGGTCAGTGCGGTTATGGCCGAGGCGACATCCAGGCGGGGGATCCTCAGGGCTTCCGATTTGAATCGGATAATGTAGGCCCGAAGCTTCTCCCCTTGCGCCTGTTTGAGGGCCAAAAGGCCCGCTACCGACCTTGGGGGACCGCTGCCGGCGAAACTCTCCTTGAATACTCGCCCTAATTGCTTGAAGTCTCGGATGGATCCGGGGGCGAGGGCCCGGAACTATGCTTGGGCGCCTTGGACCAAGGTGGTCGCAAAGGCTCGGCACTTGATGACGTCGGACACTCCATGGAGGGTCATCAGGGCGTCGAAGCTGTCGAAGTGGTCGGCCGGGTCACCCTGGCCGTCGTAGGGCTTGAAGGTCGGGATGGAGGCTCTGGGAGATACCTCTGCCTTCAAAATATGGTCGGAGAACGGGGATCTCTCCTCGTCCTCTGGTGGAGAGGTCTTTTGTAGGGCTCGTAGGGCGCGCTCCTGCTTTGCGAAACGCCTCTCGAATTCTCGCAGTCGGAGGGATAGCTCCGGCTGCTGCTGCGCCGTAGGGCTGAGGGGGTGTGATGGCAGGCTGTCCTGGCACTCCCTGTGGACTTCGGTCTCCGGGAGGGGACGGCGTGCCCCATGCCTACCCCGTTTTGGCGTGGAGGAAGCCTCCTGCTCCGGAGGGGGGACTTGCGAGGGTCCTCCTGCTTTGTTGCGGATAAGCTGCTGCTCTCGGAGGGTGAAGCGGCCTCCGGCGGTGTGCTGGGACACGTTCTCGCGGGGAGGGCTCTCCAGAGGGGCGCGTGACCTTCCATCCCTGGCCGCCTGGGTCCTCATGAGTTCCACGAGGACGTCCAATTTCGCGTTGAGGGCTTGGAAGGTGTCAGCGCCGCCGTTAAGCGGTAGCCCTGCCGCCGCGGGGGAAGGGGGCGGTTCGTCGGCGGGAGTGCTGGCGCCGGAGGGGGGGTTTTGGGAGGTTTGAGAGGGGCCTCCCCCCGCCGCCACCATGGCTTTTCCCCTGTCGCCGGCGGACCTCCTCCCTGAACTTCTTCTCACCATACTGGCTCTTTGGTCGTTTCCCACATACGGCGCCAGATGAAGGGGCGTGATCTCGCGCTTGTCCTGAGCTGGGAGGATGATCACCGAATAGTGAACTACAGAGAAAGGGAAACGAATCAGGAGGCCCAGGGATGGTTCTCTGGGGAAAACCCTCCGATGCTTAAGTCAGTAGAGTAATGGTGGAAGATATGGAGGGAGGTAGAAAAAGGTGCACGAGATCCCCCAACACCAAGGTGGTGAAGTGGTTCTTGCTCAGGGGTTTTAGGCGTATATTGCTTTTACCTTTCATTGGAGAGAATCCCTGGTTTATATAGTGTGCTCATCTTATGAATCCTGTAAGCTGAGGAGTTTCAGGCGGGAGTTACGTCCTCATCATGGGATCGTTACGTCCTCATTGTGGGCTCTTCATGGCATTGAGGGATCATGGACCATTTATCCTCATAAACTCCTGCTCATAAAGGGCTCTTCAACGGCTGCGTGGATAAGCACTCGTCAGTCGGTCCGAGCATAAAAGGTGCCAGCCCTGTCCGGGCGATAGGCATAGCTCGGACGTAGTCAGGTCGGAGTGGGCGCAGGGCGCTTGCCTCTATCCCGATGAAGGGATAACTCGGGCATGGGTCTTCCTCCGTTCTGACGCTCGGACCTTCCGAGCCTAAGGGCCGCCGAGGAAGGGTGGGATCTCGAATAATCTTTATTGGGCTTTTTAGCCTAAGTGGGCCCTGTGGGGCTGTCGCTTGGATGAGCTGAGCCTCGTTCGGTCCTGATGGGTCTAGTTCGTCTGCTCTCCAGGTACCTATAATGAAAGAAAGTAGTGCACAAAAATAAGCTGTGAATGCAGTAAGGTAATTTATGCAGCAACGGAAGCTTCCAAATGCATGAATGAGATTATTGCTCTATTTGATAAGTTGTTTGGTGATGATTTTGAAATAAAGATCAAGTTAAGACAGTAAAGCACCATATACCTTTTACGAGAACAGAAGCTGTACAGCTATTTCTGGTGTTATTTCTGGAGTTAAGAGTTATGTGCTTTAGCTCAAAACTTTTGTCAACGACCAATGACCCTTTGTGCATTCAGGTAATAGACTGAATAAGTAGGTGGAGGAGGACGACTCCTAACTGGCTTATATTGACTTAAAAATCAACATAGCATAGGGGGGATTATATCCTGACCTTTGGAAAATGAGTCACCTATATGCTGACATGTGAAGATTGACTTAAAGCATAGTAAAATAGCACGAGCCCTTTGAATCATGAGCATGCATAAATATGAACAAAGTGATGTTAATGGAGATATTGATGACTTGATGATATATTAGAATTTTATGATTTGCGAGTCTTAGGAAGCTATTTATTTAGAAGGTTTAACTTAATGCTGTTTTGGTTCCATGAGGACTGCCTAGTTTGAAGGTGGTCCAAGGACCAATATACTGATGTGTTTGAAGTGAGAAACATGGTGTGCTGCCTGACCTGAGATCTTTGACTGTACTGTAATTATAGAATCTTAACTTTTGATAGGCTATGTCAAATGTTGACAGACAAATCAAAAATATATATGATGTCCATCCCCAATTTAGCAGCTAGCAGGAATGTGTTATGTTGTATTACATCTATGAGCATGCAGAAAGAGTATTCAAAAGGGTGCCAAAGAATACCTTGGCATGTAAGTGGTCTCTCTAGGCAGTTTTATGTCTTCCACTTTCATGTAGGCAATTCCAGAGAACAAATCTGTCAGAAAAATAAGAATTATCGAAGCATCTTTGCCATGAGAGCATCTTTTTGTTTCCTGTGAACCCTTTTTTGGGTGCCATGTGTATAGTTGTTCCGCTGAAAGTAGTGAACCCATGCAAAGCCTACAATGCAAGTTTTCGTATTTAAATCATGGCTCTGGATTAGAAGATTGTATGCCAGTCTCTGAGCTTTAAGGCTTGAAATAGAGGCATTGGCTGTAAAAGGTTTTAGAATTGCAGAAAAAGCTTTTAGATTCAGATTTAGATGTTAGTTGGTATGGAAGAGATCAATGCAGCTTCCCCTGTTAGTATTAGCTTTAATCACATAAATACCATGCCTTACTTTTATATGTCAGTGCTTTTCATTCATTACCTTCTTGATAGCTTGTCACCTGATGACAATTGTAGGTTAGTGTCTTGCCCTTTTTTAGATGCAGTCAGTGTAATATCCGTATGTTGTTTATAGAAAAGTACATACATGTTGCTGAATGTTTAGGCTAGTCTCTTGGATTAGAAATGAATTTGTTCCTATTTGTATGTTCTAACACTATGGGTGAAGGTTAACTCATACAGAACGTAATACTGCCCATTTAATATTAACTAGTTAACATTTTTACTCTTCTTTCGGCTTTCTTTATATGCCCAAGTTTCCTTTCTACAAGATTTAATATCATCTTTCTGACCCAAAACCATAATCAGTTAGTTCCATCAATTACTCTCTCAAAACACACATAAGCACACCCAGTCACATGCTCTCTTTAGTTTTTGAGACTTGCTGGGCTCTATGGTCAACTATGATTAAACTATCAACTAGATTTATTAGCTGCTATTTTTTTCTAGACATCCTTTTCCTTTTGTTGTTAGACATTTCCTAGCTTGTGTACTTCCTGAATATTGATTATTCTTATATACCATGGTGCATACTCTCAGGGAAGATTAATGATGGTGATCCTCGCTTGTGTACTTCCTGAATGCTACATTCTTATTGATTATTCTGACATACCATGGTACATACCCTCAGGGAAGATTACTGATGGTGATTCTTTGCAATTTTTATCGTCTGGTTCTCTGTGCAGCCATGTTGTTAAGCATTTCGTGTACAATTTGAATACAGATATATCTATGATGCCATGAAGTTCACCTTGTGGTTAGTATCGAGGAAAAGGAAGAAACTAAACGATGCACTTGCTCGACTGTCTATTATAGATAAACAATGTTGGGACAAATGTAAGGAAACCAACGATTGAGTATACGAAAGAGGAATTTTCGGTGATCATGGGTACCAACTTTGAATCTGCTTTTCACCTATGCCAACTAGCCTATCCTTCTCTACGCGCATCAGGAACAGGAAGAATTGTATTCATATCCTCTGTTGCTGGGCTGGTTGCGCTGTCATCTGGTTCCATAGCTTCAGCAACTAAAGGTACTTAGCTTAGATTATCAATTTGACTTATGCATGGTCATTACCTCAAATTGAAAATTTCTACTTTAGGAGCTCTGAACCAACTCACAAGGAATTTGGCATGTGAATGGGCAAAGGACAACATTCGTGTTAATTCTGTTGCCCCATGGTATACTCGGACATCACTCGTTGAGCAGGTAGGCTGTCCTCTGCCTCATATTTCTTTACCAACTTCAGTCAGTGAGTTGATTGAGTGAAAACTATTGTGATGGATTACATAGTATGCAACGAAAGAAATCTTTCCTGAGATCTTTCTCATGCATGCTCCTTTCAACCTCTTTTCCAGTTTGGCAACCTGTATAGTTCATTTGTACAACTGAAACTTACAGATGTTCAAGTCTGTGATTTCCTCAAGTATTATTGTAGTAATGGACAGGAATCTCTTCTACAGGTGCTTAAAGACGAGAAATTTACACAAGAAATAATATCTCGAATTCCTCTCCGTCGAATAGGAGAGCCAATGGATGTGTCGTCTCTGGTAGCCTTCCTCTGCCTACCGGCTGCCTCTTACATCACTGGACAGGTCATTCCTGTTGACGGAGGAATGACCGTAAATGGTTTCTACCCAACGCACGACTAAAAGGAACATGCACTTCTTTCTGTTTTTTCTTCTCTTTTGACGACGGGGAAGCTATGCACTTTCTGTTGTGATAGCAAGTTGTATATGTCTCACTATCCTATGATGTGGGGGATTGACTAAGTTTTACTATCCTATGATGTGGGGGATTGACTAAGTTTTACTATCCTATGATGTGGGGGATTGACTAAGTTTTGAAAGATCTAATCATAGGTAAGATGTTTGTGTCTCACCACCCCATAATGTGTGGGATTGACTAAGTTTTGAAAGATCTAATCATAGGTAAGATGTATATGTCTCGCCATCCCATGATGTTTGGGATTGACTAAGTTTTGAAAGATTTAATCATATTAGCATCGTGAATTTTTTGTTAGTGGATTAGTGTGAACGGGTCAAGCAAGCAGAGTTATTAGATCACTATGAACTAGCTGTCCAACACTGAATGCAGCAACTATGTTGAACTGGATGGAATGCTTTTGTTTGAACAGTTCAGCTACACGAATGTGGGAGAACATATCATCTATGTACTCTTGTTTCTCTCCATTTTTTATTTTCACTGTCAAACTTGTATTGCCACAAAATCTTCTTGGCAAACGCTACGAGGTTCATCACGACGGTGCCTTCATTAGAGGACTGCAATTTGTGCGTAGGGAATTTTTTTGCAAATCCAGACCCAAGTCAGATCACGGTGTGTCATTCTATCCGCAGGGCTATTCAGAGGTACGATGTGGACATGATTTGGACTCGAGAAGAAGATACGTAAATCTGCTCAGCGTTTATGTTCGGGTTTTTGCAGTAGTTCCCTATTAAAAATAAAATTGCGGAAGAAACTATCTTATGTTCACATTTGCGTATTTAGCCTTCATATGTAACTTACGTGGCATGTATGTCCTTGCCATCAAACAGTTAAAATCTCTTAATTAGCGATAAAGAAGAAGAAACATTCCGTAAATGGTTTGACAGAAGTCTGTACGCACGATAATGAATTCACGTCGCAAGTGCATAAGATTGAATACATATCTGGGGCAGATTTTTATGCAATTTTAATTTTGCCGGGAGTCTATATGTAAAAGAAACCCTTTATATGTTACCACTTACCATGCAAGGTTTGCTTTGTACCGTACGGTAAGAATAAAAAAATGTTTAATAAATATATATTATAGTAAAATATGATAATAAATTATGTGTAACTCAGTGATAAGTAAGTGTGTTAATTATGAGCGAGATAAAAGATTTGAATCGCATAATTGTCCTAAATTTTTTACTTCTTTTTCTTACAGAATAATGAAAACTCACGTTTTGATTCCGATTCCAAACGTTAAAAAATAGAGGAAAATGGGGGTACTCAAACATTTTGAACCTTGTTCCAAGCGTTATATAAAAGAACACGTCTAACCAATTTATCTATGGGGGCGATCAGGTGGTGTACACGTCTAACATTAATTATATATCACGCATCAGTGATACTGATCTCACGATTGATATAATCCGATACTTGTATTATCACATGCATCGGACCGACATGTCACTGCATATATCGGACCGGTACATCACCACGATTACCGGACCGATACGTCAAATTTTGTTACCATGCAGTTTCGTAACTCATGTCCTTCCTCTCACCGTCTCTCAAAAGTTTTTTATCACCTCACGGTTCTTTTTCTTTTTTTTTGTTGCAATTCAACGTCAGTTTTACAAGGGATAAGTGGACAGAGGTCAGACATCAATTAAAATCCTTCGTTTCCTTTCCTCCAGCCTTTCCATGGCATTAAGCGGAGCTGTTGTTCATCACGCTCTCCTACGCTATCACGCTCTCCCAACACGTACACTAGGGGATGCACACATGCTGCCGTTTTATCAGACATCACCACTCATTTGCATCACTCCTCCATGAAATGGCGCGGTGATCTGAACGGAGGGGAGTTTCTCTCACTAGGAATCCCCATCAAACATGATCGCACATCATATAATCCCAAGCTAAGTCCGATTTGCAAACGTTGTGGTCAATTCTCCGTCAAATTTACGACCCAATAGTATCTTTCTTGATAGTTACAAATTCCGAGGAATCTCCAAAGTATTCCTCTTAACCAGGAGAATTGCCCGAGGGACAACTCCGTTTATACAATAGAGTCTAAACTCTAAAGACCCCGCCGTGAAAAATATTTAAAATTTCCTATAAACCTCATCATATGTGAAGCATATGTGAAGAGTACTCGGAGGATATAAATCGTCACGAATCTTTAGATTAAATCTATCCTGTTATGCAACTATAAAAGAGATTTGAACCCACGCCACGATCTCCTAAAGATAAGGAGGTGACATACCACCTGAGATAACGCTCAACGGCACGACCCAAGAGTATCGAGAAGCAACACCAAACGCTGTGCTAATGGGTTAGGGAAAAGAGGCCACCGCAATCGTTTAACTGAAACGAACAGGGCGGCCTGCAGCCATCATAAAATGATTTTAAAAGCTTGGGCCTCTCGAGGATAGCCATTTCGCAGGCAACCGATTCGCTTGTTAGCAAAGCATGATGCGGTGTGATTCATAGAACGCTCCATCACTTTTTTCTGAGACTTCCACTCTACCGCATAACCGAGGAAACTGACAGATTTATATATTTAAGTTAGCCAAAGCTCAAACTCCGACTGTATCACTTAAGACGGTCACGATCTCCTAAAATTGCAAAAAACACTCACAAGCACGAGTTGAATGCAACTCAACACAGAGAATCGTTTCAATCCCGCTGAATAACAGTTCATATAGGTTGCCTGTGTAGTAATATTAAGCGGTGATCCAACCAAGATCTTTGTCGACCCACTTCCCTTAAAGCCTCATTTGTTATTCTGGATACAAAAGTGGGTACAAACTTCCCGAGTGTTTCACAACGCTTTACAATAAGCCGGAACCGCATGGCGAACTAATGGACCAGTGGAGCATCTTCATAAGCCCATCCTTTGGGCACTTCATCAACTCAGACACAAGGCAACATCTTTTAATTGGCTCAATGCACGGCAACTCAGGTGAACTGGTGCAGCTGAAGCCAAGAAGTGGATGTCGGGGTTGGTTAGAGAGAGAGAGAGAGAGAGAGAGGAGCAATGAAGACTTGAAGGAGAAACAAGACAAATTATTGCATACGGTCATTTATACGAAAAAAGTCCAAACATGGATTTCTTATGGTTTCCCACTTTACAGAAATGAAACCAATCCACAAGCATATGATCAGGGCACCACACCCGCGAGATACCTTCCAGGGTGTGCCACCTGACCCCTGCTAGCCTCCGATGTCAGAAGTGAGGGAAGGGCGAATTGCCAGCAGTGCACACCTGCCAGCAGTTAAGCCTCCTTACCGTCGCCCTCCAGAGCCTTCACCTTCCGGTAACCCTTATCCGTTCCAAATAGCCTGGTGTGTCAAGAAAGCTTGCAAGGCTTATGACATTGCAGAAACCACTTGAATCATAATTGTATTGTAACCAGAATTACGTCAGGAGAAGATAAATAAGATACGTTAAATATGAAACACAAGCCTCCTTTCGACTTTGAAAATGGAATGGATTCATAAGGAAACGAAGCAGGGATATGGTCATGTGAGTTCAACGATTATCTGAAGAAACAATTCCCATATTACTAGTCAAAATCTTTGACCATTGACCATTGTGATAACCGAAGAGTAACAACTTCAACAGCGCAAATCCATGCACGCTCTAGGGACCAGCATTCTCTGCACGGAGCAAAGGATTGTAATTTGATGCATGTTATTCTAAACCAAGATCGAGAAGTTTTAGTGATCCTTCACGTATCTATAGTTATCACCAGCATATAAAGATCCATGTGACAGTCTTCAAGGATAATAACACATTTAGGCAGTGACAAGTAGTTGTTGCGCATGAGAGCCCACAGCAAGGTAGATGGAACAACACATCTTGGTGCAGGAGCGTCAAGGGAAAGGGCATGTTGCCATGTAAAAGGCGACGTAGAGAATCCATAGGAGTAAAAATAAGTGGAGGGGCCCTGGCATTGTGTGCCAATGAACCAGTCAGACCAAGTCTTTAGCCCAGACAGATCCCAGGACTTGTTTGCACCGAGTCCGCAAGGCCAATGATCCACTTGTCCGGTCCCCTCCTGTCCCCACCATCTTAATCCCTCTTTCCCACTCAGTCTCAAATCCTGCATTCCTACCTCTCTCACATACCAAGGCTAAAGTCTTAGGATAAATGTCACACCATGATGTGGACCTCACACAGTGGCTGGCCTCAGGATTGCAGTAGGCTGGGCCATGCCAAATGCCAGGCCCACCCAGCCCTGGCCCACAATTTTGGAATAGGTTTGGAACGAGCTGGCTATAGTGCATTGACAGCCTTAGTTCTTTAAAAGTGAATCTATCCTCCAAGCTATGCAACCACAGTACACAGCCAGATTAGTCATGGCTGTAGAAAATTAACAGGCTACGTGCCACTAATTACCCAATTTAGAGCAAAAGAATCAAATGCAGAGGGCAGCTTCAAACAAAATTGCCACTTGATAACCAAGCAGGCAGCATCAGAGCCAAATGGAAGCTCTATAAGCTCTCAATAAATAGCTAATGTTGTTTGGAGCTAAATCTTGGGCAGTGGAGGCACTGCAAAAATAAAATTGAGTACAAAAGCAAGGATATCTACATGGATGTTCTAAATTCTAACCTTGAGAAAGTCAGATAAGACGAGGGATTAAATTTGACTTGATCTTGGCAGGTATAGAGGATAAGCAAAGAGTAAATTTAATCAACGTCATCCTGATGATTAGATCCCGTGAGGGGTCATCATAAAGAGGAAACCATAAGAATAACAAACTGCAAGAGAAGCCTAGCTTCCAACTTCAGCTCTTGAAATTTACCACGGCACAATACTTGATCCATCATGTACCAAACTATTGAGGTAGCAAATCATCAGATGGTTTGGTCATGTTCAACATATACCAGACATAGGACTTGACCAAAAATTTACCACGGCACAATACTTGATCCATCATGTACCAAACTATTGAGGTAGCAAATCATCAGATGGTTTGGTCATGTTCAACATATACCAGACATAGGACTTGACCAAAAGTGGATGTAAATCAAGGAGATGCAAACAGAGATCTAAGAAGAAAGACAATTTTCGCCCCTTGTCTCCCCCACTTCTGACCATAAGTTTTCCTCTTCCCACGGGGCTGCCTTTTATTAGCTTCCACATTTGCAAAAGGAGTGCCAAGTACCACAGAACCTGGATAAAGTCTCAGATATTGGTGCTACTTCAGGTGTTCAAATAATCTGTGCATTAGAAGTTCTATTTCTGCTAGGTTTCGGGAGGTGGCTGAAGCCTGCATGTCCCCCACTTCCAAAAAAAAAAAAAAAGAATGGTCACCGGTCATCATTTGAGCCCCAAGTCATATTGGATGCCATGTAGTCAGAGGCGACCAAGGGGTCACCTCATGCCTCAAACGCCTAGGCGATGGCCTAGGCGTTTGCGGCGATATTTTATTAAAACAATATATATAATTCAGAAATATAAAAATATGTCTAAATATCACTAAAAATGCATACATAAAATGAATAAACTTCCTAAATTCATTCATTCTTAAAATCAAACAAATTTAAATAAAATTAACAATAAATCTAAACAAATTTAAACAAAAAATCAAACGGGCGGGGCGTGCGGAGGTGGGCCGGGCCCACAAGGCCGGATTGAGGCGATTGAGGCAGAGGTGAGGCGACTTGTGGCCGCCTCCATCGCCTTTGATAACATAGATCGGATGACGATAAATGGGAGGACAATACATAAGGCAATACATAATTTAAACAAATCATTACATGTTAGGTTGACTCTGTCCATGTGCACTCAGACAAATCCCAATGCTATAATAGGGAATATGTGCCAAGGTGGAAAATGAGTGCAGCCTTGTAAATACTCTTTCCGCTATCAATTGAGCTAACAATTGTTTCTATATGCAGCACACAAAAAAAATGTCTAGCATACAGTAAAGGAAGAGAACAAGTCAATCTTTTGCACAATGCATATTAATGGAAAAGTGAACAACTCCCATCACTAGAAAATTAATTATTTTGAAGTGTACCTCAGAAGCTTTTTCGATCTATGGAGAAACATAATAAATAATCGATTGTGTCCATAGAGTACATCTTTTGATGCATAAAATGGTAGCTTTATTGTCAACAGCCTAGCAAAATCATGCCATGACACCAGAAAAGTAACTCTTCCTCAACTAAAAGTTCTGCTTTACAAAATGGCAAGTATTGCTGGAATACTTCCACAATTAATAGGTATTCTCCAGATACACAAGCCAATAAGTAACAAAGAAAAATTAGTAACTAAGCATCCAAGATGAATTAAAATATTGGGGTGATCAGATTGGAAGCAGCCAGACCCAATCTGTTTCTGGAGCTAATAATGGGGTCCATCTAAGTCTGGCCAATGCAGGCAGCTCCTACTTTGTGATAAATGACAAGGTCTGCCTGATGTCAGACCCATCTTATTTTTTCATCCCTTTCTAAAAAGCATAAATGGGGAAAAGAGAAAGCGGCTTTCTCCTTTCCACGTTTTCCTGATGGTGCAAAATAGGCATGACTGCATGAGACATCATATAAGTGCTTGGATATAGTAGCACACCATGAGTCATGGACTGGAAGCATTTCCCTATGGAAATGCTTATGCTTCCAGAGATCTCACTTCCTGCTGTTACATTAAATACTATTAAGCCTCCTCCACTATCCTGTTTTGTGAATGCTATACCTTAAACAGCAGTTTCAAAAAAAAAACTTAAACTGACCTGACTGAGATATATTAGAATCTGAGTTTCCATAGCATAAAGTTAGAGTAGACTAACATTTGATAGTCCTGGTTTTTGCCTAAGGTTTACTAGTCAGTTCAGAAGATGGCCAAACAGGAGTTTTAAATATGGAACCAGTAAAACAAAGGAGGAAGAAATATGGAGAACATCTAGAACCTGACATTCCCATCAAACTCAGATGAGGATGGTCCTGACAGAAGAAACTTTCAGATACAGAACCACTGAAATGGTGAAGAAATATGGTAAGAGATATATAACCCAAAATTTGAATAACTTCCACTGAACTCCAGATAAACAATGCCACATTCTCATACAAAGGGTATCACTACGCCATTTTGTGCTTATCTAATCCCAGTTTTCAATCTCGCCATGATGAATCCCCATCTGCACATGAAGACAGTAATCTTGAAAGTCCTGAGATGTGCACATTAAGAAAGTACTGAATTGCACGACATATGTGGCACTCCAATATACAATGGTTAACATTACATCTCTTGGTGTTTATGAAATGCTGGTTTCTAAACCATGCAAAAGGTATTCCTGAGTCAGATAGAGCCACCAACTCACAAACTCATTTCCAACACAAATTTACTGTATTTCTTGGATTTTTTATTTCTATATTGTTCGGCTTAATTAAATCTTTTTGGAGCAGAACACTGACTCAGAAACTCATTTCCCAACTCAATTTATCATTTTTTCATGGATCTTTTTATTTATTTATTGCTTAGTTTAATTGATTCTTTTTGGAACAGATAATACTGCAATTCCTTGAAACAAACAAACAAAATATGCTGGGAAGTGGAGTACTGTATCTGTACGTGACTAGATCCTCAAGATAGTGAGACAACACTGGTCCTGTGAAAAGGGGGAAAGAAAAACATGGATGCTTGCAGGCCTATGTTAAACACAGTGAATGCCAGAAACTAGTTGGGCCACAATTATAGATAGAACTGTAGACCGTCTTGGACTGACTTGGCCAAAGTCACACAATGGAGGCCATTTTATGGAGGCTGTCTCAGCCGACTTGCACACCCCATCTCTGGGCTGGGGTTGGCCCTGGTATGGTACAATTTAGCCATATAGGACCGAGTCGATCCGGATCACCGATCTGGCAAACGCTGATGGCCTCCAGCTTCTACATTTTCTTTCAACAAATTGTGTGCCCTCACTTTTCAATATTCTTGGCAGACCTTGCTGTTTGTAAAGTTAGAAAGTAAAAGCTCCTTACACTACCATAGTAGTAGACTAGTAGAGTAGTACAGGGGTTTGAGCTTGATGCATGTGGATGCAGTTTTTGACATCTATTGTTTATTCGTTTATTTATTTATTTATTTATTTATTTGATTTATTTCATTTGTTTAGTGCGTGTGCGTGCCAGTCACAAAATGACAGTTTGTTCGGACTCCGAGGGAGCCCTTAGTGCGCACCGTCTGACCAATCAGACGAAAGTGAAATTCGGGTCGGGACCAAAACCCGCCGTGCCATAAAAGACACGGCGTTAATTACATCTCCCCGGAGGGGAGAACACCCTTGATTAATCGCCAGGAATTAATCAAGTTAAAGCATGCATGAAAATGCAAGTAAACAAGGCGTCATGATTTATGTTGTGATGTTTTCTTTTATTTGGGTTATCATGTCCTCTGTTATGTTTTAATGCCATCATTAATGTTTTATTATTGCTATGATTTATTTTTTTTTGCTGCTAATTATTATTAGTATTTATTATTTTTTATTATTGCTTTTTTTGTTGAAGACCGGGAATCAGCAGACCCGGGTCTGCTAATTTTTAGAAGTCAGCAGACTGGGTCTGCTGATTTTCAGAAAATCGGCAGACTGGGTCTGCTGGTTTTCAGCTAATTATTATTATTATATTTTTTTATTTGTGTATAGTTAATATTGTTTCAAGTGTTGACCATGCTATTGCATTTCTATTAAGTTGTTATTACGATTCGCTCATGCATTCGCCCGCTCGTGGTTGCTGACATAGCACCACTTGGGCGTTGTTCGGGCGGTGAACAATCATAATTTGGCAAGATTGCCCTTCGTCCCAAGGTATGTCGGGAACGTAGTGGGTAGCCGTCTGCGAAGGTGTGAGACGGGCACCAAGTCATCCGGGTGTGCATGGGACGGCAACACCTGGGACCGTTCAAGGGGCTTCTCAATTAAGCTACTCGTGTATTTTGGCTTACGTTGGCACCAAAGTATACGCATACGGATTCCAAGGTGAACCGGCATAACCCTGGGCCATGGAGCCCAATATTGAAAGCATCGGAAGGAAATCGCTCGGTGACAAACCGGGACTGATTTATGCTGACCGAGCAACAACACAAGGGGCAATCCCTTTAAATACATGTTCGCCGGTGAGACGGCGTAGTTTAATGTTAGGGGGAAAGGGAATGTTGGCCCGAAGCAAAGTCGGGCAATGGCCATGACGGGGTGGCCCCCGAAGTCCAAGAGCGATTTGCGTGGGCATTGTGTATATTTAGAGGGAAATGAGATCTCCGAAATGTTCGTAGAGGTGTGCATGTTTTTGACATTTTTATTTTTTTTATTGGTTTAATTCTACTTGAATGCAGATTTTATTCCACTTGCTTGTTTCTTTTTCATGCGTTTTTTTTTGTTTGGATTGTATTGTCATGAGCCTCCTTTCCTTCTTATTATTATTTACTTTTATTATTTACTTTTATTATTTTGTTTTATGCTTTGTTTCTTTTGTTTTCTGCTTCTTTCCCTCTTTTTTGCTGAAACAGGGAGCTCGGTCGACCAAAAAAGGCAATTCAATCGACTGAACCTCCCAGAGACGAGAGGCATGCTGGATGGGTCCACCCAGCAACGCCCTGCGTCGACCGATCCGCGGATTGCTCGACCGAAAACTCAATTCGGTCGACCGACCGAGCGGACAAGTCGACTTCCCTTTTGACAGATTTTGTTCATGCTGTGTTCAGCCCAAAGGACTAGGGGATTCATTAGATGCCCATGCTCATGAAACATCAATGGAGGTTTTACGTGTAAGGCTTGGATGCTAATGATGAAAATTCTTTTTTCTTTTTAGGATGTATGCATGGGGTTCTACTCGTGCTTATGCTGACTGCGGGGTCCACGCGCATGCAAGGGTGATGTGTGTTGTGTTCAAACCTATAGCTGATGCGGGGAGCTCTGTGTTCAGCCCTCCCTTTTTGTTCACGAGAGATCGGCAGATATTTGTGCAGATCCGGTGCATATATGACGCTTTGAATGCAGCAGGGCGTTCGGTTTTGGTTTTTGAGATGCCTAGGTTGTTCAAGCCCGCATGCCGGGACAGCGCGGGGTTGGTTTCACAAATAGGTTGCCCATGACATGCGGGGGTTTAATTACGTATCGTGAGATGGGGTTCTCGATACGCGGCAGAGTATTTCACTCACGCATAGTGACGATTTCCAGCCAGGCGTAACCCGACCTTCCACAAGTCACCATTTTATATACCAGGGAATCATGGCATACAAGCACTATTTTAAAACCTGACCCGGACCGGCCGGTCTGACCGGTTAACCCGCAACACAGTCTCAAAACCGGGTTAGAATGGTGCCTAGACCGTTTTAGACCCAAAACCCGGTTAAAGTCAGTCAACCCGGTGCAACCCGGTGCAACCCGGTGCAACCCGGCCGACATGCTAAAATCGGAGTGACCCAACCGGGTCCGACTCCTAGGCATATTTTTTATTTGTTTAATTTTTACTTTTTAATTTAGCATGAAAAAATATAGGAGATAAAGTTTTTCACAAATACTATGAACAATTTGGAAGAAAAATTGCAGTCAACTCGTTGCAAACAGAAATGCCAAGTATTTGTTTATATTTGAATTATTTACCCAAGATATTGTTTAATGTTATTTGATTATCCGATTATTTATGAATTTTGTATCTTATCCTAAGAGGGAGATGAAGACAAGAAAGAGGATAAAAATTTAGATGAACAAGAAATTTGACTTCACACACCATGAAACTTGTGTCTCATGAAATGTTAATTGTAGTTGATAAATGGTCATACGTAGTGTTTATTTAATATAAATTTTATTCTTTTTTAGACTATTTCAATGGTTGTTTAATGCACTTGTTTTAATTTTTACAATATATGTTTAAGTGTTTGTTTCATATTTCTAACTCAAGGTATCTTAAAACTTTACGATAATTTATAATATTATTATAAACGGTTCTAGTCTAACGGGCCACGGGTCAACCCGAATGGTTAAACAATTGACCCGTGACCCACTAACTTAACCGGGTCAAGCTCCGGGTCAGGTTTTAAAACATTGCATACAAGCATACAGAAGATGCAACGTGCGCTGGATTTAATTTACATGCATGAGGGATATGAATGCCAACGTGCATGCAAGAAATCATGCATGCTACCCTTGGGTTGGCAATGAATGCATGGTATTTGATCCTCCTTTGATTTTGTTCATGAAATATTCATATGGCTTTATTTTGATGCAATTTGCTTTAATGCATAGACGATGTTCCATTTGGTTCACGAGATATACAAACCGTTCAGGTTTGCGGACTGGGCCGACAGGGGGGTCGACCCCAAGGGTCGACCCCTGTGCAGGTTTCTGCACAAGGGTAACCCCAAGCAGAAGAAGCCCGAACAGAACTGGGTTTAAAGGGGGTCCACCCCAGGGGTCGACCCCTTGCTGCCCGCAGCCTTAGGCCCCTTTTTTTTTGGCTCTGTGCTTATTGTGTATTCTTTTGTTATGCCCATCACCGTCCTCAGTAGTTCTGGAAATGGTCCTCTGCAGCAGTCCTCGACTGTCCATGAGTCATTTTGTTCATGTGTTTTATTTGTTCTTGTTCATCTTCTCCTTTGTGGTTAAGAGTTGTTCATTTCTTTATTTCTTTTAATAGTTGCATTCCTAACAGACTTTCGACAACGTCTCCCCCGATCCCGGAGTGGTCGGGGGGTTAAGTGGGTACTCATCCACAGACAAGTCTGAGATGGCCCCTAAAATTACATGGATGCGCACGGAAGCGGCAACATCCGAGAAGAGCATATCGGAACACATAGCACGGTAACCGGAGGAGATTAAAACCATCATCCCTTTGGAGCTCAACATGGGGAATCCCCATCGATTAAGGCCACGGGAAAGGGACACCGATTAAGGCTCCGCCAAGGCCACCGGTTAAATGCCCATGAGGGGGTTGCCGGTTAAATGCTTGGGCGGCCCACCAATTAAATGAAAGGGGCCACCGGTTAAAAGAGGGGTTACGGGCCTGCCGGTTAAACTGAGGGGGGAAGACACCGGTTAAGTGAACCCCACCGGTTAATGCGAAGCCCACCGGTTAAGGCCAAGGAGAGGCCAAGGGTGGGTGAAAACAGTCTAGACATATTTTTGTGGGCCTCAAGGTAGCGGAATACCCTTCAGAGCATAGCGTGGGTAAGGACATGAACTTTGCCGCTTCAGATAGGGAGTTTGCCGCTTAATGTCATAGGGAGAAGGACATGCTAGTCAAGGTTCCGTGGGTCGCTACTCGCTAGTCCCAGCGAGCAGGGCTCAGTAGAAGGCGAAAACTGCTAGGTCATCTCCACAAGAAAGGGGGTGACCCACAGGAGGGTATGTTACGTGGCATGGGGATTGATACCAATGGCGTCTGGACCTCAGCCATAGCCTCAAGGGACCCGGGCGCCGGCCTCCCTATGCCAGAAAACTCACGAAGGAGGGAAGAAGAAACCAAGAAAGAAAGAGCAATGAATATTTAAAGAAAAGGGGAGGGACTTTCATGCTAAGGGGCAGACGGTAGAAACCGACGGTAGAAATCACCAAAAGTAAGGAAACTCGCACACGGCGAAGATCCGGTGAAGCACACACCAGTAACACAGACACCTTGCAAATTCTTCTTTTATTCCTTGCAACAAGGTTCATATATGAACTTAATACATCCGGGGAAAAAGGAAGCGATGAGAGGAAGCCAAGATATAGTGGGGGGAGAACGGAGTGTTCGCTCCTCTCCCTCAAGCCTCACCTCTCCTTCAACCCTCTTCTTCACTCTTTCACCCTCACTCTTCTTCTCCCTTTTATTTACAGGCTCCTTTCCTCTCTTCGCTCAAATGGAAGTGGCAGGAGCAGAGTAGCCAGCCCAATCTTCGCAGAGCCAGAGCCCCTTTCTTCTCTTCTTCGCCTTCAGCCCAATTTATAGGGACGGACACGAAGTCCTTCTTCCATTTCGATCGAAGGCCCATGCCTCGAGCGCGCTATGTTACATCTGTTGGGCAAAACGGTGGGCTACCGTCTGTGGCGAGCCTTCCAGTCAAAGACAGACCCCCCCTTGCTGGATATAGGGAGATCCTGTTGGCCGTCCTTTCGAGCTGTCATGCTGCCATTCGATCAAGGGTACAGAAGCTCCTGTTTTTGGGCACGCACAGCCCCATAGCCCTCAGTGCTTGCAGGAGAGCCTGCGGTTGGTAGCCCCGTAGTACTGTTGGACGAGGCCTACCGTTTACGTTTCCTGCTGTCGGTTATACGGCCCGCTGCCGTTTAATTGGGTTGCCACCGGTTAAAAGCTTCCCCACCGGTTAAAGGGATTGCCACCGGTTAATTGCTTTCGACGCCTCTGTCGGTTAAGTGGGCTGAAGCTCCTGCCGGTTAAGGGACTGAAGACGTTGCTGCCGGTTAAGTGGCCTCGCCAGTTAAGAGCTTTGGGAGCCCGCCGGAAAGATGGTTCATCTGTATCGCAGCTGACTGAGAGTGGCGAGGGTTTCGCCGGTGGAGGGAGAGCTTGAGCAGGCCTACGCAGCTACCCAGCTCCACCGAGATGTGCCCATGGAGTCTGTTCGACGAAAGATCTAGCTCTCCGAGCGAGCGCAGGCTTCCCAACCAGGAAGGAACCGTCCCAAGGCATTTACAGGAAACAACTTCTGGAATACGAAGAAAAGCTCTCTGCTTCTTAAGCCTGCTTCAGCCATCTATTGTGTTCTGTGAGTCCTGTTTCTTCGGGCTTCCATGTTTATGCGCACTGCTCCATCAATCCGTATGGTATTTCCATTCCCCTCCGATTGCTCATTTCTAAGGGAGATGATACATCTTTAGACCAAAAGGAATCACGTAGAGACAAACGGCAGACGAGAGAGGCAGAGCAGGGTGCTGCGTGGTGAGAGATGCAGAACGGAGAGAGAGAGAGTGACAGCTGCCCCGGTAGCAGGATGACAGGGCACCGGATAGAGGGTGTGTGAGAGGGATAACCGGTGGTGTGTGTGAGGGGTATAATCGGTGGGGTGTGTGAGAGGTATAACCGGTGGGGTGTGTGAGAGTGCATGTGAGGGGAGAGAGAGATCACAAGGGGTGAGAGATTAAATGGTGGGGGAAGAGAGAGAACACGAAGGGAGAGAGAGAGAGAGAGAGAGAGAGAGAGAGAGAGAGAGAGAGAGAGAGATTAACCGGTGGCAGGTTGCCACCGATTAAAAGAAGAGGGGGGGTTTAACCGGTGGCAGGGTCCCACCGATTAAACCTCCCCCCTTCCCTTTTTTTTCCTTCTTTCTTTCTTTTTCTTTTTCTTTTCTTCTATTTTTTCTTTTCTTTTCTTCTTTTTCTTCTCTTCTTTTCTTCTTCTCTTTGACATCCGAGTGTCTCCACTCCGGACCATATTTTCGAGGACGCCGGGACCTCGCTCAATTTTATATTCAATTCGTTCCTTGGGACATACATTCATGATGGCACGGTGCTATGTGTAGGATGCGGCCCCACTATCACCAGAGTTGAAATTTGGCTGCTAGGACCTCTTCCTTTGTTTCTTTTCCTTCCTCTTCCGCCGATGTCGAACGGCTAACCGAAGCTTGCTGCCGCAGCTGCGAAAATTTTGGGTGTCTACAATGCACCAAATGGAGCTTCTCCCCAAAACCAGTGATTATTCTAACACCATTAAAAAAGAGTCAACTTTCCCCAGTCTCAAAACATTTCCTTGGTATAGAGAACATTTCAAGTTTTGCATGGCTAAATAATGAACATAACGTGGACACCTGCTTTAGTGAGAAAGATGTCATGCACAGAAGAGATTCACTGCAGATAAGATAATTCCTCACTCCAAGTAAATGCATCTTGCTAGCAGAGCCTTTCCAAGCAACATCGAAGACCCATATCAATATCTAAGATGCCCAGGTGGAGCAACTGGCAGCCGGAGCACACCATTCTATTGCCTCATTGGACCTCCAAAATGTCAGTGGCTATCTAACTTCTGGGGCACTGTTTTGTTACCAATTTGGCACTTTATTCATTTAATGACATATGCATACATATACGTATACCAACAAATAATTATTCATATTTATGACAAATCGCATAATGTGGTTGTATAGTCATCACAAGATGGATAATGCATTAACTGATGGCGCTAGAGAGACAAAAGAATGATAATTTTTTAATTAGACTTGATTAATGTTCAGAATGTAAACTGTCACTGACAATCAAAAAGTTGACAAAAATAAATAAAGCAACAACAGATGTGCTAGGCAAAAATACCCTAAGATCATAAAATCATCACTAAAGATCAAATTTTATTAGTAAAAATAATGAAACAATTATATACATGTTGGGGGAGAAACCGCCTATATAACTGACGTCTCCATGGTAGCCTACCTAATCAGCAGGCGGGCTAGGTTTGAAACACTGATCAAATTTGAAACTCAAATGCCAATAGGGCATGGTTTCACTGAATCGAGCCAAGTTAGTTTCCATAATTTGTAATAAGACCCACTGAGAATACTTTTTTTATTGCATCTTGAGTTTAAGAATTCCGTAGTGAAACATTTGTTTGGTGAAAGAGAGGCAGAGTCGAGTGCTTTTGATCATGATGGACCTCTTTATCCTACAGATTCTAATCCTAGGCAAGAAGAAATATTGAGGCGACTGGAAAAAAAATCAATTCAGGTGAGTTGAAAGAAGATTTTCTTCCAAAAGAATAGCATTCACCATACAGTCCCTAAGTAGGCCATTGAAGATGGCAAAGATAAGCACATGGGCAAGGTGTTGGCCTCTTACGGTCTTATTACCTCAGTGTCTTAATAAATAGAAAAACAGCTCAGAACTTGACTGTTTACACCCGGAAAAAATATAAATGTATAATTCCGATTTATCGGAAGGAAATAACATGTATATTTGTTTTGGCTTTTTAAATGCTTGCATGTTATAATTTCCGCGCGCGTGTTTTATCAGACGATTTCAGAGTTCGTATACTGGACTCTTCCCCACCGAATAGAATCGGTGTTGACAAGTCCGAATACCCTTGATTAAAACTGCTAAACGTTCCTTTCTTGCCCTCATAATATTGACTCTTTTTACCGCAATATTAGTTCGAGAGAAAACATTTCCTTTTGCCCCAAGATAGGGCATCATTGCAATTTTCCCTCCATGCGAGGATTTATTTGTAATATTTCCTTCATGGAAGGGTTTTAATGCAATTTTCCTTCAAAACCGGATTTTTATGTAATGTGCCTTTCAACATTTGTTCCTTCTGAAATTTCATTCATTTTTGCTCATATCTTGGATATTTGCACAATTTTACGAGCTTTGAGGGTATATTTGCAATCTTCAACTTCTTCATGAACTAGACATGTTGTTCGCCAACTTTGGACACATTTGGAATCATAGGAACTTTTTCTATAGACTTTCTGATTTCCAAAACTCTTGCATAACTCCTTGGGGCATTTATGTGATTTCCCAAGACATAGGGGTAAATTTATAATTTTACACGTTGAAACCTTCCATAGAGTCTTGGACATGAAAATTTTCTAACATGTTCCTTTTAATCAATCAACAAAGCTGAATGTAGTAGCATTTGAATCCACTTGAACTTATTTGAACCCATTTGTACATAACATGCTTGCTGGAGGGTATTCAAGTAAACTCTCCTTAAGTAAATCCTCCACCTAAAACAGGTTTTTCTCTTAACAAAAGAAACCCAAGAAGGAGGCTTGCAACCTGCTATTTCTTCTCTTCTCGTAGCTGTGCCTTTGCTTCTTGCTGTCTGTTCTTTCTTCTCGTGGGTTGCTCTCTCTTTTTTGCTGCTGTCCCCTTGGCTCCTAGTGGGGGCTTTTTATATTGGCTTGGAGAAAGGGCGGAGGGGCTTCCTCTTCTTCTCCTCCGGTGGAATTTGAAAAGGTAAACCCTTCATCTTCTCCTCCCTGCCTTTTCATATGGTGTAACTGCAGCATTTATTTTCCTTCCTTCTTTTCTTTTCTCTTTCTTTTCTCTTTTTTTTTTTTGGTAACCGCAGGGCCATGGGTGGAGGAAGGCCTCCTCCGGCCTGCTGGCAGGGCAGAGGGCCTCCATCCGGCCTGCCAGCAGGGCGGAGGGAGGCCCCTCCGGCCTGCTGGGAAGGGCGGAGGGAGTTCCTCCGGCCTGCTAGCAGGGCGGAGGCCTCTCCGACCTGCGTGGCAGGGCGGAGAGGGTCCCTTCGGGTCCCTTTCTACTATAAAAATAGCCGCCGTACTACTTAAAAAAATCCCACTTCACTTCTTTGGCTTTTGGGCTTGTACGGAGGATCTTCATCTTGTCTTTTTCTTGTGAAACCACGTGAGTGTTGACATTTGTGACTTCTTCCATACACACATACATATATGTGCATATTTCCCATGCATTTAATCTTACTCCATTCTTGAAGAATAATCGGAAATTATCCTTCCTCGAAACTTTGTGAATCCTATATGCACCTTTCTTCTTCAAGATAATTTCTGAATTTCCGAACTTTGTGGAAATATTTTATGGGGTCAACAAATACCCCCCACGGGGGGGTCCGTCTGAGCCAAGGGTGACGGCGGCCGGCCCGTGCATCACTGATTTCACCGGCTCTTGAGTTTGTTTGATGCATAATGCCATTGATATTAATTTGAGACTGATCATCCGTCCTTTCTTTTTGTTGTTGTTGTTGTGTTATTTTTTACAGCAGCTATCATGTCTCGTGCTAGGGAGAGTAGTGGTCGCTGGTCAAAGGGGATGTACAAGGAGACAGTCCCAATCACTTCCAAGAAGTTGATGCCTTCGTGGGGTTCTCCGAGAATAACTGCGGAGAATATTTTTTCACTTGATCGGGGGCTTTCTATGATTGCTACTGGCCCCCTCCCAGAGGATGAATCTGAAGGTGGTGTAGTTGACTTGAGCTTACTTATTCCTGAGAGAGACTTCTATGTATATCAACGACCGTGCGGATACCCAAGGCATTTTCCCTTGGACAGGCATTTATTTCCTTTCATCCAGAATTTTATTCCCCCAGACATGGAAGAGGGTGACAGTTGCTTGCCTGCGGCCCGGTGTCAAATTGAGAGGGCGATTCTGGTGGGTCGTGATAGCATGTTGGGGACTTGCAAGACTTCATTCCCCAGTTTTCCGTTGGGTAATGGTCGTCATATTCAGTATCCGGCCTCCTCCCAGCTTGGCTTCTTCAGTACTGAGACAGGATGTCCGACTAAGGTAAAATCCTTTGCACCTACTACTTGGGATAGAGGGGGTCATCACAAGACTTTGTCAGATGCTGTTTCTGGTTGCATTTTACCTCCTTCGGGCACAGAATTTGCTGGTGAAGGGTATGACAAGCTATGTTTGCTCGATAAAATTGTAAGCGGGTCTTCTCCCAGCTGGTATGGGAAATGGTCCGTAGTTCCCTCCCATAAATTTCATTTAGGAGCCACAGAATGGCTGGCGGGCGTACTTTACCATTATAGCGGGCTTCTGGACCTTGTCAGCATTCGGCATGCAGTCACAGCAGCATTATACAGATACCTGTGGTATGTTGAGTTACTTCAGGCTTTGGCGGAGCGCTTCAACCGCCGCTACAATACTTTTGCTACTGCTGAGGGTGAAACCTCCCTGGATTTGTGGAGTTTGTACAGGATCTCTGGTTTACCTATCTCGGGGCGGCCTTATGAAGAAGTTACTCTCGATGATTTGCACCGGAACTTCTCTACAGGACTGGGAGAGTATGGTTTATCCTTTAGCTTCCGATACCTGATGAAGGTATGGCAGGATTTGGCCCGGGCTGGGAAAAGCAAGGCCCCTTCTGCTTCCTCTGGTGCTGTGAGGGTCAACCTCAATGCATGGGTTTCTTATTTCTACAATGGGCCGTTCTGTTTCTATGAGAGCTTTGCAGAGGATGACAAACCTTTGACTCAAAATTATCAGCTTGTTTTGCATCCTCAAGAGAGTAGCCGCCATTTACCTGCGCCGGTGAATGCAGGGTGGAACCCCCGCAACATTCCAGACTGGACCTATCTTGCTACTTATCTCGTTTACTGGCTTGCTACTTTTGTTGTACCTTATGGAGAGGAGGGCCTTGTTCGGCCCGAACTTATTTATCCTGCTTGTACTCTTGCAGATGGACATAGACTCGCCCTTGCACCTGCTGCTCTTGCAAATATCTATCATGGCTTTGGTAATTTGACGTCTCACAGCTCTCCGAGAGATCGGAGTCTATGTATGGCCACTCATTATCTGAGTGCATGGGCTGGTCTTTTGTTGCCATCTTTATGTCAGAATATTTCAGTTGAGAACCCGGCAGCCCCTTTAATTTTCTTATTCAGGAATCGTCCGGACCCACGCTCATCGGATCAGCTATGGAAGGCTCGCAAGTTATTATCTTTTGTTCCTACACAGGGGAAAGAGGGCTTGCCTATAGCCCATTGC
This sequence comes from Amorphophallus konjac, assembly GCA_022559845.1. Lineage (NCBI taxonomy): Eukaryota > Viridiplantae > Streptophyta > Magnoliopsida > Alismatales > Araceae > Amorphophallus > Amorphophallus konjac. The sequence continues at coordinate 23,639,410 of CM040118.1, forward strand.
TCTTACGACTTCAGGCCTTTTGTGATTGAGAGCTCGGATGGGATTTCTTATGGCATCCCATATTGCCAGGTTGCTGACCCCTCATTTTATGAAGCCTGGCTTTGCAGTATTCGACCCAGTGTCCTTGTTTTCAGGAAGGGCAACACTATTTTCTTGGAACCTTATTTTCCCCATCGTTTCGCACGAAACTTTGGGTATGACCAGTCAGTTCCTCCGGATGCTGATTTCGGCTTGACTGGGCGGATACACCGGGGTCAGGACATTCACTTGGTTACTAGCAGCTGGTGGGATTTCTTCTTCAGAGGATCATCAGGACCACGCTGTACCTTTCCAGACGCCAGGAGGGTGGGTCAAGTTGATATATATTATGCCCGCTGGTGGTTCAGGCGCAGTAATGTATTCAGGCAGTCTCCACATGAATTAAAAGAAAGAGAAGAAGCCCGTCTGAAGCAGGCAGATCTGCCGCCTCTGATTATTGACAGATCTTTCCTTCATACTCATTTCCCGCGAATTGCTAGAAATGTACGAGACTTTCGTGCTGAATGGGAGGCGAAGAACGGGCTAGTTACTATTGATCGGCAGGCCTACACTGGGGCCATTAAGCCCTTAAGGCGGCGTGGCAATGCTTCCTCAGAACAGGGTACAGCTGCTGCAGTGCATAAAGTGTATTCATGGTGGGAGCATTTCTTGTCAGACTGCGGCTACCCTCCGAATGCTGATAAAGTCATTCTCCTTCGTCCTAAAAGTTTCAGCAACAACTTATGGCCACAGTGGCAAAGACATTTGTTGAGTTCCATTGTGCGCATCGGTCCATCTGAGCAACTCTCCTTACTGGAGAATAGTGTTTGCTTGCAAGATGTCTGGGATGCAGTAGCTGCGACAGGGGAGATTGTTGGCCTTCAGGCTGAGCAAGCAGTGCTAAGGCCCACTTTCTCGCCTGCCCCTGAGGGTGAGTAACGCTAACTTTCGTTCCTTCTTTTTCCTTCTCTTCCCGTGATTAGCTGAGCTGTTCTTTATACTTCATCTATATGTGGTTTTGACTCTCTCCCCCTTTTTTACCCTCTCTTCTTGGTTTGCAGGGAGTTTTGTCACAGTGATGGATGCCGCCGTAAAAGGGAAGAAGGCCCCCGGGCCGGCAAAGCGGGTGAGGTCCTCCGAGGAGGAGGGACCAAGAGCCCGAGCTCGTCTACCTCGCTCCAAAGGGAGCTCCTCGAAAGGGCGACCAGGTGACCTTCGTGGGTTTATAGACTTGCCTTTGAATACTTTGTAATGCTTCATTGTTGACCCCTTTTTCTTTGATCTTCAGGTTCTTCCATCGGCACGATCATACCCACGTTTTCCCCCACACATGGGGTGGCGGTCCCGGGGTCAGAGCGTGACATGGAAGATGGAGAGTTACAGGATGATGATTATAATCCTGTGTCTAGTGCCTCACCCCCATATTCATGTGGGGATCGCCATAACTCCGTTGGTTGTGGTATGATGATTTCGAGACATTACATCATCCGCCTTTTCCTTGCGTTGTTCTCTTAATTCCCCCTTCCCCCTTTTTTTTGTCCTTGTTGACATGACTTCTCTTTTCCTTTTCCTTTTTTATACCAGAGGTTCACAAGGATAGGGAGATAGCTACGCCTCGTAGGCATGAGCCGGAGTCGACCATCGCCTTACCTTCTTCGAGTAAGGCTATACCTCATTCTTTCTTGAGTTGATTTTACGGGAGGTGACCTGACAATCTCACTTCCAGGTGGTTTGGACGCATCCACAGCCTTTTCTGTGCAGGAATTCACCACACTTCTTAACTCCGGAATGAATGTGGATTTGCCAGATTATTCTGCCAACCCTTCCGCAGATAAAGAGATGGTAAACAAATATTCTCAAGCTCTTCTCGATGAAATTTATAGAGAGCAAACTCCACCCTCAGAGGGACAGAGGCAGAATCCCGGAACTTTGTCAACCTCACCACTACAGGGAAGTGACCGTATACCCCACACAGCAGGTAGTTGCATTTAATGTTGAACTTAAAATTGCTGATATTGCTGTGCAGATTTATCATCTGAGTATCTTCTGCAGCTGGTAACCTTCATGTTCAAAATCCCTTGGAGTCCTTAGAGGGGATAAATAGAGGTGCTGTGCCTTTGGATTCAGGGGGTGCTACCTTGGGCGCCACTGCTCAGGACAAGGCGACAGCATTGAGGTGTGACGGTGAAGGCATTAGTGTCATGGAGGAGAACCCAGCTTTGACCCCTGTAGAGGGAAATCTCGAAGGTTCTCCTTGTACCTCAGGAGACACAGTCTGTCTTTCTGATGAGGAGGAGACTGGCCATAGAGGTATTTTTACTTCCTTATAACATTATTTTGTATATTGAAGCGGCTCTGTGAGTTGACCCTTAATTCTTCTTTGCAGGGAACATTCAAGGGGCTGAATTTGCCTCGTTGAGCAAAGATGAAGAGTCCTTAGATTCTGCAGCATTAGGTATCCCCATGCTTTTTCTCTTTCACATGACTAATTGCTTTGATTTGTCAGCTGCTAACCCTTACTCTTCTTATGATACCCAATAGGGGGAGTAGAGCTGCGGGAGGAAATTCGGGATGCCTCAACCTCTGGTGACCCCCTAATTATAAGAGCTGAAACTTCTAAGTCCTCCCAGCTAGAGAAGTCTTCAGAGATTCCCACCGTTTCAGGTAGTCTTTTCTCTTCACATGCTATCAAATTTGATGTGGGTTGAAAAATAGGGATCATAGCCATTCTCATTGTTTTTCCTCTCTTTCCGCCTTTTTGTTCTGGCAGCTTGTTTCAAGGAAATACTCCCGCATACGAACGGCTTCCCATGCCACGGGATTGAGTGGCCGGATGGCCCTCAGATTGCACCTTTTGTGGGGCGGCCCACATGGTTGATACCCTGATTGGCGACGCCCGAAGTTTGTTCCTGGGGGTCGAGCTTCCTCCGGTGGAGACTGTTTGCAACACCCTTAAGGCTGCCAGGCGAAGTTATCATGGGTTAGGGCTGCCGAAAGAGCCGTGGATGGCGGCAGTGGACAGTGCTTGGCAAGAATTTCAGCAGCTGTATGAAGCCTCAAATTGGAGAGCCCAAGAGTTAAGGGTCAAGCAGCTAGAGGATGAAATAAAAATAATGCGCGACCAGGTCCGCGAGAGGAGATCTCAGGCCGAGAGGGTTCGAGAGCGCTGCGACTCCCTTGAGACTGCCGTAGCTGAGAACAGGAGTCAAATTGCCTCGCTCCAGGAGATTGTGCGGACCATCTTGCAGCGAATCACTTCCTTGGAGGCTTCTGGTGAAACTAATGTCAAAGCGATTCAGGAGGCGCAGGCCGAGGAGAGCTCTCTTGCTGTGGAGTGCTCAAGCATGTAGGAGGCCCTTGCCACAAAAGAACAAGAGCTCGCCGATTTAATGAAGCAAAAGCCCTCTCATCTTTGAGTCTGTATATTTCTTCTTCTTCAGCCCGTTGCTAGTTTCATATTCTTTTCCATTCGTCATTTTGCAGCTACCCCCAGGGACTTGTCTTGGGCTCCAGTTTTGCAGATGAATAGTGTAATTGTTCATACATTGATGGAGGCATAACTTCTTTTGTTCTAGAAGCTTCTGAGAATTTCTTCTTTCTCTTTTTTTTTCTTTTTTCTTTTCTTTTTTTTTCTTTTTTTTTCACATTACCAACTTCACCGCCCTTTCGGATTTTCGCTGAAGCTGGCCCCCTTTAACTTTTTCCAGCGCGCCCTTTCGGGTTTTCACGCTGAGGGGTTACCCAATTTTGCCTGAGGCGCCCTTTCGGGTTTTCACCTCAGCCGGGTTATGACCTTTTTGCCCTTGAGTAGCCAGAAGATTGACCACTCAAGTCCGTCGGGGCACCTACATTTTAAGCCTCTTTTTTTTTTTTTAGGATCACTCTTGACAACGAGGTTACACCCTCGAGGTATAAGTGGATGAGTTGTAGTCGGCCAGGAAACTTGGAGGCCGAAGATTCAGGGACTTGGTGCTAACCAATGAAATTGGAAAGCCAAAACTCGAAATTTGGGATTTAGGGGACTGACCAATGAAATTGGAAAGTCGAAACTTGGAATTTTGGATTTAGGGGGGGCTGACCAATGAGATTGGAAAGTCGAAACTTGAGATTTTTGATTTTGGGTGGCTGACCAATGGAAGTGGAAAGCCGAAATTTGAAATTTTGGGATTTAGGGTGGCTGACCAATGAAATTGGAAAGCCGAAACTTGGGATTTTTGATTTTGGGTGGCTGACCAATGGAATTGGAAAGCCAAAACTTGGGATTTTGGATTTAGGGTGGCTGACCAATAAAATTGGAAAGCCAAAACTTGGGATTTTAGATTTAGGGTGACTGACCAATGAAATTGGAAAGCCGAAACTTGGATTTTTGATTTAGGGGGCCGGCCAACTATGTTGGCAAGCCAGAACCTGAAATTTGAGATTTGGCACGGTGGGGCATGAACAAGAATTGTTCAAAACATCTGTGACTTTTGAGTTTTTTCTTGGGGGGGAAACTCCCCTATCCTTCCTTAGTCTCCTACGGAGGAGGGCAAGCCTTGTGTCCACACCTGTGTCAACATTGACAAAAGTCTACGAAATATTTTATGGGGTCAACATTGACAAAAGAGAGTCATCTTTTTAAAGGCAAATAATGCAGTCAAAATATGACTCTCCAAGATGTTTGTGTCCACACCTGTTGTCGTTTCCAATCAAAGCATTCAAGTGGTTCCAACTACATTATCCTCTACATTACTGATTGGATAATACCAAATAAATATTTGCAGAAACAAAGAGTCTTAGGCTGCTGATTATTCTTCATTGAAACAGGACATTAGCCTGACAAGGAATATTGATGTATCTGGCATTGGCCTGACAAGGAATATTATTGTATTTGGCATTAGCCTGACAAGGAATCTTGATGTATTCCCGATGAATTGAATCTAAGGGAGAAAAAAATATTTTATGTCACCATGAAATAATAAAGAAGAATAAGAACACAGATTCTATGATGCCAGTATGCCACCAGTTATTTCGAGCCATTACAAAATGGTTCCATCATACCATTTAATGGGCCAACATAAAGGGATAAGACGTCAAACTCATTCTTATCAATATCAAATGGATTGCAGCAGTCTTTATCAAACAAAAAAGTTGTATTTCATCACAGGGGGGCTCCATCTTTAAAGAGCATGGCCTTTTAGATGTGTATACATACTATAAAATAATACCTCGCCTTAAAAGCCTCATAAATCTACTTAAACATATGGCTTTACTAGCTTATAAAGGCGTTCACTCGTTACCTGATTTTTCATGATATCACACATCTGTCACGCATTTCTACAATCTCACTCTTTTTTTCATTTATCATTTCTCACCTAGGGATTTTGGATATCAGGATGATAACCACTCAGAGATATTGGATAAAATCCACAGCCTTTCAATTACTGCAACAGGGCAAGTGGCAGCAGATTGATGATGATGATGATGGCAGTACAGTTGCTTTATATCAGATGTATAATGGTTGATGGTCTAACTCAGAACAAGGCACAAACAAGATCCTTGAAAAGGAAACCTTAGCTTACCAGTCCATGTAAGTGAATGTTGAAGAATAATTGCCGGACTTGGTATAGAGTACCCGATGATGGTAGTCATGAAAATCAGCACTGCATATCGAATTATCAAAAGAAACAAGGTAATGTTTAGTTGAGCCCATTAGTCAGTTACAAATAGTAACAAGATAGAAAAGGACAAGGAATTTGGAACTCACCCTCCATACAAAGGAATGAAGTTTGATGGGCTCCAAGGAAAGTGGTACCCACAATGAGCCTCAACTGTCTCCAAGACTCTCAAAATCATCCAAAACCACAGTGTGAATAGATGAGGACCAGTAAGAGCAGGGCCAAGAACAGTTGCAAAACCAAGAAATAATATCTCAGCAGGATGGGCATATTCAGATGTCAATCCAAATGGTGTAGCATACCTGTGCACAATTCATAGATTTTATAATTGAACCTAACCAGAAAAAAACAGATTGAAGTGAAACAATATCAGCTCAAGAGTGAAGTATCGCTTACTCATGATGAACACTGTGGACATGCTTGTACAGCCACTTTGTATGCAAGATTCGATGGCCCCAATAGAACACAAAGTCCTCGATGATGAAATAAAAGATTATTTGTGATACAACCACATTCCTGTCGTTGTTCAAGAATAACTTAGATTTGTTATGAATTAATAGTTAAATGCATCTCTAGAATCCTAAGCTCAATTGTGAAGGCTAAATTACATCTCACATCAATCAAAAACTATATAGACTTTGTATAAAATGCAAAATGATAGTACCAAGGTGGCAATGGCAGATCAGTTCTCAGGCCCATGTATCGAAATACAGGATATGAGACAAGCATAACTGGCAGATTAACACAAAAATGGTACAGCAAGAGGCGTAGAATACATCTTTCCTGAGAATCGAAGGTGTTGATTTTACTCTGCAGACAAACATAGGCAACATATCAAGCTAATGCAGGTAAATAAGCAAAACAAACAGTATATGTAGTTGTGAGAGAAAGAGAAGAACAATTGAACATAATCTTGCCAGTGAAAGATAAACTATGTGTACTGCTAATAGTATATGATATATAGCAACGTCGATGACTGATGTATCATCCATGAAATCACTTTTTCCAAAATCCTTCAATTTGTTTATACTGTAGGTGTAAAGTAAAACTGTTCCGGTACTACCCACTTTCAAAAAAAAAAGTAAAACTGTTCCACCCAAGGAAACAACAGGTAAAAAGAGAAAAACTACATTTGACACAGCAATGTAACACCATCAAGGTTATGATATATAACAATGTTTATAGCTGATGTATCATCTACGTTGCATGATTTTTTTCCAAAATCCTTCAATTTCTTTATACTGTAGGTGTAAAGTAAAACTGTTCCACCCAAGAAGACAACAGGTAAAGAAAAAAAATTACATTTGAAACAGCAATGCAAAACCATCAAAAGCTATGGTAGAGTCTCCAATGGTCATTCCGCATATCATGCCATAACACATAGCAAATGGTGTCATGCAGTTTGCTTTACATCAAGCCTGCAGTTTCAACTTCTCTTTCACACCCATTCCAAAAGTTAACATCACAGAAAATATTGCTGAGTCCCACAGAGGAAATCCCATGATAGTATCAGTGAAACCTTAGCAATGTTCAACAGATGATAATAAAGTGATTTACTATTGCAGTAGCAAGTTACATTTAGGTCTAAAAGAAATGAAATTTTTAATTCTGATCCCTTCAATTATGGGGAAATTTGTAATGGCACATGGAGTCATAGACACACAGGCAATCTTAAACTGCTTGAGTGGTTGTTCATAGCCTTGATTCAAAGGAGATTCATTCTTATCCTGAAGGGTCTACACCACAAGAGCCTATCCAAAGTGGATTGCACCACCAATTTTATTAAATAAACAAAGGTAGTACAATCAGCAGAGTAGAGGAGAGGTTCCCCTACCTCATGAAATTACATAGGAAAGAAATCACTCAAAATTAATAGATTTGCATCTCCACCTTCCATCACCAATAGGCATATGTAAAATAAATCTACACCAAGAATATAGAAAAGAAATAGCTCTCAAAGATAAGCAAGTTGCGTGCTTATGCCATCTGCAAAATCACCCTGTTCTGCTATCAAGACAATTGGAATAAGTAGTCGTACTCCATAATGTTGTATCACATATGCTGATTTCTATTATATGAAACCCATTGTTGTTGTCCCCAAAACAGATAGCCAACAAGCTTATAACTTTCAACATGTTTAACAAAATTTCTATCAGGAAAGGTGAAAATGGTTTCAAAACTACCAATTTGTCGGGTACGAACATTAACATGCTTCCTGGTTAAAGCCTGATAGCAGAAGAATTCATTATCTTGTCCCATATGGTCAACCACGGCTCATTCAGCCTAAGAAAGTATGTCTAAGATTGTAGTTGCTTCCCACTATACATACCATTGCTTAATATAGGTTAGCCATCAGCCAACTTGATAACTTCAATGCAACCACAAAAGATCACTTTCAAAAAAAGTTGCATACGCCAAAATAGCAGCTTCAACTCTTACCCAAGTGTACAGATACAGATTCAATAATTTGAAATATCATGAAAAAAACAAAGGGTTTTGTCTTTTTGTATCAGAGCAAAAAGGATATTAACCAACCTGGATTTTGTACTTGCCCAAGAACCCTGCTCTTTCAAGTACTATAAATGGCAGTCCTGACAGGAAGAAGACACTCTCGTGGAGGAGAAAAGTGCCGACAGAAGCTAATTGGAATTCACTGAAATGAGTGATCAAATACTGCACAACATGCAAAGCAACCATTTAGGAACATAAAAAAAAGGTACGCCTTACGAGATCAATCCTATCACCAAGTACCATAGAGATAGAAAGAGCGTAACTCATGATGTCATAATGAATGATTCAGCAATATCCATCATGTTTGAAGTGTCCATACAAGTAGTGGCTATTTACTCAGTATTATCTCAGCAGGCATTTGCATTTTCAAACATGTCTATGACGGATAGAAACACCAGATCTTATTACCCTTTTTCTGTAAAGCTTATCTCCTGTCTATTTAAGATACTTCTTTGTGATAGTCCGAGAGTGATTCTCAAAATTTTTGGGATGTAATAAGTAAGGATCGCAATGAAAAGAGAAAATTTATATATCTGAGCATGCAAGACTGATTCAAACAACAAGAACAATCAATGAAAGTTAGAGATTTTCTATATTCCTTTAGACAACAGGTACCATTAAACTCTGGGGAAAGTGGGGCCCTGAGTCCTCCAGATATAAGGAACCCCTTATCTTAGCAAGTATAATAAGGTTTTGGCCGCAATATTTTGTCAGAAGTGTAGCTACAAAAGAAATACAATGGAAAAGACACCCTTAACCTCACAAGTACTCCAGAAGTGGATTAGTCAATCTTTTCCACTGTTCATGGAGCAAAAAAACCGTCTTAAACATATCTTCCCATTTTTCATATATGAAGAAGATAAGACAAGTGCTCGTAGAATGTGGCAGCACCTCTCTTCTTTCTTTTATTTTGGAAGTTGGCGCTCAGTGTTATGAGCTCTAATATGTTGACATGGAATTAGCTCAAGAAGTAGCTAACACTGAAAAAACAGTCCATCCAGTGCCACTGCACCTCCTAGGGCAGGAAACAATACAACATTCTCCACAACTGAACATCAACAACCACCTCTGTAGCCTGTAGGACAGCAATGGGATAACAACAATCATGTGGTACTATTTAAACACGTGAACTGAAGCATAATGAGGTGGGGGAGAACAACAAAATATTCTCCCCAATAGCAAATAAAAACCAAAAGTTCTGAGTGAAGAGCAATTTAAAGTTGCCGCATGTTTCTACATTTTTCCGGTTGCTTGGACCTGTCTGCATTTATGGTAGAAAATACTGGAATCCAAATATAATTCAAATCGTTCGACTTTGGGGAGCAGCATCTCCCGTCACGCAACAGAAACAACTCTGGAATTCATGATGAGACTACGGTACAGGAAGGTAATATTGTAGTAGGTGCTATGTGACCATGAAGCAGAAGAATGCAAGCAGGGGTGTGAACTTCAATGAAACGTAGGACAAGGAAAAGGTCATCCAATTTATTTACAGTCGAAGCATTAATGGAAGCAGCAACGAAGGCAGTATTTAAGAAAATCTATCAGATTTGATTCGAAGAAGAGAACGACAATCACAAGTACTTATAAAGCAGATTTTCAATTCCTTGATGAGGGACATTGGTTTGTAAAAGGCATCACATTAGTTACTCTACTTGTGGGATCACATTAGCGAGACAGAGAAGTATGCATTCAGCAATCAAAAAAATGGTTATATTAGCTGGGAAAAAGGTGGCGACAGACAACACACGGCATCTACGAGTGCAGCAAAGGCATGCATTTGCTACTTTTTTCCCAAAAGAGGAAAAAAATACAACAAATCTATTGCCCCCAGCAAGACTCATCTCCATCCGATTATCCCCGTTATTTCAAGAACCTAATCAGACATCATGTCCAGAAATCCAACTGCTCAAACCGAACCACGAGCCTAACATTACAGAGAACAGAATGGAACTAGTTCGCTATTGTTCCTCCGAGTGTGAGATCCTGCGCCTACGACGTCTCATCTAGATCGATCAAACCGCCGTCCACATTCCTTCGACACAAGGATCCGACACAAGCAGCAAATCCAAATAAAGCATGCCAGAAATCGGAGGCGCGCAACCGGGGAAACAGCCACGGAGAAGCAACTAGAGGAGTGAAGTGCGCAGCAGAGAGAGGAACTCCACCTGCCACCCTGACTCGAGGGCGGACGACGCCATGCTAGCGGTGCGCGAGGGGACCGACCTCGACCAGATCCGCGCGGGGGAGCTCTACTTCCGGACGGAACGGCGCAAGGAGGCGAAGAAGACACCCAACGAGAGCGAGAGAGAAACCAGGGGGGGTGGGAGGGTGTAGAGGGTGTCTGAGTGTGTCTGGCCCTCTGGGGCACAACAGCCGCACGGGGGACAGACAGACTGTCCATGTGGATGGTTTTGGCGTCCCGTTTATAACGCTTGGGAGGAGCGCCCGTGGCCGTGGGGAGGGGGGGACTGGCTGATCGTGGGGGAATGAAGCGGCGCGGGCGTTTTAAAGCCTTCATCCTGGCGTATCTCGGGAGATTAACCGCACCGAAGCACCCGCGACCACCGCGACAGGCTGCAGCGAGTTTTGACGAAGGGAGCAGTAAACTTTGCTGCGCACACCGGGGCATGGTTGAACCTCATCACGTTTTTTATTTGTCCAACGAGAATGTATAAAATGGCGGACACAGTACTGCATCCTGTCATTCTATGGATTCTACTTATAGACCGATGGTTTTCTCATATTCTTTGTTAAAAATTAAATCATATAAGAATATGTCTTACATCTATATCTATATATGTATATCCTTTACATATGAATCTGATACCGTGCATGCTCTTATGGTAAATTTTTATGAAAATATCCACCAAATAATCCTTCTTCTTCGTCATTGCTTAATAATTTTTTTGGAAAAATTATTTATACTCTTGAAATTTTTTAATATTACTTTTATATCTCTATTTTTACCGAATTTAACCCAATACCTCTCAAATCGCTTTTCTCGTGTTGTCATGTCCTTAGAGAGTACATTAAGTGGTAACAGTGATAACTAACTCACGTAAGATTATCATTTTACCCCCAATTTTGTTGGAATGGAGAGAGAGGGGGGAACCGAAGTACACAGTGAGGGCAATGGCGGTGGCAGGAATGGTTGAGATCGTGGGAGGGAGAGAGAGTACGAGATAGAGAAGAGAGAGTAAAAAGGGGTGCCCATAATAGATGGCGACGGTGGGGTCGGGAAGCAGGAGTATAGGGGGCACCTACTCCCAAGCGATGTGCAGGTAGAGGAGCTTCGTCCAACCAGATTGGGAGGTGCCAACACGGGGTTCGAGCAGAGGAGGGGGGCGGTGTTATCGACGTTGCGAAGGAAGAAGATGGCAACGGCAGTCAGGGTGAGGAGGAGGAGGGCGAAGATCTTGTAGAGGTTATCAAAGGTAGTAGTCAAGAGGGGGGCTGTAGTCGCCAGGATCGACGTGGTAGTTGGTGTTGGCGACATGGGGCTGGCAGTCGTCATCATTGTTGAAGAGAAAGGGCTTGGAGAGAGGGGAAGAGTGGTACAGCGATAGAGGGGGAGGGGGTGTGGTGCAGCAATAAGGGGGGAGGGAGAGTTCTCCAGCAATGAAGAGGGATGGGGAGTGGTACCACAAAGTGAACAGGCTGACAGCAGAGCATATTTGTGTGTGTGTGAGAGAGAGAGAGATATGAATAAAGAGTAAGTTAGTAATTGTACTCCTCTTAACTCATATTGAGTTCACGATCGTGAGTGATTGTTGACGGTAGGGTACAATGTGTCATAAAGATTTGAGGGGTACTAAGTTAAATTTCATAAAGATACGAGTATTGGGATAATATTAAAAGATATTAAAGGTATACAATATAATTTTCCCAGTTTTTAATAATTTGTCAACCGAAAATGATGTTAAAGGTATACATAATATTTAATATATATATAATTGATATACATAAAAATATGAAGTTAGGATGAATTTTTACACAGTTTTAAAGCATGGGTGTGCAGGCAAAAGAAACCTTATGGTATTAGGTAATGTGCCTTAGAATATTATAAAATGTTGTCTCGGTGTTCTTACGATATTTGGAGGGATTCTAATTATTGAAATATCTGACAACCCTACTAGCGTTTTCAAATGCACCATAGTGCTCTGACTTTCTCGTCGTCGTGGGATTCTAGAGGAGAGAGAAAGTAGACTCAACGACGCTAAAGTTTGAAAATCTCAAAAAGCTCCTCCGGAGCTACTTCTGAGACGGCAGTGATGGGTTCTGGAGGGCTTTTCCCAAAATGCCCTCCTCCTCATCCCCTCCAAACTAGACCTTGACACTTGCATCATCCCGGACGCATGTGTTGCCCTACAGTCACCGCTTATCGTCGCTCATCCCACCCATGTCGCCATTCACCGCTGCTCATCCCGCCACTCGCCGTCACCATCATGTAACTCGCCCATCGCCGCCGTCGTCGCTCATCTCATCGCCGTCATCACCCATCTCGTCCATTGCCATTGCCCCTCCTGCCTATGTCATCAAGATGGCGGGAAGAAGATGAACAGTGTGGGGAGAGTCACTTCGTTATTCGACAAGTTTCAAATAGATTTGTTCCCACTTGGAACGAATTCATGATTTTTTTTAACAGGTTCGATCAAACTGGTTTCAAATGGGTGGCGTTCAAATGGGGGTATTTTTATCATTGGTCTCTCGATGCCCCCATTGTGGACCTGTGGTATGTAATGTTAAATAAATCATGAGAGCTTTAAGAAATAAGAACACTGGGGAGACCCTCCGACAAAATTCCTCGTTCATTTATGATAGTACGGCTGATCGATTCTCACTTTTTTTTTCAACAATCGTAATGCAACCAAACGCGGTCTTTATGTGCGTGGACATCGGAATTAAGTGTTAAGATACGGCCAGCCACGGCGTTAATCTTTTCGGTTTTTATTTTTCAATCAAGAATTGTTGAAACATGGAACTCAATTGGTAAAAGATGATTTTTTTCCCGACTCTTTTCCCCGTCATCAAAAAAAGGCAGAGAAGTAGTTATACGTTTAGTTAGTTATATATCCAATGAACCCAAATCAACTGAGACTCACATTGTTCATCCATACACCACACACTGAAAGCTGTTGCACATCACAATTACACTCGTTGTGAAAAATATCGGATATCTCTTTTACTTTAAATAGATTAAAATGTTGATAATAGCTTTAAAATATATTCAAAATATTTTAAAATAAATCGTCTAACAAAAAATATCAGATAACTCATGACGATTATGGTATGCCACGACTTTAACAATGTGGCGGTATGATCATGGATGACAAAGAGGAGTACAAATAAGATGACAATGCACGAGTCGGAATTATCTAGGGCGTCTTTGATAATCGAGTAAGGGAGTGCCGTAATCGACCCCGAAGGGTCGATTACGGTACCCGAGGTCGGTTATCGAGTTTATGTGAGGGGGAAGACGAGCGGAGGCGGGGCTCACCGGTTAGCCGGTGTCGACTAACCGAGGGACAACCCCATTGTCAAAGACACCCCTAATGTTTCTTGATCGATACCATCATCACGATTCTGTTTCCATGATTTGAAGTTGAGTATATGAATCTTATCTTATCATTTTAGTTCATTTTGAATTTGTTTTTGTTATATTCAAATTATGTATCAACGTTTTTTTGTCAAGGTATTTGCATTTTCAAGTAACCATTCGAGTATTCTTCCAAATAAAAATTTTCACATAATTTATAAAAAAAATAAGATTTGAACCCTAAACCTTTCCCACACGAGGAAGGTGCTGATACCGCTGAAGGAAAGTCTCTTTGATTATGTATGGGACTAATCGCCGGCAAGGCATTGGTGGCAAACGCAACAACATATGCACTGGTGCTCATCCACTCCCCTCTTCCCAACAGTGGCCTCTAGCTACGGGGCTACCCACCGCCGACAGAGATAATGGAACGCCTGCCGCGTGGGAGCGAAGTGGTCTGTGACTCTGTGGAGAGCATGAGCGACAGATCGCGCGCGACAGCTTCATCTACATGATTGGCACAAGCCGATGAGAGAGAGAGAGAGAGAGAGGCGAAGGGGGTGTCCCCCGTTGGAGCTTTACGTCCGTGCACTGCTTGCAACGTGATACATGACTTAAGCTGCGTTTGAAACGGAGGTTAGAGTGAGATTTTAAAAATTCTAATCATTAAAATCTCTACTTTTTTAAAATTATTTTTAAATATTTAAATGTCTCGTCAATTTTAACTGTACGCGAATTTCAAATTTTAAAAAGAGATAAAAAGAAAAGAGACAAAATTTTAAAATCATCATAAAATATCTTAAGATAATTTCCTCTCTCTCTAAACGAGAGAAAAGATATTTAAAAAAAAATTCTCCACCTTCAATACTTTTCAAATGCGCCTTTAGCGCCACTTTGTTTCATGATTAAACATATCCCTGCTATATTTATGGGTTTCTCACTTATATCTTTTTGCTTTGGTACGAGATTGGGTTAAATTATCTCACCTATGGAGGTGGGATAGTTTAACATGGCTTAAGTCTATTTAATCTACTTTTAAGTAGATTATCTAAAAAAGCTCCCGTCAAATCAAAGAGGGATAAGTTACATCAAAAAGTAACTTATTCTTATGTTAAACCGCAAACAAAGCGACGCTTAAGGTATCGTTTGATATCGGGATAACTTAAGTGAAGAATAAGTATAAGTCATTATGGATTAATTTATTCTTATTTTTATTCTTGTATACTCTTGATATGTGAAGGGATAGATATAAAAATATGTATATTCTCCGTTTGGTAAAAATTAAGGATACAAATAAGAATAGGTGCCGAAAATGATCATATTGTCATTCTTATCCCGGGTTAAGGCACGTGATGTTATTCTTTATTTTGATGAGATAAGAAGATTTAAAATAATTTATTTAGTGAAATTACTTACTTAATTAGACTTTTCAATCATGATTACGACTAATAAAGATCTTAAAATAGATTTTAATAGATATATTTTATTGTTTGTAATAAAATTATTATAAAATTTATTTTATTAATAATCTAAGATAATGCAAATAAAGATATTATTGAAAAAAATTTCCCTTTTAAAAATATTTAGTAAGAATGATAATAATTATAATAATTATTTTTCCATAATTATGAGTAAGTAAATAGTATAACTTAACTTTAACATGTTTACGTAATGTAACGATTATTATTTGTTAATAAATTGAATAATGAATAATGTATCATTAAAAATATAAATCAAACTATTTTAATTAGAATTAGTTATAATAAAACTTCTAAATAATTTTCTTAGTTCAAATTATTTTTTAGTAATAACGAGACTTTTGATCAATCTAATTTTTTATACATCAAATTTTATTGGCCCGAGTAATGATATTAAATTTTATTTCCTTCAAAAAGATATTTCATAATAATAGTACATCTAGATAACTATTTATTATTATTAACTAAAATCAAATTAAATAATTAATATTATGTTCTCTGTATTATGAAGTTCCACCGCCGGAGAGGGAAGAGGCGAGGGTATAGGGAGAGGAGCGAGGGTTCCGCCGGAGAGGGAAGGAGCAGGGAGGGTTTCGTGGGAGAGGGAAGAGAGGAATGAGGGTTCTGCCGCCAAAGAGGGAAGGAGCAGGGAGGGTTTCGTGGGAGAGGGAAGAGAGGAATGAGGGTTCCGCCGCCAAAGAGGGAAGGAGCGAGAGCCATGGGAGAGGGAAGAGAGGAACGGGTTCCACCGCCGGATAGGGAAGAGGCGAGGGTACAGGGAGAGGAACGAGGGTTCCGCCGAAGAGGGAAGGAGCAGGGAGGGTTTCGTGGGTGAGGGAAGAGAGGAACGAGGGTTCTGCCGCCGAAGAGGGAAGGAGCTAGAGCCGTGGGAGAGGGAAGAGAGGAACGGGTTCCACCATCGGAGAAGGAAGAGGCGAGGGTACAGGGAGAGGAACGAGGGTTCTGTCGGAGAGGGAAGGAGCAGGAAGGGTTTCGTGGGAGAGGGAAGAGAGGAACCAGGGTTCCGCCGCCGCAGAGGGAAGGAGCGAGAGCCATGGGAGAAGGAGCGCCTACAGCGACGATAGAGAGAGGGGAATGAGTGTCTGCGCGAGGGTTCGGAGGGGCAGCAGCTACAGAGCGAGGACACGATCGACAAAGCAGACTTGACAAGAGAGATGAAAACGGGGTTAGGAGAATGAGAATATCTCATTCCACTATTTCGGTGGAATGAGATATTCTCATTCCTAACCCCGTATTCGGGGATATACTCAAACTGATACTTTGATAGAGGGTTAGATAAATGGAGGGATATCCTCCTTAGATTAGTCTGTCCATCCACTTACTCCCATTTACTTTGATAAAAAGGATGGGTTAAACTGTTCCACCTATTTAGATGGGTCACACTATCTAGATTAGATGAGGGTTATCCCTCAATATAACCCGAACATTTATATCCCTCTATCAAACCAAAAAGGGAACAAAATGGGGGTTATCTCCGGGACAAGTGGGGGATAACCCCCTGTCAAAGCGGTTTAAAAGGTTTAACCCAAGATATCCCTGCCAAAAATACATGTACCAAATGCATAATAAAGTTTATTTAGGGATATCCCTCTCCTATCTCTCTACCAAACGACACCTTAGAGTGTGTTTAAGAATGCACTCGGCGTGACCAAGTCATAATCCCTCGACCGTTTTTAATCTTCGTCAAATGATCACATCGACTAGATATAAAAGTGCCTACTCTTAATCTCTGAAAATAATCTTAGAGCTACTTCTGAAAATTTTAAATGAGAAAGAATCACTTGCACTTTGTGTATCGGTACGACGGATGGATTTTAGTAAAAGAAACGAAAGCCATCTTGTCTCCAAATGAAGTACTCTCCTTCTCTTTTAAAGAGAGAGGATTAAGAATAAAAATGTCGAATTCTCTTAATCTCTCGAAATAATCTCGTAATTATCTGTCAAGATTTTAAATGACTAAGAATCACCTACACCCTGCGTATCGATAGGGCAGATGAACAATCTCAAAAAGAACGGAGGCCATCCTGCGGTGTCCTCCTTTTCCCTAACTATGATGATCAATGTTGGCACGTGAATTTCTAGTGGCCTCCTTGGGAGTGGGAGTTCGTTACGGAGGAGACCCAACTCGATGACTGGCATGGACTTCCTTCCTACGAATGTTTTAGGTTTAATTCATCTCCCTTGATTCCACCAATGGAGAAATTTGAGTTAAAGATCTGTGGGAGCCTATGTCTGAATTTTTTTTACAGGTGGTAGAAAGTGTACGAACAAAAAACCTCGTGCAGAAAAGTTCTATTAGGAGGAAATATTGCGAATTTCCAAATTTTAATTTTCTTTGTGGAAAAAGATTTATAAAAATACTTAGCAAACTGAGTCACCTGTCTAATTAGAAATTAAAAATAAAACACCGTAGAGGAGAAGGAAAAAAGAATCACAATCGTAAGAAGTTAGCCGATGGATCACTTGCCCGTGGAGAAGGAAGACAGATCACAGGTTCCTGGCTCCAACTAGGAGACTTAATTTGTCGAAGAAACCACTATATATATTATATATAGAGGAGGAGAAAATTGTGGGTCACGGTAGTTGACAAAATATGAGCATTATATATGCCTAGATATTTACGTGCATATAAGTTTTCGTACGAAATCGAACCGAAAGATAGAGAAAACTGTTTGATGCCATGTTATTCACCTGTAATACAAACAATGTTAAAATACCTTCCATTTAACATTTCATATTCATAAACTTAAAAATAATATAGTTATATCTAAATGTTCCAATTTTTTATTTTAAAAAAAATCTTGTCAAATAAAACTCATACGTGTTTTATAGCATCCTATTGCCACATTTTGTTTATTTGACTAAGGTTTGACCAACAATTAGTTATTTCAATATACATATAAATCTATGAGAACAATCCTTGTCGTATCACGTACTTATCCCATATTTAACTAGACTAGATAATAAAGTGATATTAAGTATATTCTTAATAAAGTTATCGAGCCATCTTACTCAAAGGGAATGAGCGGAGAGAGACATCATATTAGAAATTATAAAGATAGATATATATTTATAATATTTATAAGAAGAGAGTTCAAAAGATCTCGTATCAAAAATTACAAAGATAGATATATATTTATAATATTTATAAGAAAGATCTAAATCTTCTCTTTTGAAGAATTTTTTACCAACAAAAAAAAGATAAAATTACTTTACATTCTCGTTTTACTTTTATCTCCGGTAGGTGACGTAGAACTATTCACGATACACATTACTGAATTATTAGACTTTATCACATTAACAATCGTATATATAATATGGTGCAGGCCAGGTGTAGATCATGACTATGTACCTCGTTATTATATTGAAGTTATTGAGAAGTACACCTTAAAATATTAAGATAATAAAAAAAAATAAACATCGTGCTATATTTATATTTTGTTTTTATTGTCAATTGCGTTGATAACATTATTCTTAATTCCATTACACGCCTTCTTTGAAGAGGATGTTTTATGCAGATGAGCCACGGGCATGATATTTTTTTTTAATAACGAAAGCGACAGACAACCTGCCGTCGCCCCCGGTTTGAACGGGGGGCGTGTTGGGGAGCGTGATCCACAGTTACACTTGCCCCCAGGCTGTTTCGTTTCCGCAGAGCAACCGTGGCCACATGGGAGAACAAAAAGATTCCGTTGGTGGCCGTGGGGATTCGGAGTTCGAGAGCGGAGTTTGGTGGCGACCGCGCGCAGGACGACCCCTCGCAGATGAGTCTTCAAAGTTGGTGACCAAGGCTGTGATCAGTTGGTGTCCCTTTGCGTGAGGTGGCGATCAAACTTCTGTTGGTGTCCCCTCTGATGTGTCTGATTTATTTTACTATATACGTGCCGTCACTTGTTCTTCCACTGTGAACGGAATGAACGTAGAAAGAAAAATGGTTTTGTAACATAATTTTATGATACATCATAGAATGTGTCAAAGGTGTTGTTCTTCGTGGGCCCATTTATTTCTCGATCGAAATACCGTGTTTGACTCTCTAGAGTCGAACACGGCATCCGAGGTGACTATATATGTGAGGGGAGAGTGTGGATCTCACCCTCAATTCTCTCTAATCGTTTAACAAATCTCTCGACAATTAATTTATCAAACCGACCCTATGAGTTTATGATAATATAATTTGATGTTTAGTTGTTAAACATGATATTCTTTTGTCCTTGTCTGTCCGTGCCAAATCTTAATGTTAGTTTCTGGTCGTAGGAGATTGGAAATTAACGAAGAAATAAGGGCTGAGAAATAAACATTTAGTAAATAGATAAAGTCTATATATTTGATGAATAAAATATTTTGGGAAAAAGAGGTTTAATGAATATTAGGCAATATGAATCGATACAAGTTATCCTGCGAGTTGATATAAGCTATAGTTTTTCCCCAAAAAAATGAAAGAGCGAGTCTGGATGTGGCATCGGTTAATTTTCATCCCTTGTCTAATCCTCTTGTATCCTTGTATGGAAAGTCAGTTGAACTGATCCCAATTTATATTTAGATGGACGACAATATAACCCAACTCAAATTTAGGTATCGTTTGGTAAAGATTCTAACAGGATTTAAATTATTAGAATCCCCGACATAATTAAAAGTCGAACTAAATTGCGTTCAGTTGGCATCGGCTTCTATGTGCGGGTGATTTTTCATGGATGATAGATGCAGACACATCGAAATTGCACCAAATTGGATCGAGGTAAGGAGCTACTTATGAGAGGTCGGTAGGCGATTTTGAAGGGGAATAGTCATTTTTACCTCCACTTTTCTCTCTTTTCTTTTCACATCATTTTGTCAAGAAAAAAGTCCCATTCGTCGATGCTCTTGTTCTTCCTCGAACCCTGGAACCCCAATCTCTCCTGCTGTGTGACCATTAGAGGCAACCTCAGGCTTCCTTGTAGTCCGACGTCGATCGCCCAAAGGTGTAGCCACTGTTGTTAATGCTCCTCGTGCAGGGATAGCAGTGTCTTCCTCCTCGCACAGGTGTTGGGGTGTGAGAGAGCTGTAGCGATGTCTAGACGAGATCGGCCTCCATCAAAGGGCTTCTTCCTCCTCGCGAGGCAGCGACAACTAGAAGGTGTCGAATGGGGGGCAGGTGTAGAAAGAGTAAAGTAAAAGAGAAAGGTGAAGGATAATTTCATAAATTGGCTCATTTTATTTCACGTGCTTTGGCATCCCAAATGAGCGACAAAAATTTTCAAATGCGACGAAGCCCCAATCCACAAATCCAGAGTTCATTAATTGATTTTGGAATTTTTTAAACCGTGAGAAGTTTTACCAAACCACTGCCTTAGTCTAAAGATATTTTACTTCGAGTTTCCCTTGAATGCATTCTAGTCATTTGAACTTGAATTGGATTGATATCCAATCTATATCTTCTTTTTACTTTTTTGAGTTGTCTCCCTACTTTGGTATATTTTTCTATAAGACTATCAAATCAAAATAAAAAACTCAATTGAGATCAATGATCATGGTGTGATAGAAATCTTTCCATGATTCTATAATGTTTAATTTGGATCCTACAAGGAAAATTTATAGTCCCGGATGGTAGAATAGTCACTTATCCAATAAATATGGACAATGTTGGCCTGAGCAACGACGATCCCAAAAGGGGAGGTGAATGGGTCTTAGGCAACGTTTGGAAATACTACGTAGATTATGAGAGTTTGCAAATTTTGCTCTACGATACTGGGAGTGGGATAGTACAGATTTTGAGGGCCCGGAAAGAGCTATCAAATTTGACATACCCGTGTCAAACGGACCCCTCCTCTAAGTTTCAAACTAGGAGAAAAATCCATTGAAAAATAGTGAAAGACCCCTAAGTGTTAGCTCCGGAGGCTCTTTAGTTTTAACTCGACCCCGAGCCATCATAGGGAGAGTTTTAACTTAGTCCCAAACCATCCTAAGTGTTAGCTTAGGAGACTTTTGAGTCTTAATTCGACCCCAAGCCGTCACAGAGAGAGCATTAGCTCGATCATGAGCCATCACAGTTTTAGGTCGACCTTCACAACCTTAGCTCTGTTGACAGTCTTATAGTTTAGCCTCTATAACCATAGCTCTATAGTTGTTTTATAGCTCGACCAAGTGAGGACCGACATTGACTCAACTAGAAGAAGTTATTCCTCCCTTGCATCAGCAGCCCATCAAGTACTAAGCAGTTACAATAAAAGGTTATCATATGTGGTGACGTTCACGCCTCTATGATGGAAGCCACGTGATGGGAATCGACGCCGAGCATGTACATTTTATTTTACATTTGTGTCCTTTAGTTTATTTTTATATCCATGGGAAAGTATATGCGCAATTGTAAGGCTTTGTAAGCCAGTGCGTCATTCCCTTGGATTGTGTGGGTTTTTGTGCAATTGTGTAGTAGGTCCAGCTAGGGGGCCCTCAGCCCTTTCCCATTAGTCCATGTCACCTATGTGGGGCTGGTCAACCATCCTAGGTGGCCTTCTAGAAGGGTTGAATGTCAAATGCCACATGGGTAGACAAGAGGGTAAGAATTTCCATGGTAGGCTACCTACCATGTCAACTTGTCCCCCTTGCCTCCCCTTGGTTAATAGGCCCCCCCCCTTTATATATTATTTTTATTTTTTGTGTGTTGGTCACACATCATCTAGACCATCCATTCCCCATCCCTAGATCCAAGGGTGTAGAATGGATTTGATACATGGCATATAAAAGGTTGTATTTTCCATTTGTTAGCATTAATGAAGAAAAAATTGTGTAAGCTTGAAGGCTTCTTGCGCCCCCAGCTCCTCCCCTATGGTTATTTCTTCCCCAACCTCCCTTTCTAGAGTGGTTTCATCTCTATCCCCTCCCCCCAATCTCAGATTTCATCTGGTGCCGCCGCCGTTCGTGCCGCCAACGAGCCGCCATCGAGCCACCGTCGAAGTTCTATCTTCAGCCAATAGAAGCTCCTTCTCGGAATTCCTGCTATCAGCCACGACATCTTCTTGGTCTGAAAATTTTATGGTGTGTCCCTATCTTCAATCCCCTT
Source organism: Amorphophallus konjac (assembly GCA_022559845.1). Classification (NCBI taxonomy): domain Eukaryota; kingdom Viridiplantae; phylum Streptophyta; class Magnoliopsida; order Alismatales; family Araceae; genus Amorphophallus; species Amorphophallus konjac. The sequence continues at coordinate 23,661,670 of CM040118.1, forward strand.
CTTCACAAAAAAACTCCCATCCAAATTCCATCATTTACTATTTTTCAAATTTCGTGTATCTCTGTCTCCCAGTTTTGTCCAGCTTCAGATCTGTGTGGCAGCACTCCTGTAATCCCCCCCTCCGACCATCTTTTTGATTTTTCCAAGAACCCCCAATTTTATTAGATGTTCTAACCACCGTTCCCTCACTCCATGATTTTTCCGGATTTTTGATCAGCCTTCCATCCAATTTTCAAAATTCGTTTTCAGAGCCATCTACAGTGCTGTCAGCCAGTTTCCAGATCCGACCCTCTGCTAGTATACAATTCATAACAATTCGTAGCCACCTCCAATCTTACCATAGAAATTATTGCCGTTTTCCTTGTTCAATTTCCTACAACTTTGATGAAGAACATAACTTCTGAATTGAAGGTTTACCTATCAGTCAATGCCAGTTCTCAGACAAGTTCCATGTTGATCTGAGAATTCGGGCACTGTACAATAGCAGCTATCAAAATTCGCCAACAAGAAGTACAGAGCTGTTTATTTTTCTGTAATCCCATAGGATTTAAGCCCTTCGAAGCATCTTTCCAACGGCGCCAGTTTCGTGTCGATCCAACATCGGGGTTGATCGCATCGTCCGTTCTTGCCGGAGCGCGCGCCTGAAAACAGAACCGGCAGATCCGTGGCCGGTTATTCCGACCGGTGCCGATCGGAGCCGCCCGGCCTCCGGCCGGCGAACCAGCGTGCCGCCATCCCGAGGAGCGCTTCCCCAAGTGTCTCCACTACAGCGGTGCCATCAGGTCCCACACGGCCCCTCCGGACAGCACGTGGGCCCCACAGTTGCGAGTACGGGTGCGGCCGAAGCTACGCGTGAAGCCGCCCGTCAACCCGGAATCGGTCCTCCCGGGCCCATTTGTGTAGCCCTTTACCTCCCTGCGTGCAGTGGACAGTGATTCATTGCTGTAACATTTGTGTGTTAACCGTCCCGGGAGTACGAGTTCGGCCGGGTCCGTCTTCCCCACGTCGAGAGCGTGGAGGTATCGTATTCGCTCTTACACTCGGCATTTCGCTTATTTCCTTATATGCTTTATATGCCGCTGCTAGAGAGCATGTGTAGGGACGTTAGCTCGTAATATTTATTTCACCGCTGCTGCGAGAGAGAGAGCGTGACCGTCCCGTGACCCGATCCAGGCACAAAAGAGAATTAACCACCCTAGCTCTTGCCGGTTTCTCAACCGTGCACGCCCGACGCTTCCCTCGTTAAGGGACAATCACGAGCTCACCTAGAGTCCGAGGACTACATTCTTCATTCGAGTCGTGTCCGTGGTCTCGTCCCGCATCACCACGATTGTAGGTGATGTGCGCAGATCACCTCTTTATATCATGCATCATGTTTCCCTCCATTTCCCATTACACGCCTTCACAGGGCATGATGATGACACTACAATTGCCAGCGAATCATACATATTAATTACCAAGGCACTAGAGCGGATTCCCAAAAGCATATTACGCATGTACTTATGGGATTTTTGGGATCACACGATCTTCAAGGCTGAGATGTATATGCATACCAATTCTGGCCATGTATCCCAACTACCGTCTAATTCGGAGCTCCTACTTAGTCTCAAGATTTCAAAAATTCCATCATGACTGGCTGAGGTTAGCAAATCAACGCTCATTTATGATATTGTGGCCCGCCCTCTGCCCCATAATCCCCACTGCTCTGACCGCTGTGCCACTCCATGCAGTCTTTTCAAGTCTGTGGGCTTATTGCCAACAACACCCTTCATCGCCTATAAAAGGGGGTCTCCACGACCTCCTGCAAGTATGGAGGAACTCGTAGAAAGAAGAGGGAAAATTTATGTTAGTGATGGCCCTCCTCCTCCCTCTCTTTGTTCAGGCTATCTTGGCGCACCCTACGCGTCCCTCTCTGCAGAGAGTCCTTTCTTCTTCCTCCCGCTTGCTCATTGACTTAAGTATCGGAGGGGCACCCCCATTCTAGTGATAACTTTTTGTATAGGAATGAGATCAACAAGATCCTCTTAAGGTGGTGGCCACCTTGGATGGCCTAATAGAGAAGTTATGCAAGGTCCTCTTAGGACCTCGGTCGGAAGTTCTTATACAGCCAGCCCAGCTTCATCGACAAGAAAGGTGACTCGACCTCCAAGTGTGGAAGATGTCCCAATAACATAGCTCGGCCCAACAAGCCAGAGGCCAACCCACTCGTGACTACCCTGCTCATTTACAACGCTCATCTAAGGGTCTAGGAAGAGTTGTCAAATTCATCACAGCCTACGTGTCAAACGGGGCCCTCCGCCAAGTTTCAGACTAGGAGAAAAATTTCCCGAAAAATAGCTAAAAGCCCCTAAGTGTTAGCTCAGGAGGCTCTTGAGTCTTAACTCGACCCCGAGCCATCACAGGGAGAGTCTTAACTCGGTCCCTAGCCATCCTAAGTATGAGCTTAAAAGGCTCTTTAGTCTTAACTCGACCTCGAGCCATCACAAGGAGAGTGTTAGCTTCATCACGATCCACCATAATTTTAGCTCGGCCTTAGCAGCTATAGCTCGACTGACATCCTTATAGCTCGGCCTCCATAGCCATAACTCGGATGATGATCTATAACTCGATCAAGTGAGAACTGACCATCGACTCAGTCAGAAGAAGCTATTCCATGCATCAATCCCCAATGGCCCATTGCGTATTAAGCGGTTATGATAAAGGTAATGATATGTGGTAATATTCACGCCTCCACAATGGAAGCCATGATTGTAGGTGATGTGTGGGGATCACTTAGTGTCGTTTGTGGGAATGGATTGAGAAGCCATGACCCGCCACACCAACACCAACAAGAGAGTAGGAATGGAAGCATCAGCCCAAGTAGGCAAGGGAAAAGAGGGCAGTGGGAGAAGGATCTCAGGCCAACGAGGTCACCCAAGAGACTCATTCCTCTTACCCTCCCATGCCTATCGTCTCTCATTGTGCATCCTGAGAATCAGAGGGATCCAATGGATAGCCTCAATCGCATGCTAGATCACTTCGTTAGCCTAGTATCTAACCAGGTCAAGAGAGAGGAGCAGTCTCAACACTCCCCGATCAACCTCCCTCACTAAGGAACTTCCCATCATGAGGGCCAAAGCATGAGGGAATGATTCACCATGCGAGACATACACATCTATCGCCAGGACGAGCACAGCCAAATGTCTCGGCAGTCAACTCGCCACGTCAAAGAAGATGCATCTTCTGCTTCTGGGACTACTCACCTTTCTTCTCAAAACATGGAAAAGCAGTCAAAGTATTGTCATCTCCACTCCAATATGCCATGTATCAACCGATAAAAATATCCACATGCATCTTCTGCTTCTGGGACTACTCACCTTTCTTCTCAAAACATGGAAAAGTAGTCAAACTATTGTCTTATCCACTCCCATATGCCATGTATCAACCGATAAAAATATCCACCAGAGGGAGAAGTGTCTAGCACAAGCATTCAAAGCACCCATGATCGGACGCCCATTTATGAGAAGATAATTCCACCCCCTCGTGAGGATCAAATAGGCATCTTAACCCATGATGGCACTCAGTCAAGTTGCTGTCAGCTAGCCTCCGCATGGCACGTGCTGACCGATGAAAGGTCCATGGGAAAGAGAAGCACCCTTAGTGCAAGCACTCAAAGCACCCATGATCCAATCCCCATTTATGGGAAGGCAATTATGCCCCCTTGGAAGGATCAAAGAGGTGTCTTAACCTATGATGACTCCGTAAACATGCTCCACTCCCAAGTAAGATTAACTTAACTTGGGGGGGGGGGGCATTAGTGAGGAGGAGATTTTTCCTCCTTCCTAAAAGCTCAATAACATAACTCGGCCAACGGGCCAAAGGCCGGTCCATTGGCGACTGTCCTGCTCATTTAGAGTGTTTATCTGAGGGCCCAAGAAGAGCTATCAAATCTAGCACACCCTGCGTGTCAAATGGGCCCCTCCACCAGGTTTCCGACTAGGAGGAAAGTCCATCAAGAAAAAGTAAAAGGCCCCTAAGTGTTAGCTCAGGAGACTCTTGAGTTTTAACTCGACATCGAGCCATTATAGAGAGAGTCTTAACTCGGTCCAGAACCATCCTAAGTGTTAGCTCAGGAGGCATTCGAGTCTTAACTCGACCTCGAGCCATCACAGGGAGAGTCTTAGCTCGATCCCGAGCCATCACAGTTTTAGCTCGTCCTCCATAGGCATAGCTCAGTTGATAGTCTATACTTTGGCCAAGTGAGGACATACCATCGACTCAGCTGGAAGAAGCTATTCCTCTCTTGCATCAATCCTCAATGGCATATTGCATACTAAACAGTTATGATTAAGGCTACGATCCGTGATAACGTTTATGCCTCCACGATTGAAGTCACGATTGCAGGTGACGTGTGTAGATCACATGGCATCGTCTGTGGGAACGGATCGAGAAGTCATGACTCGCCACACTAACACCAGCAAGAGAGCATGAAAGGAGACATAAGTTCAAGCAGGGAGGGAAAAGAGTGCAGTGGGAGAAGGATCTTAGGCCAACAGGATCTCCCAAGCCACTCATTCCTATCACCCTCTCACACCCATTGTCTCTTGTGGTTTTACAACTTATGTGCAAGTCAAACCCAAATCTCGGAGCAGTAGCTACGATTAGTGAGGGGGATCGCTAAGGGTTGTTGGGGAGGGCTGAGAGTGTTCTCCGGCGAGTTGTGGGAGGGGGTGGAACCACATAGGGAAGAAGAAGAAGAAAGGGGGTGGGAGAGGGCAGCGGCTCAGAGGGGGAGTGCGATGTAGGATTTGATTTCTATGGTGAAAAATTATACAAGGAACCCTATAGATTGCAGTGTTTGCTATTTAGAGCTTAATTTTTTATTATTATTACAAAAAAAATATTCTCGATCTAATATGATACAATACCATACTAGATTATACTTACAAAAAATCAACATAACGAATTGGATCGATCCATCAAACCTTGCGTGGATTAGATGCGTGAACAATTAGAAGTCTATATAGTGGACTCCCTTCTTCTTCTCATTAAGGAGACAATGACACAACTAACTCTCTCTCTCTCTCTCATCCGTCATTATGGGGTTCTCCTCCTTTCTCTTTCTCTTAACATATTATGTGCGGGCTGGTCATGGTCTGCCGTGATGCTCACCCCTAACATTGTGACTTGGAGTTTACCATCATGCTGTCAGGAGTCTTTGCAATTTAGGAGGAGTGCACCAGCACTTACTACATCACAGTAGATGGTGAAATTACTCTAAAAAGAGTGATATGTTTGTTTGATTTTGATGTCTTCAATTTTATCTAATAGAAACTCCCTACTAGTGTTACATATAAATGCAATATTTTCACCATATTTCTACATTTATAATAAATTGAAATTTTTCTTAAGGAGAAATGCTCAAAAACTTCTAGGGAACGTATTCCCTTTAATTTATAAGGGAGGACGTGTGAATATATTTTGACAAAAAATGAGTTCCCACTTGAGGAGGGTAAATCTGGTTTGACCCAGAAACGGCCCAAGCGCGAGCAGCCCATTAAGGTTCGGAAGCGCTGAGCCCACGCAAGGGCAAACATGCACGCCCAATCCAGTAAAAGGATCACCGACCTAAAGGAGCATCGGATTCCACGACGCCAATGAGGCCGGCCCAAGCGCAGTTCTCACCGGAGGATACTCCGACGACCGACCGTTGCCCCCACGACGCCGGCTTTGACCCCATAACGGACGAGCACGCGCCATGAGTGCCGTAAGACTCGCACGGGGAACGGCCGACGCCGAGGCTATCGCCCTCTAACGGGAAACTCCCGCCAACATAGCCGAGGAACGTTGCTCTACTAAACGGACCATGCCCTATCAAGGGATGAGGCCCTCGCTCCAGGACAACCCATATAAAAGAGACATCGACAGAAGAGAAGGGGAGGGTAGATTCTTCTACTAGACTTCATACTACTACGCAAGAGGAGATACGGCGGATACTTCTACCACCAGAGCTCCCTACAGAGAAGAGAGCAACTCACCCTGTAACTACGACAGAGAGGCCATCTACTACGTACAGAGAGTCACTTCCTCCCGCACGGCCTTACCACCCAGCGAGCACTCTCTGAGAGCCCACTGGGAGCGGCGAGCACGCATGTAGAGGATCTACACGCCTCCTGGATCAACTACTGCGGCTTCTACTTCTCTCTTACTTTGCTCCTCTCTATCGCTCATTGAATCCCTTGCTGACTTAAGCATCGGAAGGTTGTCCCCTGAGATAACACCCGGGACTCCTTCTGACGCTCTTCTGGTTTCTTGGCGTGTGCAGACATCCACGGGCGCGAGACGATTTCCCCAACAAATAAATAGAGAAGGTGGTACGTGGCCTAGGAACCATTTTCCTGTCGCTACACCACTCCTAAAATCTTTGAACATGAACTTGCATGGCACGTTAATAGCTTGACAATGGCATCCCCGACCGAGGTGAGAGGTCGTTTAGGCATAATTCAAACTGAACCTCTTGAAATTGTGCAAATGATCCCACTCTGTTCAAATTATCTTACATTAAGTTAAGGTATTGTTTGCATTAATCTTAACTCTTGGGCCCCCTTTGGTTGAGATTGCCTTAGGTGATTTTTTTTGAAAAAATATATGCATAGAATAAATATTAAGAGTGTCATAGATTTTAGATCTCGAATTTCACCTCGAAATTTTATGAGAGGAGTTTTTATGAATTATTTAACACTCCTTTTGTGTCTTTATCTCTCCGTTTTAAAAAATCCACTCAACATAAAAATAGAGACAACTTTAAGTCATCTAATTGAGATGATATTACGAAGGAGATTTCAATCATTAAAATCTTCTAATAATCTCAATCAAATGAGTCCTTGGGCATCCGAATGGGTCAAAATCATCCTCACTCTGGGAGGTCAAATTTATTAGCAGATCTTTAAACGAGACAAAGACAATGGGGGTGTGACTCGTCACGTCCAAGAAAGGCATGGCATCCGAGTGCTTCTCTTATTAATATCTGATTATCACAAACTTGTACTGGATGAGACGGTAAGGATGAACTTGCAGTTAAAAGGAGGTGGGACCTCAGCTAATGGTAGTACTCAGTCTACTCACTTAGCCCTCTTTCATAGAGAGAGAGACCAAAGAAAAAAAGGAATATTATCTCTCTTGAATTAATCTGTCTTAAATTTATATCATTTTTTGAACTTTGGTAGATAATAAGTTATCTTTAGAGGACAATGATTGAAGGTTTGGAATTTGGAAGTATTATTCCTAAAGATGCTACATAAGTTATTAGTAAATAAAAAAATATTTAAGATTCATGTAATTTTGTCCATTCATATAAAATTAACTTGAGAGTAGTTTCAATCAAGATTTTTCAAACCGTTCTGGGACGGCCTGAACCGGCCGTCCCGAACTGTACCAGGGAGAAATCGGGACGCACGGGTCGTGGTACGTGGCCGGGACGCGTTGGCCCGCACGGTCCCGTGCGTCCCGCCCTGTACCATGCCGGTCCGTGGCGGGACCGGGCTGGTACGTGCGGGACCGATGCTACGTGCCAGTTCGACGTTAAACGCGGGCCGTCCCCAAGCTGGGCAAAGCCATCCCTGGGGCGTTGCAGCGGCGGCGAGAGGCGGTTGCAGTGGCGATCCACGGTGCAGGCAGGCGAGGGGCGAGCGGCGGCGAAGGGCTCCGGCGAGGTTAGTAAAGTTTTACAATTTTTTTTTCAATTGGAGGGAGGCCGGAGGGGGGCGGACGATCGATCGGCTCCGGCCAGATTTGGTCGTCTGGAAGCCGGAGGGGGGCGGCGGTGGCCTGTGGGAGGCCGTGGGTGGGCGTTCAGGCTGCTGTAGGGGGAGGGTGGGGTTCTCACCTGGCAGGGGGGCGGTGGGAGATCGGCTGGGGGACGGTGGAGTGGAGGGTGGGGGGGGGGGGGGGGGGCGCGGGAGGTGGTGGATCGTGGGTGGCCGGCCGTGGCCGGCGGTGATCAGACGGGGGGGGGGGGGGGTTGGTGGCACGGGGGATCGTGGGTGGGGGGGGGGGGGCAGATCCGTGGTGGATCGTCGGTGGCCGGCATTGATCAGAGGGGGGGAGATTTGGGTGGACAGGCGGTGGTTGGGGGGGGTCGTGGGGGGGCGATGGTGGCCGGACGTGGGGCTACGGGGGCCGGTGGACATGCGGTGGTTGGGGTGGGGGGGTCGTGGGGGGGCGATGGTGGTCGGACGTGGGGCGACGGGGGCGGTGGACAAGTGGTGGTTGGGGGGGTCGTGGGTGGGCCGGTGGGGGGCACAGGGGGGGCGACGGTGGACAGGGGGGTGGGAGACAGTGGGGTGTGTGTGTAGAATTAATTATAATTATTATATTTTAAATATTTTAAATAATATTAAATTTTAATAATCAAATTTAGAACATTTTAAATTCTAGATCATGTATTAGAATAATATAGTTTTATAATAATTATAATTTTTATGTTTAAGCGGAGAAATATTTTAAATTACACTCAATATTTTAAATCATGTTTTAAATTAATTTAATTTTAGATTAATTAATTGTTGAATAATTATAGATTTCATATGGTAGATGTCATAAAAATATCTTTCATGTTTTAGATAAAATATGTATTTATGAAATTTTTTCGTTCAAATTTGTAATTATTAATTGAATGTTTAATACCTTGTTTTAGAATTAATTATAATGATCATATTTTAAATGTCTTAAATTACACTCAATACTTTAGATCATGTTTTAGATTAATTTAATTTTAGATTAATTAATTGTTGAATAATTATAAATTTCATATTGTAGATGTCTTAGAAATATCTTTCATGTTTTAGATAAAATATTTATTTATGAATTTTATTCGTTCAAATTTATAATTATTAATTGAATGTTAAACATTTAAAATATGATTTACAAAAAATGCTAATATTTATTTGTTTATTATCTTGTTTGGTGATATTTGGCGATAATTTTTATAATATATTGTACTTTGTAACTCCATGTTTTTTATATATAATTTTAATAATTAAGTTTAGAATATTTTCAATTCTAGATCAAGTCTTGGAATAATTTAGTTTTAGAATAATTATAATTCTCATGTTTAACATGTTCTAGAAATATTTTTCATGTTATATTCGTTAAAAATTTTATTTATTAATTAGATGTAGAATACTAAACTTATTATTTTTAAAAATCTACATAATTTATATTTATTAAATATCTTGTTTGGTGATATTTGTAGACCATGTCTAAGTTATATTTATATTTTTTACGTTTAAAAGTAGAAATGTAATCATTAAATGTAGAATACTCGATTATTATGATTTTTAATTTATAATTTTTAAATTTATGAGATATATTTAAGCACTTCATGGCTCCTAAGGAAGGTCCGAATGACATTGGATGGTCACATGGAGTTATGTTGGATGGCAACCGTAGTTGTTAGCGTTGCAATTATTGTAAAACATAACACAAGGGAGGAGGTGTGTCTCGGCTGAAGAAGGACTTGGCAGGAGGCGCAGGTGCGAGATACTCTGAGGTTGCAGGATGTACGTATGTGCCTAGAGATGTAAAACTTGCAATGGCCAAGCACCTGCGGGAGAAGAGAGCCGAGATGCAACAAAAGCAAAAAATGAAGAAAATGGATGAAGCTGCAGTTAGCGGAAGAGCAGACGGCAGTGATAATGAAGAATGCGCGTGGACACCCAGTGATGAAGAACATGAAGCACATACTGAGCAGCCTCATGTGTATGTCACGGTGAATGATCCATATGAGACGCAATTTCGTGGGCACTACGTCAAAGTAGAGATGAGGCAAGACGTCCCGAGGAGACGAGACTGCGAAGCCGCGAGACTGCAAGGACGAGAGCATCATGCAGTGGTGGTTCATCTGCTACTGGTCAACCACGGGACATGAGGAGTTTTTTCACTGGTGACTCGGGTTCTCAAAGAAAAAGGACACAATCGATCAATATTGAGGATGTGGAGCCCGGTGCTCTATCCCGAGAGCATGGCAGGCAAACGAGGGTGGACGATGTATATGGCCAAAAGGGGCCAAAATGGAAATTCGGACAGGCCGTTGTAAAATGGTGGCACCATGCAGGACTGTCTTTTAATGCGGCCAATAGCCCTTACTACAAGCCAATGTTTCAGGAAGGAAAAGTTCTTGGGTTACACGTGCAACCACCTACATCGAGAGAGTTGGCCGGCATATATCCTGATGAACAAGTTGCTGAGATTAAGAGTTATGTGGACTCATTCAAACAGAAATGGTCAAAGTACGGAGTCACACTAATGTGTGATGGATGGTCAGGTACCACTAAAAGTAACATGATCAACTCCCTTGTTTATTGTGACAGACATGTATTCTTTCACAGGTCGGTGGATGCGTCAGGTCAAGTCCATAGTTATCAATATATATTGTCATTGATGGAACAAGTGGTGAACGAGATCGGGCAGGAGTACATTGTTCAAGTGGTGACAGACAATGGCTCGAACTATAAGAAGGCTAGGGAGGAGCTGATGAGGACCAGACGACACCTTTTCTGGACCCCCTGTGCAGCACACTGCGTAGACCTCATGTTGAAAGAGGTTGGTCAACTTCGTGTAGTCAAGTCTGTGGTCGATGTGGCACAGAAGGTCACGAAATACATCTACAACCACACACTTGTATTGGCATGGATGAGAGAGCATTGTGGTGGCGAACTGTTGAGGCCTGGCATCACACGATTTGCCACCAACTACATCTCATTGCAGAGCCTTTTGAAACACAATGATGACTTGAAACAAATGTTTAGGGGTGAGACTTGGCTGAGTTCCTCTTTTGCCGCTTCACGTGAAGGAGGGGAGGTCGAGGGGATTGTCAACACCAGCAACTTCTGGGATAGAGTGAAGATATTAGTATTGGAGAGGGGGATTCCTGCAGCCCACTCAAAGAGCAGACCCAACTAGGCCCAACAAGGCCCAACGAGGCAAGCTCGCCCAAGTGACAGCCCACAGGGCCCACTCGAAAAAGCCCAATAAAATAATGCTCGAGGAAACAACTCTCCTAGGCGGCCCCAAGGCTCGGAGAGCCCGAGCCTCGGTCAGGTCACAGGAAGACCCGCGCACGAGCTACCCCTCCGCCCGAAGGGGGGAAGCGCTAGCCGGTCTATCCGACCCACCTCCTCACCGAGCTAGGCCTATCGCCCGATAGGGCCGGCCCCCTTAAGCTCGGGACGACCGATAAAATGTTCATCATTGCAGCCGTTTGTAGACGGCAAAAGAGTGTCGTCCACCCTCGTGAAGAAAAGAAACAATGATGCAAAGTAATGATGAAAAGGTGATTGCCAGAGAGGTGGAGACGGCAAGGGACGTCCACCCTCGTCTGTCCTAAGAGATGGAAATGACGAGGTCAACTCAAGAAGAGAAAGAACATAAAGGAGAGAAAGGAAAGAAGGATGTGAAACGAACTCCGGTACGTGGCGGAGATAGGGGTCGGAAGACCCTCTCGCGTAAACTAACCCCTTCCCGGTAAGCGTGACTTACCGTTCCACGAGCAGTTTTCCATATACCAGGAAATCCGAGAATCTAAGTAATAGAAATGGGGGGGGCACGAAGACTCAGAAACTGCAGCGGTGTATCGTTCTCCAGAAAATTACAAAGATAATACGAACCAAGACATACCACCACAAGACATTGGTCTTTGTGGGGTTCTAACAGCGATGCAGTAATATCAACACTAATGAATATATATGTACGTATTAGGACCACCGCGAGACATTGGCCTTACGGGGTTTTTATTGCAATATAGATAATAAACATGAGTATATATACATAAGACCACCGCGAGATATTACTCTCCGCGGGGTTTTTACTGTAATATATATAATAAAAGGCTTCGCGAGGAATTACTTCCGTCACGTGTACCTTCGCGAGGAATTACTTCCGTCGCAGGGTTTAGACAGAAATTTAAAGAAATAAAATGACAGAATGAAAAAGGTTTCGCGAGGAATAACTTCCGTCACGTACACCTTCGCGAGGAATTACTTCCGTCGCAGGGTTTAGACAAAAATCAAAGGAATAAAATGACAGAATAAAAAGGCTTCGTGAGGAATTACTTCCGTCACGTACACCTTCGCGAGGAATGACTTCCGTCGCAGGGTTTAGACAGAAATTTAAAGAAATAGAATGACAGAATGAAAAAAAAGGCTTCGCGAGGAATGACTTCCGTCACGTACACCTTCGCGAGGAATTGCTTCCGTCGCAGGGTTTAGACAAAAATTAAGGGAATAAAATGACAGAATGAAAAGGCTTCGCGCGGAATGACTTCCGTCACGTACACCTTCGCGAGGAATGACTTCCGTCGCAGGATTTAAACAAAAGGGAAAATTGACAGGAAAGAAAGTGGGAAGGGGATGTGATCGCCAGGGGCTGAGAGCCCCACAGGAAATGTCTGATCGCGTTTGGCCGCTGAAGCGGGAGCAGTGCGGGTCCTCTCTTCCTCTTTAGTCGGCCGGCCGACGAAGAGGGCCTTCTTTGGTTACCCGGATTTTATTATCCCTTTTTTTGTTTTACTTTTTGTTATTATATATTTTTTTGGGGGTTTTGTGGCTTTTATTGTTTTTATGTTCTTATATCTTTTTAAGAGAAAGATGAGAGAGCAAAGAGAGAAATCGGGTGATAGATGGTAGAATAAGGTAGTACGTTATAGGAAAAGAATACTAAGAAAATATAGACAGGATGAAAATTTTATTTTAGATAAGACAGAGAAGAACGGAGATGGAGTTTTAACGATATATAATACTAATAAGGGAGAGGAGATAGACTTATTGTTAAACGAAACGTAAAGGAGGATGAAGATGGAAATTTAACAACAAATAATAATGATGAAGGAAAGAATTAGGATAGATGAGAGAGACAATAGCCGGGTACCTCAAAAGGAGGGATGACCTCCTACTCTTTTGGTTGACGGAAGAAGCGGGATCCCCAACTGGTTAACCCTGCACGGAAAACAAATGAAGAGAAACAACAACGAGATAAGGACGACGGTGGTGTAGCATCAATTCTTTAGAAGCTGATATTGAGAATAGCATAAGAGAACACTAACCTGGTTGGTAGTATTTAAAAACCCCTTTTAGACATGAAAAGGTAGGTAGATGATATGATGAATGAACAAAGAGGGGTCTCTCAGGAAGATAGACACTATATGAACGACAAGTAATGCATGCATATGTAACTAACTGAATGAAAACCAGACAACAAGGGGGGAGAAAACTTATTCAGAGATGGATGATGGGCTTTGGATGAGCTTCTCTGGCAAGGTGAGGATGAACCAGGCACGCAGCACAGCAGAACGACTGCTTTAAAGTCTCTTTTCCACTTCAAATCAACACGTGCATACGTTCACAGACACGTACTCGGCGACGGCGGGAGCGGCCGGTGCAGAGGCGGGAGGCGGCCGACGGCGAGGCCGGAGGCGGCCGGAGGCGAGGGCGCTGCGGGCGGAGGACGGCGTGGAGGTGGCCTGGAGCGACGGCGCAGGCGGGACCAGAGGTGGGGGCCGGCTGGAGCGGCGGGGCTGGAGGCGGTGGGAGCGGCGCAGGCGGGGCCGAAGGCGGCCGCGGGCGGAGACGGAGCCGGAGGCGGGAGCGACCGGAGGCGGTGGCCGCGGGGGGGTGCGTGCAGGCGACCGGAGGCGAGCGGGTGCACTGCGGGCGGGCGACGGCGTGCGAGCTGGGGTGCCGGAGCACGTTTGCAGCGGTCCGGTGGCGGGAGCGGCGGTCGAGGCGGGCCGGAGGCAGGAGCGGCGTCGGAGGCGGGAGCGGCACGGTGGTTGGAGCGGCGTCGGAGGCGGGAGCGGCGTCGGAGGCGGTGGCCGCATCGGACCGTTGCGGCTGCGCAGTTCAAAGGGGGGGGCACGGGCGACGAGGCCCCCCCTTGCGAACTCAAAAAAAAAACCTTTTTTTTTTAAATTTTCCTTTACACGAAAGAGAGAGAGAGAGAGAGAGATTGAGGGAAAGAAAAGAAAATGGAGAGAGAGGGAGAGCAGAGAGATGGAGAGGGAGAGAGGAAGACGAGAGTGAGAGGGGGAGCAGAGGGATGGTGGCCGGTTGCAGGTGGGGAGAGGAGGGATGGCTATTGTTGGGAGAAAAGAAAGGGAGGGTGGAGGTGGACGTCGTGGGAGTGCTGCGATGGTGGGTTAGCAAGGGTAGGAGGTGGGAGCGTAGTCGCGGTTGAGCACGGGGGTAGTGGCAAGGTGGACGCGGCTGGAGGTGGAACTTAGCAGGGAATGGGAAAAGAGAGGAGGGAGGGGAGACGGTGGAGGTGGTTGTCGTGAGGAGGAGGATGGCTGGAGGTCCAGGGGGTTGAGAGGGTGGAGAGTGTGTGTGGTGGGTGGAGGGAGAGAGGTCGACTGTGGGGGGGCTGCGATGGTGTTAGCAGAGGAAGGGGGTGTGTGTGTATTCCAGGGGCTTCCGATGGGGTGGTGGGTTACTGAGGAGGTGAGAAGGGGAGAGAGAGAGAGTGTTAAAGAGAGGGGGGGCAAGATCCTAGAGACCCGGGAGGGGAGTGAGGAAATAAATTATGTAATAAAAGATGGGGCCATATCCATTAAATTTTATTTATTTTTTAGAACAAAAGTGGGCCAAGCCCATTAGCACACATCTATATATATATATTTTTGAATAGGAATGGGCCAAACCCATTAGCACAAATGTTTTCTTTTGGTATATTTTTTTGAATAGGAATGGGCCAAGCCCACACGATGAACCTTCCCCCTTTTTAGGATTAAAAAGATGGACCAAGCCCATTAACACATTTTTTATTTTGTGTAGGAATGATCACAAGCCCATTAACAAGAATTATTCAAGAAGCCACAGATTATTAGATTAAATTAGAGATTACTCAACTAACTTAACCGTGCGAGCTGCTTTGGGGCGTCTTAGTGTAATACGGGATCTGCTCAGCATAATGCTAAAATGTCGTGTCTACAGCTGCCCCGCCTTGGCGTCTGCTTTGCAGGGGAATGACACGGAGTGGAATGAAATAGAAGTGTAATGAAGTGGAGTGGAGAATGGACTGAAAAGTGGATGCCAAGGCGTGATGAGACACGTTTTTAACACTACGTGATTGGAATCTTTCCTGAGTTTCAACAAAACAACCTTGAAGAAGGTCCTCCGAAATCAACGACTGTTTGGCTGGACATAACAAAAGACTAACAGAAAGAGGGACCAACTTCTCGGCGTGGAAGTACCTGAGTCGTAGACCCGCAGGTTTCACCTTGGGGAGCGGTTACCAGCCAATGTGGAAGTGCTGCGACCAAGGTGGGTCCAATGGAGTAAATAAAAAGGGTAGCTGATAAATCCAAACAAAGGTCTCTTTCAGCCAACCAGCCCAAGATGGTTTCACAGAAACTCAGTACTCGATTCAGAATGGAATATCCCGTATTAGTCAAGAATTTAAGCACAGCGGCTCTCACAATCGAGTTAAATGAATGATCTTCCACAGTGATATCAAAGTCCTACATGAATGCATGCTGGGTTTAAAGGAAAAATTAAAACAAACTAAAAGTAGAAAATAGCCAAGGATAATATTGTTAAGTTGCTTAGGACGGTCAGGATACCGATTCGATGAGACGATACTGAGCCGGGGCCCGTTTATCCACGCACCGATTCACCGAATGGAACCATCGTTCCCATGCTATCACAACCTAACGGCCTATCCGTACGTCCTGAACTCCTCTGGAGTTATCACTGTTTTTGTTAGAGGGGAACTCAAACTCCAGATTCATCCAAGGCATAAGGTCCTTGACGTGCTCTAATAGCGTAGATATCATATAGTAGGATGCATGACACAGTGGGGTCAGTCACCGGGGTGACTGATGGTGGGACATGGTAGGGCAATGGCGCCCTCTTGCTTTCTTATTTTGTTCTTGGAACCTGCACCGAACAGCAAGCAGTGAAGAAGGATTTATTTCATAAGAAGTAAAATTACATTCAACTGTACAGGACATCCGCACATCAATACAGGAGCAGGGGAAAACACGACACAAATCAGACAAGATTTATTCGGTTAAAATTCACCACGGTAACTTGTCATAAATGCTTTACATTTACCTTTTTACCCCCCTTTTCACTATAAGTACCCCTTTGCTCCTTAGCAAAAGATCATCCATTGGTGGTTCGGGGAGTCAAGCTCTTTTTGAGATGGGAGAGAAATCCTGCCCTTTTGAGATGGAAGGTGGGCCTTCCCGCCCTGCCAAGAGGAGCAAGTTCGGCCGCGAATTCAGGAGGTTGACCGACATTGAAGGCCATCTGAGCGAGAGGATTCTCTCACGAGCGGTAAGTTGGCTTTTCATCCTAGTTTCCTTCATAAGTTCTCCCTCGCTTTTTATTCCTTTCTTTTCCTTCCTTTCAGCCGTATCCTCTTTTTCCGGGCCCGAGAAAATTCTCAAAGCTGCCCTGGCTATCGAAGCTTACGTCTAACATCACTGTCAGTATGAGGGCCGTTATTTCAAAATGGCATCTCCAAGGGTTGGTGATCCATGCCAAGCATTATGACAAGATCTCCATGGATTGGGCGGCCCTGGGTGCATTGGCGGAGGTTTGGCATCCGGAAACCCACACTTTTATCTTCCCTACTTTTGAGGCAACGGTCCTCCTCGAGGAGACAGAACTTCTGCTAGGCTTAAGAAGGTCGATGAAGGATGACAGGATAAAGGTTTCGCGGATGCGGAAGAGGGTATCTACCGGGGAAGTTCTTGGAAGCTTTATGCCATCTGGAACCATAAAGAGCGTTCAGACTCAGAATGGAGTCAACTTGCAAAAGCTCGCAGACTGGACCGTGACTGCCTTAGAAGGGTTGACAGATGATGAACATTTAGAAGGGCTTATGAAAGGGTTCACAATTTGTTTGGCCGGAGCTCTCCTCTTTCCTTGTACTGACAACATCGTAGAGGAAGACCAATTAGGAGCGATTTGTGGACTTTGGGAGGGAAGGAGAGTGGGGCCTGCTATCCTCGCGCATCTTTACAGTGGTCTCACGGCTTCCAGCATGGGTAGGCCTCCTCACGGGTGCATGCTTCTCCTCAACTGCTGGATTGATCTTCACTTCAAATTTCATCACTACGAAGGGGTACAGACCGCCTCCAGGATTTTTGAACGAAGCCCCCTCCATTACATGGCCGATGTGTTGGGCTTTAGTGGGAAGGTGGCCAATCGCATGCCCTGTCTGAAGACACGCGGTGACTGGCGTACTCACTTCAGCTCCTTGGCGCGAGAGATGTTCACTTGTGTGCCAGCATGTTTACTTTCACGTAGGCTTCTCACGCGATCTTCTCCCGATGCTGAACTCCAGCTTGTCGGTGCAACCAAATTTGTTCTTTACGGCTCGCACCGGTGCTGCCTGCAAATTGGCCTTCCTCGGCACTCTCTTCCCATGCCATCCAACCTTCCTCTGATTAAAGAGAGAAAGCTGGGCACGGAGGATGATGCGAAGGATGTGAAGGTGATCAAAGCTTCGTGGAAGGCAAGCATTCCGAGGAAGGTGACGGCATCCGTGAGTGAGGATCGAGAGCTATGGGAGACTTATGTAATGGAGCTCAGGAAACTGAGGCCTGAGGTGCCCAAACCCTGATGTATGTTATCTTGTTTTGAAATAAATGCGAAGCCTTAATGCCATTACATGTTGTTTCAGTCTCTCCCCTCCTTTTCTTTGTGACTGGAATGGCGGACGTCGGGTGATGGTCGGCCGTTACCGGATAGGATCTGGGGGACTGAAGCAACTACAGTATGCGGAGATGCCCTGAGATATCATGGAGCCGAGGATTTCTCTTCAGGTGGCGAGGAGAGAAGTAAACAGGGAGAGAATGGAAAGAGGAGTGGATAAAGCGACATCGGGATCGAGACGAGAGGAGGGCACGTGAGGCCCAAGTGATGAAGCTCCGGAAGACACAGCGCTCGGACATGTCACTCCTTCAGAGTCACTGCCGTTTGGAGGAGAGTTGGAGCTCACGGTAGAGGAGCTCCTGGGGTTGGTGTAGTCTCCTATTGCAGAGTAGGGGGCGGCTCAGCAAACAGCCTCGGGTTCAAGAGCTTCGCGGCCGTCGGGGTCGCGAGAGAGGTCAGAGGAGGGCGACGAGCGCTACCAGAGAGGGTGAGAATGCGCGATACGATGTGATAATTGCAACGTCGCAGAGCTCTAGATGACCTCCCAGGGACCTCCCTCTTAGGAAAGGAGAGGGACGACCAAAGGGGTAGTGCGAGATTTGGCAAGTTGCTCATACACCCGCTCTCTTCTCACGGTGAACACGACAGTTTATATAGACGTATGATGGAACGACATGCTCTCATGTGACGGGTTTGCCCGCCATGCGTTCCTTCTCTTCTACGCCTCTTATTTTCATGCCGTCCTCATGTGACGTGTTTAACAGATCTCCCCTGAGATAACGGATCGTGTCTCAGACTCATTGGGCATTTCTTTCGGGAGAATCCATCACAAATTTTAATGATGTGCCACCGAATTCAAAGATGCCAACCGCCCTCTGTCCTCTTTCCATGTAGACGAGTCCACTCCCGGATTCAAAGATATCGACTCCATTGTCCTTTCTCCTGTGGATGAGTCCACTCCCAAATTCAAAGAGGTCGACCTGCATTGTCCTTTCTCCGTGTAGATGACCTCATCTCAGATTTATTTGAATCATGATGAACACAGGGAACCTAGATGTGTAGGGTGTGAATCAACCCGCTACGCTCCCGACCTCGTTCACTTCGAGTGAAAGATGGGTGCTTTGTTACAAGGCCCATTGCAAGAGGAAGTGGGAGAGATCTGGATCATATCCCTTCAATCCTATAAATACTCCCCCCGCCTGCTTCACTTGAAAGCACGGAGTTGTGGAGACTGGTTAGAAGAGTGAAAAGTCGACAGGAGGAGTAAGAGTTTCTCATTCTCTGAGATGGAGGGAGAGTCCAGTTTCAGGGTGGAGGGCGAGTCTTCCCGCTCCTCGAAGAGGAGCAGATCCAGTGGTAGTTCCAGGAGACTCTCCGATGTTGAAAGGCCACTCAGTGAGAGGACCCAATCGGAGCTTGTAATGAGCCAGTTCTTCCCCATATTTCTTCATGATCCCTTTCTTCCTTTCTCATTCTCTTTCTATTTTTATTTCAATGATGCACCCGCTTCTCACTTCTTGTGTAATCCACAGAGTATGACGAGGTCACACATCTCATGGGAGTTAGTGGTGGCCGCCTATCGAGGCTTGCCTGACTTCCAGAAAGCTCGACTAGATGCGATGGGGTTTGGTGCATTCCTCCGGATCGAACCCATTAAGCTCGACCTCGCCCTCATCCAAGCATTGCGCGAGAGATGGGACCCAGAGAGTCGTGCCTTCTTGATGCCCTGGGGGCACATGGTGCCCAGTCTCGAAGATGTGGCCCGAATCACCGGCCTTAGAGTGGATGGTGAGGCGGTGACCGGGGTCACCTACCCCGATTATCGCGAAGTGGCTCAGAAGCTTCTTGGTCTGGAATTAAAGGACCAAAAGAATAGGTCAATAGCCAAGGCATCTATCATGGAGGCACTGGGGCTCACTGACACTCGTCACCGTGATAACGAGTCCTTGGAGGAGTTCATGGAGAGAGCGGAAAGAGGGTCCCGCGCTGTGTACTGCGTGGATGCCAGTAGCTGGGAGAGATCAAACATGGACTTGAGGATATTCCTCCTCTTCCTGCTGGGAAAATTACTGCTGGGTTCCAAAGGAGACGACATCCATTGTCGTTTCCTAGAATTTTTGGTGGACCTAGAGAGGGTAGGGCAATATGCCTGGGGAGCCGCCGTGCTGGCGCATCTGTTCGCAAGTCTGTCCCAAGGGACAGATCGAGAGGTGACTGTGAGTGGCTTCATACCATTTCTCCAGGTAAATATTTGTTTACTTATTTATGCAACTAATCTACTTCATGAAATGCTGATGACATGTGACGACACAGGTATGGAGTTATTACTACATCCCAATGGGGCGAGCTCGACAGTGGCGTGTGGCTGTGGCACCACTAGCTCGGCGGTGGCAACCCATTATGAGCACAGCCTCTCTATCTTACCAGCTGATGGTATTAAGGCGTGAGCTGCAAGAGTTCCCCGCAGAGATGGTAGGACTCCATTTTTTTTGTCTTTTCTTTTGTCTCTCTTTTTTTGGTTCTTTTGAGTGATTAAGGAGATACACGCATGCCAACGCAGGTGATCTGGAGGCCTTACTCGGGCTTGGTCGATGTCGACCAACCGTGGGTCATCGCAGGTCGCCCTCGATTTGGTCGGGACCTTTGGGTCCACTGCCTGAATGAAATCGAGCCACTCCGGCTACGATTGGTCATGAGGACTCTAGGGCTTGCCCAGGAATGGGTAGATATGACCGCACCACCCCGCGTCGGGAGGAAAACACGTGGGCCGGTAACCTGTGTCGACTGGCGGGTGCGCTTCCCCGAACAATATGAAGATTGGCAGCGGGGTGGCACGCTCGTGGAGTCGCACGCCCGGGATAGTGAAGATTATCTACGTCTCTATAGGGCGATGTATGCAGAGCGACTCCATCCTGAGGGACTTGTGGAGGTATATCTCCTTTCTCACTTTTTGATCATTTTTTTTATTTATTTATTTATTTTTTTCATTTTCTAAATGTAATGCTGACTCTATGACATGGGTTTAGGATGCCCGTGATACCATGATAGCGAACTTGCGGGCTCGATTGGCGGACACGGAGGGAGAGTTGGGTGACATCCGTGAGGCCTTACATGTCTCGGTGAGTATGTATGCAAATGCATATTCCTAATTATACCCCTAGGTTTTGGTGTTTAGCCACTCACTGTCACTTCTTGCCATCATAGCGCGCTCGGCTCGACGCAACCCTACCAGCAGTAGGGGCAGAGGGTGCCTCTTCCAGTCTATGGATTCCTTCGTCGGAACTAGATTCGCTCCATGAGCAGCTTGCCCGTGTAACACAGCGCGCCGCGGAGGCAGAGGGAATGCTTTCTGTGCAGGTGAAGGTTCCTCTTATCCGAGCTTCTCTATTTATGTCTCATCACACCCCTGAAATGACGGATATGGCAGGCCGAAGAGATGCAAGAGATGTTTGCTCATGCATCACAAGGGAAGGCCAGGATAGCGGAGCTGGAGGAGGAATTGCAGCGTCGCTCAGATGACAATTTTTCTCGGGACGCCATGGAGCTGAGGATCACCCTTCAGCTGGAAAGGGATGACAGAGAGAGAGAACGTGCTGAGAGGGAAAAGGACAGGGAAAGAGAGAAGGCCAAAAGATCAGCCGAGAAAGAGGAGAGGAGGGCCCTGGAGGCCCAACTATTTGAATTGAGGACCAGTCTCGGTCTCGCCGAGCAGTGGCTGAAGGATGGCGAGGAACGCTACCGAAGGGCACGAGAGCGTGGCTTTCGTGTTAGTAGCTCCTTTGCTGCTCCCGCAGATCGACGTCGGGGAGTGGAGATAGAAAGAGGACCCCAAAGCGGTAGAAGTACCGCTTTTCATGGTTGGATAGCACCTTCTAGAGTTTCTCGTCCAGAAAGCGGCGAGACGAGTAATGTAGAGAAGGAGGGTGGGAGCTAATGTAGGCTCTCTCTTGTTGTTTGTTTTTGTTGAGTGGGAGTGGAATAAAATGTTTTGTGCTTGGTTCTCTGCTTCTTTCTGATCTCCCGAATCCCTGTACACATCTAAGCAAACAAGTTAGCATTTCTGCTCTGACTTGCCCCTTGCTCAATAAACAAACGTGATTTTGAGTTATTCTTGATAACGAGTCAAGGGGCAAGCCTTTATTAACAAAGGTAATAATAAAGGATAATGAATGCGACAGACAAGCACACGGATGCAAACGAGAATTTAAAATGAATGGTGCATACAAATGCGATCATGCGAAGATGTGATTTTTCTTTGTTTTTGTAGGTGTGTTCATTTTTTTGTATTTTGTTGTTTGTTTATTTTTTTTGGTCTTTTATATTTCCATTTTTTTGTGCATGTACATTTTTGCTTCTTCTTTTTTTTGGATTTTGGATTTGTTATTTTTATTTGTTTTTTGGTTTGTTTATTATTTTTTTATTTTTGCTAATGCATGATGACCACTTGATATAACATCTAACCTGCATGAGAACGAGGGCTTCTTGCTAACCTCCCAGGCATCCTAAGTGCACGTCTAAGTTGATTTGGGCCTCTAGACTCCTCGAATGATAATCCCGCCGGCTAAGACTTACCCTGATGACAATACCGTCATGCCATGCTTAGGCTCCCAGTTGCTTCCGACCACAGGGATTCAAGGTAAATGATTTGCCCGACCCGGGTCTATTTCCTCACAACTCTAGACGATATGTAATGGAACACCCTGGAACCCAAATGACCAACCGCGCGACGCTGACCCGGAATCAGACGCCGTCGCACCCATAGGTGACGCGCTTGCATTGGTATAAGCCCGAGGTTAGGCTTAGAAGACATTAAGATGGTAGATAAGGGTCTTGACTGGCCAGAAACGCGGAGATTCTGACAATGACTTCTGCTTTTCAAGATGGACAACCATACGTTTGTGTCGAAAGGTGGTTGCAGACTTTGGTGAGTTTCACCCTTCAGGAACTCCATTGAGCCTTTATCTTCAGGGGAAGAAGGAAGAGTATTAGGGGTAAATCTCCTGAGAGGACCGGCAAAACCGTTAACCCGGCGAGCCAGTAGGGACACATTTAACTCTCCCTTTCGGACAACTTCAGACCAAATCTCGAGCATTCACATCTCATGGCCCCTCTTGTATATAATTTGACTTTCAGTCAAAAGGGGTTTCATTTGTGGGATCAGGCACGGTTACGACCAGGCTTTTCACTTGACTTTGATTTTGTTCTTCTTTTCTGATTTTTCTTGACAGATTTTTGCGAGGGACATAGTATCTTGACATTATGAAATCCCTCTTGGATGCCTGCGGGGACACTGCCCTCCTCTCGTGCTCTGACCCATGCTCGAAGAATTGGGCCCTACTCTTGCCCTGGGAGCTGTGTTCGTGTTTTCCATGCTCAGCGTTTTAAGGGCGCCGGCTGTCTCATTCGGTCGAAGAGAGAGAGAATAAAGATTTAAGCCTTCTGGAGACCTTCTGGGTGAGGCCTCACCATGAGCGATGCTACCGATCTTTCATAGAACACATGTGTACATGTATGTTGCCCCTTTTGAGGGAGGCATAAGCCGAACTAGCCGGACAGGGATCCCCACGGTTCTGGCAAACCAAAACCCAGAACCTACCAAGTCTTAATAGGCCCTATCCCAACACGGAGGTTGAATGCAATGACTTAGCTACATGGTGATCTCCGGGCATTAGCATTTTAAATTTTCGATTTTTTTTCTTTTCATTTTCTTCTATTTTTTTGTCTTTTGTTGTTGTATATATACATATTTTTGTTATTTTCATTGTTTTCTATTTTTTTTGTTGTTTCATCATTTTTTGACACTATGTACACCTATCTAAGGATAGTATTTCTTAAGATAAAGCCCATTCCAAGGGTGGGATAACTCGATCCCCTCAGCATTGACTAGCCTATAGGCGTTGCCAGGATGCACAGCCTGAATTAAGTACGGTCCTTCCAAATTGGGTTGGAGTTTAGAACGCGGGCCACCAGGTTTTACAAATATTCTTTTCAATACCATTTCACCGACTTGAAATTTCCTTTCAATGACCTTCTTTTGATAAAAACGTGTGAGTCTGTTTTGATATACCCGTGCATGCTCGGCAGCGGCCAGCCGTTTCTCATCTAAGAGTTCCAATTGGGCAAGGAGTGAATGTAATGCCCCGGATTTTTCGGATATTTTTCAGATCATTTTAGTGGGTCTCGGAGTGTATTTTGTGCTTTACACGTGTTTTTCCCTGATGTGCCTTCGGAACTCTTTGCAGGGCAAACCGTGGCGTTCTCCGACTCCGGGACAGTACCACTGCGTTGTGTTCCTTCCGAGGATCGCGGAGGTAATTTTTCGTAATTTTCTGAATTTATCGAATTTTCGGGTTTTCCTATATATACTAACCCTTTCCTCTCTCCCCCTCTCATTCTCTCTTTCTCACTCTCTCTCTTCTCTCACGCCCTCTTTCTCCCCTCTCTTCTCCGGCGGCCGACGGAGCGAGGCGGGGGCGAGGCGGAGGCGGCGCGGGTGAGGACGCGGGCGAGGATGGGCGAGGATCGAGGCGGTGGAGGCGCGTGGGAGCTCGTGGCGCGGTCGCGAGCCGGCGAGGGTTTCACGGCGTTTCTTCGCGGATCGGCGAGCTCGGGGCGCGAAATCTTCGGTGGAGGTAGGGTGATGGTTCCCCAGCTCGTGCACTTCCTTTCCCGCGAGTTTCGTAGGCCGTGGTGAGCCGAGCGGGTGGAATCGGGGTTTTTGGGCAAAACCCATGTTTTAGGGCTTGTGGGCCGATCTCCCGTTTCATTGCGTTTTTGGCCGATCCGAGGCCGTAGATGCATGCTAGGGGCTTCTGGGGAGCTTCCCCCTTGTTTTCCCCCTCTCCTGTGGAGGTATGGGGGCGTGGGACGAGTTTTGGGTCGTTTCCCGCCGTAGCGTTCTCGGAAGGAAGTGACGGTCCTTCCAGTGACCGTCACTTGGTGTAACGCGCCTAGGCAGGGCCGTTACATCCCCCTTCTGTTGGCCTTTGGTGGTCTGTGGGTGTGACGGTCCCACGATAGACCGTCAGGTGCTGTGACGCACCAGGGCTAGACCGTTAGAGTCTCTTCCGTTGGTTTTCGGGTCAGGCGTGTGACGCACCAGGGCTGGCGCGTCACAGCCTTGTGACGCCCCAGGGTGGGTGCGTCACATTCCCTGTTACCCAGCTGAGGGCTGGGGGTGTGACGGTGCCGTCTGGACCGTTACTTGCTTGTAACGCGCCCAGGGTGGGCCGTCAGAGTCGTTTTATCCGTTGGAAGGGCAGCGTGTGTGACGCGCTAGGCCAGACGCGCTACATCCGTGTAACGCGTTGAGGCAGGCGCGTTACATCCTGCTTTCACGCTGAGAGCGTGAGGCGTGTAACGCACCAGGGCAAGCGCGTTACATTCGTGTAACGCGCTGGGCCAGGCGCGTTACATCCTGTGTTTCTTCGGGCCGTGTAACGGCCTGCGTTAGGCCGCCAGGTGGATGTGACGGTCTCGCCTAGACCGTTACAACCCTGTGACGGTCTAGGGTTAGACCGTCAGGCCTTGTGTCGTTCCGAGGCGAGTTTTTGTGTTCTCCGCCTTGCCCCGCAATGTGTGGATCCCTAGTCGACCCGGTTGGGACCCAGTGGTCGACCTGCGGTCTTGTGAGTGTCCCTGACACCCGTGGGTTTCTGTGCCCGTGTTTTGAGGGTGTCGGGAGGGACCGTGTTACCTTGATTAGCGTGCCCGTAGGTGTGGTGGGTCCGGGTGACCCCACGTGTTCCGGGCTTTCGTGTTACGCTCGATCGAGTCACCGTGTATCGATGTGTGTGTGCGGTGGGGTCTTCCCCGCATGTCGTGGGTTTCTTTGGAAGGTGATTCCCGTGTGGGCCACGTGTTTGACCTTAGACTGCGAGTCCAGTTATCCGGCCTGGGGCTGGAGGTTTCCTGCTTGCTACAAGATGGGAAATCGTTGTGGTGGCTTGTGTGCTGCCCTGGGAATCGTGCTTCTGCGTTTTCCGTGTGGCCCGTGTGAGTGGCCTTTGTCCCTTGCGTTCCCTTCTCAAGGGAATGGTCTTGGCAACTTGTGTGTTGTCTCGGTATTCGTGATATCGTGGTTTTGGACCTAGAGATTGGGCTAGATCGACGGCCTTGTGCTGTTGCGTGCAACGGTCTTGACCCCGAGTCTTGTGACTCAAGGACCGTTGGCTGTAGTGCGTCTGGAGGACTGTCCAGAGTCCAGTGGCTTAGCGCCACTTGAGTTTTCTCGACTCTAGCGCACGGTGCGTGCGTGGCCGTGGACTGTGAGTCCCGTTTCTTCTCCGACTGTGGTCACCGTGCGACGGGGCCGGTACGTGGAGTGGTCCCCGTACGTCGTCGGATTCGGACGTTATTTTCCGTTGAGTTGAGAGTCTACTCCTTCAGTGACCCTCCACTAGTCGTAGCCCACCAGTACGAGGTGCTGGTCTCACCTGGGAGTGGTGTACGGGCACCCACCTTTCGAGACGGTTTGTGGACCGGTTACCGTAGGCCCCTCGTCGGTAGCCAGAGTCCGGCTACGGGGGAAAACCGGTCAGAGGACCAGACCTAGTGACGCAAGGTCTGTGTGTGCACACGTGGTTGGGGGCGGTTGGACCCACGTCGACGGGCGTGACCCCAGCTAGTTACTTGTTTGTGGTTACTTGTACGGTGTTCGCGCCTCGGGTAGGACCTACCACGTCAGGCGGTTCACCTGCGGTGCGGTGTAAGACGTCAGGGGACGCTACCGGCTGTGCTTCTAGTGGGTGGTACTCCTGTCGAGTACGGAGTGACAGACTATCAGTCTCTGTGTCTTTGACCTTCGGGTTTTCGGTCGTGTCGACCGTTGAGTTTCGGTCGTTTCACCGTGGCGCGTGTGTTGGTTTTCGCGCCGTGAGACTAGTGCTAGTGGCTTTACCGAGGTTCCGTCTTGTGGTGCGGTACCCGCGATCGGATGGTCGGGGTTGCGCCTTGGACAGCGTGTCCAGGTCCACTATGTCCGGGGGACAGGCCTCGGCGGCGTGGTTGCCGTATGTTTTTACTTCGGTAGGCGGTACTAGCGTGGTTTGGTAGCTTCGACTGTGTGATCGAGGTCTGCCTTCTTGCAGTAGGAGTAGCTATAGTGCCGAGTTTTGACCGGCCACCGGTTTGCTGTTCCTGCTGTAGTTGTAGCTTCCTTTCCGCTACCGCCGTTGTTTCCGGTTGGGGTTCCGCGGGATCCCTGCTGAGTCTCTGTTTTGGAGACTCATTCCCTGCTTTTCAGGTGTTGCGGTTCTTCCTCGTGGTTCGAGGGTGCGGAGGGGAGGTTCTCAGTTGCCAGCTTGCCGGGCCGAGTGTTCACTTGGCATGTGGTACGCTTTACTGCTTTAGACTGTACTTTCTGTTGGACTGGACTCTGTTGTAGTTGTTTATTTATTTCTGTTAATTGTTGAGTTGTCCTGCTTTATTTCCTATTTCTTTGTGCCTCCACACTCCTTCTAGCCCTTCCGAGCCCTCCCGGCTCGTGGGCGGCGGTGCGAGTCTCGGGTTATCGGGCCTTCCCGGTAATCGGATTCTCGGGTTGTTACAGCTAGTATCAGAGCGGTGGTTGTGGATGTACATAGGAATTCGAGATATTGCAGTGATCAGAGTCCATAAGGTCCAGTACAGTTGGCAGCTGGCTTAGGGTTTTGTGCTTGTTTTTCGCCTTGTTTCTCGCTTGAGAGCTTGAGTGCGCTGTGCGGCACTGTGAAGGTGGTTGCTGTCCGCGACTTTTGTGCCAGCATGGGGTCTAAGGATCGAGGTCGAGAGCCTTCTCCCTCATCGGTGGTGGCCCTGGTTGTGCTGAGTTGGGCAGAGGTTGCTAGCAGGTGTGAGCTCGCGGTGCTGCATTCGAGGAACCTGCAGCGTGGTCAGGTGTCTGGTGCGGACTGTTCGTGGTTAAGTAGCCGTGAGCGTGCTTCGAGGGAGCTGCTGTCGATTTTGGCCACTCCAGCTTGAGGTTTGTCCAGCTCCTGAGGCGTTTTGATCGGGAAGTGTGCTCGGGTGAGCGGAGGATCTTCTCGGTGGGCTGCTGTTTCGTCGAGCCTGACGTTCTTGTCGCGCTCTGTGGCGTCAGAAACGACGTGTCGGTCCTGATCGTTCTGCTGATTTCGAGGCAGGATTTGGCAGAGATGTCCCGTTAAGTCTTTGCTCCTGTGCTTCTGTCAGTGGATGGGTTGTGTTCGCCCTGGAGTTGGTTTGAGATGGGAAGGCTCCGCGGTGAGTTCGGGACTCGAGGATGAGCGTCGGCGGTTGTCGTTATGGCTCGTGATGCGGCTCTTGGCACGCCGTGTTGCAGTTCGAGGAATTGCAGCGCTGGTGCATCGAGAGGTGATGTGATTGTAGTCCGACGTGACACTCGTCGAGTGTGTCGGAGGCGCTGACCTGATGGAAGCAATGGTTTTCCTTGGTGCTGGATGGTGCTGTTTCCAGCGTGCGCGAGGTTCGAGGTCAGGTCGAGCGTGGAGTTCTTCCGTTGGTCGAAGTGCGCTGGTTTCTCCTTTGGTTGGAGAGATTGCGTTCGGCTAAGGATCGTCGTCTTGCGTTGTGTGTTCGGATTGGTTGGCCTTGTGTGCCATGAAGTCCGTGCGAGACGTGCTCCTTGTCTTGGCAGGGTGGTTGCCTGTGAGAAGTCGTGCCCATTCCCTTGTCGTGTGAGGGTGCTGGCGCTGTTCCGGAAGGATGAGTGCTGGGTGGGCGGTGTTTGCTTTCTTGGCTGTGCGCGCGGATTTGAGTGCGCAGCGGAAGCGTGGTGGGCCCATAACCCACTGGTTCAGGATCGTAGCGTTGGTTGCTACGAGTGGATTCCTGAGTTCGCGTTCAACATCGGAGGATGGGTTCCTCGGTGTGAAACGTGTTGTTGCCGTGCCGTTGCTCGAGGTTTTGTGGTTGTTGGCACTGGCAGGGTGGAGTGTTGGGGAATGTGTTGGCTAGTGCGCCGCATGAATATCATGTTCCTGTGATGGAAGCCGTGTCAGGCGTCGGTGTCGGACCTGGATAAGGTTGTTGAGGATGTTGCCTGACGGAGGTCGAGGACGTGTTGGTCAGAGTCGGTGGCTTGGCGCCCGACTTGTGTTCCCAATCGTGTCCTCGGTTGAGATCGTGCTTTGAGGATGTGGTCTCTGGCAGACTATGGGTCCCGGTTGGCGGCTGTGAGTGGCTGGTGAGCCTAACCGGGTGACCGACCACAGTAACGTCTGTTGGTTCTACGGTCTTGTCGGATTGTGACGGTGAGATGGTTATTGCTTAGGGACCCGTGAGCACTGTTCAGGTGGTGTCCCGTGGCTCTGTGGTAAGGGCGGAATCGGGATTGGCGGGTGTCCACTTGGATTGATCGAAGGATTTGATGAGACCAGATGGATGAGTGACGCCTGTGGGCGGAGGCCTTTTGTGAGGTGGGCGTCGGAGGATGGTCCTTGATAGGACGTTGGTGTCGCAAAGGTTATCCCTGGTTTGATGACCAGCATGGGATGATTCCCCTGTGAGTCTGAGTCCAGTGAGGTGATGATTGAAGACACCAGGATCCGTCATTTGGTTTCGTCGTGCTCCCCGAGAGGGTTGAGTTGGAGCGATGTTCGAGCTTGGATGCGGTGTCCGAGAGGAGTGCAGCTCGAGATGTGGCATCAGTCTGTGTGGGAGTCGACGGATGGCTTGCTGAGGTTTGGAATGTTTCCTTTGGACCCGGTCGAGGACCAGGAAAGAAAGAAGAAGCTGAGCAAGCGAAGGGTTCCCGTTGACGAGCAGTTGGTGACCAGTGGATGGTCTTTTCAGAGACAGAAGATGCTGGTTGTTGGGGCTCGAGCGTGGCGAGAGCCGTGTGCCAGCGAGACCTTTGGTGGTCGTTTCTGTGATGTGCCTTTCCGGATGGGATCTGGACTTTGTCGGAGTTTATCTTCTGACGAGAGTTGGCACAGTGTTATGTCCGGCTTTCGGCTTGCCATGTGTGGGGTGTTTCTTGGTGTTGAGCCGATGTGCTGGTTGCGGTCTGCTGAGATGACTGCTTGAGCTGGTGGAGGCTCTATTTTGGTTGCTTCCTCGAGGAGGGCGTGCGACCTGTCAGCTGGTTGCGAAGCTGATGTGTGTTTTGTCTGCTGACCATTGGATGGATCAGTAGCTGTTGCTCGTATCGAGGGTGGTGATTCTTCGGTGAGTGAGATCGTGGCTGCGGCGCCATGGTGGATTCTCGCGTTGTCTGAGGTGACGCCAGACTGTGTCCTTTGGTATATGCCTGCTCTGTGGCCGGTGTGCTCGGCGCAAGGAGCGAGGTGTTGTGTGTGATTGTGAGTCTGGCTGTGTTCCTCAGGATCCGTGTTTTCGTGAGAATCGAGGTTTTCTGTGCTGGGGCCCTGACAGCGTGTCAGTTGGTTCAGTGTTCTTCCCCTAGGACGTCGTGCTAGGTCCTGAATTTCGAGGACGAAATTCCTTTAAGGGGGGAGGGCTGTAATGCCCCGGATTTTTCGGATATTTTTCAGATCATTTTAGTGGGTCTCGGAGTGTATTTTGTGCTTTACACGTGTTTTTCCCTGATGTGCCTTCGGAACTCTTTGCAGGGCAAACCGTGGCGTTCTCCGACTCCGGGACAGTACCACTGCGTTGTGTTCCTTCCGAGGATCGCGGAGGTAATTTTTCGTAACTTTCTGAATTTATCGAATTTTCGGGTTTTCCTATATATACTAACCCTTTCCTCTCTCCCCCTCTCATTCTCTCTTTCTCACTCTCTCTCTTCTCTCACGCCCTCTTTCTCCCCTCTCTTCTCCGGCGGCCGACGGAGCGAGGCGGGGGCGAGGCGGAGGCGGCACGGGTGAGGACGCGGGCGAGGATGGGCGAGGATCGAGGCGGTGGAGGCGCGTGGGAGCTCGTGGCGCGGTCGCGAGCCGGCGAGAGTTTCACGGCGTTTCTTCGCGGATCGGCGAGCTCGGGGCGCGAAATCTTCGGTGGAGGTAGGGTGATGGTTCCCCAGCTCGTGCACTTCCTTTCCCGCGAGTTTCGTAGGCCGTGGTGAGCCGAGCGGGTGGAATCGGGGTTTTTGGGCAAAACCCATGTTTTAGGGCTTGTGGGCCGATCTCCCGTTTCATTGCGTTTTTGGCCGATCCGAGGCCGTAGATGCATGCTAGGGGCTTCTGGGGAGCTTCCCCCTTGTTTTCCCCCTCTCCTGTGGAGGTATGGGGGCGTGGGACGAGTTTTGGGTCGTTTCCCGCCGTAGCGTTCTCGGAAGGAAGTGACGGTCCTTCCAGTGACCGTCACTTGGTGTAACGCGCCTAGGCAGGGCCGTTACATCCCCCTTCTGTTGGCCTTTGGTGGTCTGTGGGTGTGACGGTCCCACGATAGACCGTCAGGTGCTGTGACGCACCAGGGCTAGACCGTTAGAGTCTCTTCCGTTGGTTTTCGGGTCAGGCGTGTGACGCACCAGGGCTGGCGCGTCACAGCCTTGTGACGCCCCAGGGTGGGTGCGTCACATTCCCTGTTACCCAGCTGAGGGCTGGGGGTGTGACGGTGCCGTCTGGACCGTTACTTGCTTGTAACGCGCCCAGGGTGGGCCGTCAGAGTCGTTTTATCCGTTGGAAGGGCAGCGTGTGTGACGCGCCAGGCCAGACGCGCTACATCCGTGTAACGCGTTGAGGCAGGCGCGTTACATCCTGCTTTCACGCTGAGAGCGTGAGGCGTGTAACGCACCAGGGCAAGCGCGTTACATTCGTGTAACGCGCTGGGCCAGGCGCGTTACATCCTGTGTTTCTTCGGGCCGTGTAACGGCCTGCGTTAGGCCGCCAGGTGGATGTGACGGTCTCGCCTAGACCGTTACAACCCTGTGACGGTCTAGGGTTAGACCGTCAGGCCTTGTGTCGTTCCGAGGCGAGTTTTTGTGTTCTCCGCCTTGCCCCGCAATGTGTGGATCCCTAGTCGACCCGGTTGGGACCCAGTGGTCGACCTGCGGTCTTGTGAGTGTCCCTGACACCCGTGGGTTTCTGTGCCCGTGTTTTGAGGGTGTCGGGAGGGACCGTGTTACCTTGATTAGCGTGCCCGTAGGTGTGGTGGGTCCGGGTGACCCCACGTGTTCCGGGCTTTCGTGTTACGCTCGATCGAGTCACCGTGTATCGATGTGTGTGTGCGGTGGGGTCTTCCCCGCATGTCGTGGGTTTCTTTGGAAGGTGATTCCCGTGTGGGCCACGTGTTTGGCCTTAGACTGCGAGTCCAGTTATCCGGCCTGGGGCTGGAGGTTTCCTGCTTGCTACAAGATGGGAAATCGTTGTGGTGGCTTGTGTGCTGCCCTGGGAATCGTGCTTCTGCGTTTTCCGTGTGGCCCGTGTGAGTGGCCTTTGTCCCTTGCGTTCCCTTCTCAAGGGAATGGTCTTGGCAACTTGTGTGTTGTCTCGGTATTCGTGATATCGTGGTTTTGGACCTAGAGATTGGGCTAGATCGACGGCCTTGTGCTGTTGCGTGCAACGGTCTTGACCCCGAGTCTTGTGACTCAAGGACCGTTGGCTGTAGTGCGTCTGGAGGACTGTCCACAGTCCAGTGGCTTAGCGCCACTTGAGTTTTCTCGACTCTAGCGCACGGTGCGTGCGTGGCCGTGGACTGTGAGTCCCGTTTCTTCTCCGACTGTGGTCACCGTGCGACGGGGCCGGTACATGGAGTGGTCCCCGTACGTCGTCGGATTCGGACGTTATTTTCCGTTGAGTTGAGAGTCTACTCCTTCAGTGACCCTCCACTAGTCGTAGCCCACCAGTACGAGGTGCTGGTCTCACCTGGGAGTGGTGTACGGGCACCCACCTTTCGAGACGGTTTGTGGACCGGTTACCGTAGGCCCCTCGTCGGTAGCCAGAGTCCGGCTACGGGGGAAAACCGGTCAGAGGACCAGACCTAGTGACGCAAGGTCTGTGTGTGCACACGTGGTTGGGGGCGGTTGGACCCACGTCGACGGGCGTGACCCCAGCTAGTTACTTGTTTGTGGTTACTTGTACGGTGTTCGCGCCTCGGGTAGGACCTACCACGTCAGGCGGTTCACCTGCGGTGCGGTGTAAGACGTCAGGGGACGCTACCGGCTGTGCTTCTAGTGGGTGGTACTCCTGTCGAGTACGGAGTGACAGACTATCAGTCTCTGTGTCTTTGACCTTCGGGTTTTCGGTCGTGTCGACCGTTGAGTTTTCGGTCGTTTCACCGTGGCGCGTGTGTTGGTTTTCGCGCCGTGAGACTAGTGCTAGTGGCTTTACCGAGGTTCCGTCTTGTGGTGCGGTACCCGCGATCGGATGGTCGGGGTTGCGCCTTGGACAGCGTGTCCAGGTCCACTATGTCCGGGGGACAGGCCTCGGCGGCGTGGTTGCCGTATGTTTTTACTTCGGTAGGCGGTACTAGCGTGGTTTGGTAGCTTCGACTGTGTGATCGAGGTATGCCTTCTTGCAGTAGGAGTAGCTATAGTGCCGAGTTTTGACCGGCCACCGGTTTGCTGTTCCTGCTGTAGTTGTAGCTTCCTTTCCGCTACCGCCGTTGTTTCCGGTTGGGGTTCCGCGGGATCCCTGCTGAGTCTCTGTTTTGGAGACTCATTCCCTGCTTTTCAGGTGTTGCGGTTCTTCCTCGTGGTTCGAGGGTGCGGAGCGGAGGTTCTCAGTTGCCAGCTTGCCGGGCCGAGTGTTCACTTGGCATGTGGTACGCTTTACTGCTTTAGACTGTACTTTCTATTGGACTGGACTCTGTTGTAGTTGTTTATTTATTTCTGTTAATTGTTGAGTTGTCCTGCTTTATTTCCTATTTCTTTGTGCCTCCACACTCCTTCTAGCCCTTCCGAGCCCTCCCGGCTCGTGGGCGGCGGTGCGAGTCTCGGGTTATCGGGCCTTCCCGGTAATCGGATTCTCGGGTTGTTACAGTGAATCACGACGTTCGTCGAGTCGAGGGGGAGGTCCTTATCCAATTGTACTCTCAGAGAGGGGACCAGAATTTCGTACGGAACTACCGCCTCCATCCCATAAGTGAGGGCGAACGGGGTTTGCCCAGTGGGAGTACGGATTGAAGTGCGATAGGCCCATAGAGCTTCAATCAGCTTTTCTGACCAATCCGAGAACTTGTTAGACTCACATGTCTTTTTTATGATTTTAATCAACGTTTTGTTAGTGGCCTCTGCTTGTCCATTACCTTGTGGATAATAAGGTGATGAATGATGCAATGCAATTTTATACCTTTTGCAGAGGTCCTGAAGGTCCTGAGAAATGAATTGCGGTCCATTGTCGGTGATGATCGTGCTTGGAATGCCGAACCTAGCGATGATGTTCTTCATGATGAATTTGCAGACTGTTGATGCTTTAACCTCCACGTAAGCTTCGGCTTCGGCCCATTTGGTGAAGTACTCCGTTGCAGTAAGGATGAATGATTTTTGCTTAGTGAGGGAGTAAGGATTACCGAGAGGACCAATGACATCGAAAGTCCACATGGAGAAAGGCCATGGGGAGGATACTGGATGAAGTGAAGAAGATGGGGAATGAATTTTATCGGCGTGAAGTTGACACTTGACACACCTGCGGACATAGACGGCACAATCTTCTTCCATGGTGGGCCAGTAAAAGCCTTGCCGAAGGATTTTCTTGGCAAGCATTTGGCTATTCACATGGCCACCGCACACACCAGAGTGTGCTTCCTCGACGCATTTCCAGACTTCCTCTTCGTCGAGACATCTTAGAAGAACACCAGTAAGACTTCTCTTGTATAGCACTTCTCCGACCAGCACGTATCTCTGTGCCACCCTCCTTATGGCTTTTCTATCTTCCGATGTGACTTCTTCAGGGTAGGATTGATCTTTGCAATACTTGGCAATTTCGTAAAACCATGGCTTCTCCTCATCAGCCAATTCTTCTTCTAATTCTGTCAACATAATTTCCCTTTTCTCAAGGATTTCTTCCTGTAGGGCCTTTCTTGCTATCATATCCTTGATATTTACGTATGAAGCGTCATCGATTGCAAGGGCGTGACGCTTGTAGACGTGAATGGTATCAAACCATCTTCCTAGAGGGAACCTTAGAGATGATGCCAATGAGGCGAGGGCATCGGCCAGAATGTTCTGATGACGAGGGACATGGACAAAGATCAATTTGGCGAACAATTTGGCAAAGGCAGCAGTGAGTTCTTGGTATGGCTTGAGCTTGGGATCGCGAGTGCGATATTTGGTGAGCACCTGGCGAAGAATGAGTTGACTATCACCTACGACTCGCAATTCAGTAATACGAAAGGAATGAGCGAGTTCTAGGCCAGCTAGAAGAGCTTCATATTCAGCTATATTGTTGGTAACGGGGAATTTGAGCTGATATGTCAGTGGGAATGTAAGGCCTTTAGGCGACAGGAGGGCAATGCCGATTCATTTCCCTTGGGAATTCAGAGCTCCATCAAAATATAACGTCCACATGCAATCATCTGATTGGTTGATGGACATTAGTTTCTCATCTGAAAATTCTGATTGGACAGGATCGAATCTGGGAAGAGGATGGTGAGCGAGATGCTCGGCTATAGCATACCCTTTAATCGCCTTTTGCTGGACGTAGACGATGTCAAACTGAGAGAGAAAACTTTGCCAGCGTGCTAATCTATCCGTAAGGATAGATTTTTCTAGAAGGAACTTGATAGGGTTCATTCGGGCAATCAGATGGACTTCATGAGCTAGAAAGTAATGTTTCAACTTCTGCACTACCCAGACAAGGGCGGCACAAGTTTTCTCCATAGCCGTGTACTTCTGCTCACAGGGGTTGAGGATTTTGGACAAGTAATAGGTCGCCCTTTCCTTGCCCGCTTCATCGGCTTGTGCTAGGACAGCTCCCACGGAGTCGTCTAGGACTGAGACATAAAGGATTAGAGGTCTGCCTGGCGTAGGTGGAATTAGAACGGGTGAATTGGCCAGATACTCTTTCAATCCTTCAAAAGTTTTTTGGCATTTAGAATTCCAAAGGAATTCTACTCCTGACTTAGTTAACTCGTAGAAAGGTTTGCACCTTTGTGAGTGCTGTGACACAAATCGACGAATGAATTGCAACCTTCCAATTAATCCTCGAACTTCTCTCAGATTTCTCGGAGGTGGCATCTCCCTGATTGCTTTAGCTTTGTTGGGATCTATTTCAATACCCCTCTTACTCACAATGAAACAAAGCAATTTGCCTGACGAAACACCAAATACGCACTTTTTTGGATTCATTTTCAAATTGAACTCTCTTGATCTTTGCAGCACCTTAGCCAGAACTCTTGGGTGTTCTGCCCTAGTCTTGGATTTCACCAACAAATCATCCACATATACCTCTAAATACACATGCATCATGTCATGGAATATTGCCATCATAGCCCTTTGATAAGTAGCTCCAGCATTCTTTAAACCAAATGGCATGACCAAATAGCAATAAGTTCCCCAAGGTGTGGTGAATGATGTTTTCTCCTGATCTTCTTCCGCCAAACGGATCTGATTATACCCCGAAAATCCATCCATAAACGAGAGAGTTTCATAGCCCGATGTATTATCAACCAATACGTCAATGTGAGGCAAGGGGAAATCATCTTTTGGACACGCGCGGTTAAGGTCCCGAAAATCGATACAGATTCTCACCTTTCCATCCTTTTTCATGACCGGGACAATGTTTGCCACCCATTGAGGATATAGGACGACTCTAATAAACCTGGCTTTGTGGAGCTTATCGACCTCCTCCTTCATCTTCAAAGCCATCTGGGGGTGGAAACGTCTTAACCTTTGCTTTACCGAGACGGACCCTGATTTTAACGTTAGGCGATGTTCGACCAGGGTGGGATCCAATCCCGGCATATCCTCGTAGCTCCATGCAAACGTGTCCCTGTACTCCTTTAGAACCTTGATCAATTCCTCCTCTTCAGATGTCGGCAAATTATCGCTTATGAGGATGATCCTAGGGTCTTCCTCGGTCCCCAGGTTGATCTCTTTGGTGGGTTCTTCTATAGCGGCTGATGGTTCGTCAAACCTCCTCATTCCGCTAGCATATGCGTCAGCCGCGTCCTCATATTCTTCGTCCCCTTCTTCAATAGGATACTCTTCATCTGTGAGCTCATAAACTCCATACCCTTCATCAATTATGCAATTCTCCTCACATTCTAACTCCGGCAGATGGATGGGATTTTCTAGCAATTGAGGAATGGCTAGAAAGGCTTGACACCTATTGGCTAGATCTAGAAGGAATCGACGAGGAATTTCCCTGCCCTTGGATTTTCTTCTATGTACTACCCTTGACTCGCTATTCCTAACCTGACTGACTTGTTTACAAACGAAGAAGAAGTTGAAGAATGTACAGGAAGAGACCCCTCGATAGAGGGGTAAAGAAGGTCGCTCAAGGGACCTTGAATGAGTGGCCCGTAAGTCGGGGCACACTCGTGAGAGAGGTAGGAGGTCTCCTCAAAGGAGATGCACTGTTGAGGAGTTTGAAAATCGACGTTTTTTTTTCATTTTCATTTTCAATTACAAAACAATTGAAAGAAATTAGAGAATGGGAGGAGGGAACTATAGCTAGGGGGTTACATGGCTCATTGAGCAGATCATGGTTGAAAATTTGGCATGGGCTGGGAAATCCACGCAAGAATGTGAGTAGAGAAGGGGACCTGGGAATATCATCAGATAAACGTCGGGTCCAAGAAAGAGTCAGCAGCAACGGCTGAGGAGAATGATCAGAGAGAATGACGGAAAGCGATCCGTCAGTGGCAACTTCCTCTCGGCGAGGAAAACTTGGAATTTCGGCAATGTCAACGACATCTTTTGGTACCTCGGAGATCAAAAGTGGCCCCTCTAAGTCTGGAGGCGAGAACATCTGTTGTAGTGCCATGGAAATATCCTGTATATCGAACCACTTGTTCCACTCACAATCCGGGTCATCGTGTTTCCCCTTCTTTGCATCTCTCGAGCAACTTCAGCTAAGTAGGCAATTTGCAATTTTCCATGTGATTGTCGCGGGTAATCCCCCAACTGTATAACCGGACCCTTTCTGAAATGAGAGTACAATGTCCATGTAAGAGGTCCCTCATATGCTTCAAGTGGCCCTTCAAAGCCTAGGCCGGCTCTAAGGGTTAACTTTGTCTTCTTTGGCAACTTCAGTCTCCCTTGTAATTGTGCCCCCAAACCTTTGCCCTGTTGGTAGCCAATGTTTCTCATGATCTCCCATCCCTTAGTATGGGAAGGGTGACATGACTTTGGTGTTGGAAGTGGCTTTTGTGTAAAAGGGTGCGACGAGGGTCACACACATCTAGCAGTGAAAGAATTGGCCGATGAGTTGGCCAAACAGAAGGCAATGAGGTATTAATAGCGTCCACTGTAGAAAAGATGGGCATGCTATTTACCTTGATAATCCAAGCCTTGTATGGAAACTTTAAGCACTGATGATTGGTGGAAGGCACCGCGTTCATAACCTCAATGTAAGGGCGGCCCAGTATGGCATTGAATGTGGATCCATATCAAGGATATGGAATTCCGTGAAGACTGATGCATGGCCCAATTCTACATTCAAGATGACCATCCCCATTGGCGGCTTTTTGCTATTATCATAGGCCGTAACCGTGATTGATGAAGGCCTTATCTGTTCCGTGTCAACCCCACATGATTGGAGGGTGATCATAGAGATCACATTTATAGACGCACCAGTGTCCACCAAACATGGGTCTACAGGCACCCCATTGATCTTGACTGCAATACACAAAGCATATTTTCGAGCCTCCTTGGGGGCAAGCTCATGGTGGTGAAATATAATAGCCGGTTGTGTATCAGTTGGCGTCAATACTGACGAGATTTTCTCCACTAGGAGATCCTCATTTACCATAACCCTCTGAAGATACTCCATCAAGGCGTCTTGATGGGTTTTTGACCTCTTGATTAGCTCGAGAATGGAGATCCGAGCTGGTGTTTTATCCAAGTGTTTCAACAGGTCATATTGTGTCCCAGGGATAGACTCCTCTGGCTGTTCTTCGGTGTCTTTCTCCGGCTGAGATTGCTCGGGGACCTGACTGTTTTGGGGAAAAATCCGATGGAACATCCTTCCACTACGGAGCACCATGGCTTGTGGTTTTGGCGGCACCTTTATAGAGTTAGATATGGGGTTTAGCAAGGGTTCGAGGGGTAGTGGTGGAGGAACAATTGATGAAGCAGGGGCAATAATAGGTGTAGGGGCTCTGATGAGTGGTTTGTTAGGTGGAGGCATGGTGGGAGTGGGTGAAGTCTCAGATGGACGGCGAATGATAAGGGGTTTAAAAGGTGGAGGCATAGTAGAGGTTGATGGTGTCCCGGATGGGTGATGAATAATGAGGGGTTTCGAGGGTAAAGGGGTTGTGGTGGAGGTAGATGGTGCCTCGGAAGGGTGTTGGACAATAATGGGTTTGTTTAGTGGAGGCGGAATGAAGGCGGATGATGAAGTGGAGGCGTGAGGGATAATGAGAGGTTTTGGGGGTAACGGTGTTATGGTGGAAGTGGAGGGTGTTTGCTGGAGACTCGAAGGGAGGTCATCAGTAGCGACGCGGATGAGAGGACGTGATGTCAGTGGAAATGAGTAAGGTATTACTGCGGGTTGTGCTACGGGTGGAGGATAGACAGGTGCGGGACGAATAAGGCGTGGGGATTGGATAGGAACGTGATTGGTGACAAGGACAGAGCCGCTTTCCGTATGCCAATCCTGCCCTCTTCCGACCTCCAGGAAGGAAGAGATGGGGTTGACTTGGTGGTTAGGTTGTTGGTGCGCCGGTAACGGATTCTGGAGGATGCCCATATTCGACTGTTGTTGTGGTGCCTGCTGAGGCTGTTGTTGTTGTTGTTGTTGCTGTTGTTGTTGTTGTTGTTGTTGTCTAAGAGTAGGTCTCCTGGCCTTCATCATGGTGACGCATCGCCTCATTTCATCCCAATCTATTTGATGTTCATCGTTCATATCATAGATATAATCTCTGAAATGAAAACAGTTTTCCACTGTATGACCCGGCTGTCTATGGAAGACATAATATCTGGAAGTGTCGACGTTCGTGGGCCATATGGCTTTTTCCTTAGGCAAGGTGAGGAAATTAGCAGCCATGAGAGCATTAAAGATGTCCGGCAATGACTCCGGCAAAGGTGGGTAATGAGCTCTCCTAGGGCCGATCGGCCTTCTCTGTTGTTGGAGGCCATAATCCCCGGGTGGTGGAACCTGATTATATTGAGGAGGCCGCCGCTGTTGTTGTTGGAGATGAAGCGGTTGAGGCATATTGTTCTGGAAGAGATTGTTTTGTGGGGGAGGACGATAGGGTTGCTGACCTTGTTGCTCTTGATGAAAGGGGAATTGTGGGGGTTGTGGGGGCCTAGGGTTAGCTTGCTGGTTGGATAGCCAACCGCGCCCACTTGTTCATTTGTTACAATCCCTTCTGTTACCCCACCTTGGGCACCCGTGCCCGGCTTCCTAAACACCTTTGGCTTTGGTGGCTCGAACATATGCATGAGGGGAGAATCTTTCAGCTGTGTTTGGATATATCGAGCCCTCTCATACAATTCCTCCATAGTGGTGAGCTTGTTCATTGCCAGGACGTGTCTAAATTGTGGA
Source organism: Amorphophallus konjac (assembly GCA_022559845.1). Lineage (NCBI taxonomy): Eukaryota > Viridiplantae > Streptophyta > Magnoliopsida > Alismatales > Araceae > Amorphophallus > Amorphophallus konjac. Next base: position 23,701,835 of record CM040118.1, read on the forward strand.
GTGGCATTAGACACGACCATCTTTACTTGCTCTGATTCGAAATGGGGTCTCTCATTTTCTCTGCCAAGGATCTCCACCGATCGGCAAATTGGATGAAATCTTCGTCTGGCTTCATTTTTTCAGCCACTAGGTCGGTAATAGAGAAGAAGGGACCGACCCTATCCCGATATTTCTGTAGGAATTTCCTCTGGACTACGTCGAAGTTCTCAGCCTCACTCGGCTCTAGGGAATAGAACCATTCTAAGGCGGGACCATCCAATGATCTCCTGAAGAGGTATGTCAATGATCTTTGATCGTTCTGCCAAAACGAGGACTCATACATGAAGTCCTTTAGATGAATGAAGGGGTTGCCTGTGCCGGTGTACCGTCGGTATGTTGGCATTTCAGAAGGAGGGAGATGGAATACTGGAAGGATTGGTAAAGAGATCTCAGGCGCGGATTTGACATCCACGATCTTTTTGAAATCTCGGAATTGTTCGTCCATCTTGTTCATCCTATGAAGGAGAGATTGAGTGGCCTCATTGTAAGGAGCAGGTTGTGGTGGCCACTGAGGCCTTGCAGAAGCCTGAGAAGGGAATTCCGGATGAGAGAGACGTTGTGACATATCAGCAAATGGAACTGACTGAAATGTCGTATGAGGAATTGGTGGAACTTGAGATTGGGGAGGTAATTGGAAAGGGGGAGGTTGCAGACATGGCATATCAGTAAATGGAACTGACTGAAATGTTGGATGAAGAATTGGTGGAACTTGAGACTGGGGAGGTAATTGGAAAGAGGGAGGCTGCAAACTTGTCTACATAAGAGGGAATGAGGGAGGGATTGCCTGTGCGGGCTCTTGAATAGAGAGAGCAACTGGTGTTGGATTTTGAGGAGTAGAATCAACAGATTTCCCTTTTAAGACGGCCTGAAAGGCTCGGATCTGATCGGAATTGAGCTGTGTGTTCGCGAGAACACCTAGCAAGGAGGAAATATCTTGTGGCGGGGATGCTTCCCCGACGGCGGCTCGCACCTCACATGAGGGCTCACGGGATGAACCTGCGTCCTCAGCAGGGACATGTGTCCCCTGGTGACTCGGGGTCGGATTCTGACCATTCCCGGACATTTCTTGATCTTTTTCGGAACGTGAGATTTTACCAGAACGCAATATCATACACACTCAAACCAAGAACAAAGATTAACAAACAAGTTGATGTTTAACGCCTTTTTGTGTTTTCTTTTTGTTTTCCCTTTCTTTTTTTTCTTTCTAATTAAAATGTAATAACATACACACTCAAACCATTAGCAAAGATTAACAAACAAGTTGATGTTTAACGCCTTTTTTGTTTTCTTTTGGTTTTCCCCTTTTTTTTCTTTTTTTTCTAATCTAATGTTCACACCACAGGAGGGACCTTAGTTGCAATATTGATTTTCGCCGTGTGATCTAAGGACACTCGACTCACCACGAATGGGTTAACTATTTCTAGGGAACTTCAGTGGTACAACCAGCCCAGTGAACGAAGAGGGAATCCTTCGATGTCGGGGACTTACGGAGGTCCCAGTGGAGGAGATCCTAGTCCGTCGAGAGGAATTCCCGACGGAGAGTCCTTCCTTCACCAGGAAAAGGTGATCCTAAAAAATGGAACAAAAGAAATAAAAATAAAAGGGAGATGATATGCAATGCAGTGCTGAATTTAACAGGAGATATATAAACAGACAACAAATATATGCAATAAAAGAAATTAAACAAACATCACAACACTCCTTTTCTACAATGATAAGAATCTCTTCAGACTTCAAGAGGACTCTGGAGTAATGCACGTAGTGCATGAGGGGTGAAATTGGAATGCCAAGAGTGATAGCGGGAACACAAATATAGCGCACGTGGGCGCAATCAGGAGGGGCACACGTGGGTGCCAAGTGGAGGGGGTGCTACTGAGAGCACAAATGTAGCGCACGAGGGCGCAATCAGGAGGGGCACACGTGGGTGCAGAGTGGAGGGGCACGCTTGGGTGCCGAGTGGAGGGGCACGCGTGGGTGCCGAGTGGAGGGGCACACGTGGGTGCCGAGTGGAGGGGCACACGTGGGTGCCGAGTGGAGGGGCACACGTGGGTGCCGAGTGGAGGGCTAATGGGAGCACGAATGTGGCGCACGCGGGCGCAATCAGGAGGGGCACACGTGGGTGCCGAATGGAGGGGCACACGTGGGTGCCGAGTGGAGGGGCACACGTGGGTGCCGAATGGAGGGGCACGCGTGGGTGCCGAATGGAGGGGCACACGTGGGTGCCGAAAATATGTGGGTAACCAGAGGAAACAAAAGATGTCCCACCGTGATCGCCAAAAAGGTGTAGACGGCAAAAGAGGCGTCGTCCACCCTCGGGGGAAAGAAACAATGATGCAAAGTAATGATGAAAAGGTGATTGCCAGAGAGATGGAGACGGCAAGGGACGTCCACCCTCGTCTGTCCTAAGAGATGGAAATGACGAAATCAACTCAAGAAGAGAAAGAAAATAAAGGAGAGAAAAAAAAGAAGGATGCGAAACGAACTCCGGTACATGGAGGAGATAGGGGTCGGAAGACCCTCTCACGTAAACTGACCCCTTCCCAGTAAGCGTGACTTACCGTTCCACGAGTAGTTTTTCATATACCGGAAAATCCGAGAATCTAAGTAACGGAAATGGGGAGGCAAGAAGACTCAGAAATTGCAACGGAATATCATTCTCCAGACAATTACAAGGACAATACGAACCAAGACGCACCACCACAGGACATTGGTCTTTGTGGGGTTCTAACAGCAATATAATACCTATCAACAATAATGAATATATATGTACATATTAAGACCACCGCAAGACATTGGCCTTACGGGATTTTATTGCAGCATAAATAATAAATATTATATGTACACACGTAAGACCACCGCGAGGTATTACTCTCCGCGGGGTTTCGACATAAATTGAAGGAATAAAACGACAGAATGAAAAGGCGTCGCGAGGAATTACTTCCGTCACGTGCACCTTCGCGAGGAATTACTTCCGTCGCAGGGTTTAGACAGAAATTGAAAGAATAAAATGACAGAATGAAAAAGGCTTCGCGAGGAATGACTTCCGTCACGTACACCTTCGCGAGGAATTACTTCCGTCGCAGGGTTTAGACAGAAATCAAAGGAATAAAATGACAAAATAAAAAGGCTTCGCGAGGAATGACTTCCGTCACGTACACCTTCGCGAGGAATGACTTCCGCCGCAAGGTTTAGACAGGAATTAAAGGAATAAAATGACAGAATATAAAAAAAAAAGCTTCGCGAGGAATGACTTCCGTCACGTACACCTTCGTGAGGAATGACTTCCGTCGCAGAAATTAAAGGAATAAAATGACAGAATAATAAAAAAAAGGCTTCGCGAGGAATGACTTCCGTCACGTACACCTTCGCGATGAATGACCTCCGTCGCAGGATTTAAACAAAAGGGAAAATTGACAGGAAAGAAAGGGGGAAGGGGATGTGATCGCCAGGGGCTGAGAGCCCCACAGGAAATGTCCTGATCGCGTTCGCCGCCGAAGCGGGAGCAGTGCGGGTCCTCTCCTCCTCTTCCGTCGGCCGGTCGACGAAGAGGGCCTTCTTTGGTTACCCTGATTTTATTATTCTTTTTTGTTTTGTTTTATCTTAGTTATTATATTTTTTTTGGGGGGGGGGGGTTTGTTACTTTTATTATTTTTTTATATTTTTTATGTCTTTAGTGAGACGTGAGAAGATGAAGAAAGAAACCGAGAGGTAGATGATAGAATAAGATAATGTGATATAAGAAAAAAAACCACTAAGAAAAATATAAGTAGAGTGAGAGACGTATTCTAGACAAAACAGAAGAGAACGGAAATGAAGATTTAATGATATATGATAACAACAAGAGAGGGAGATAGACTTATTGTTAAACGAAACGTAAAGGAGGATGAAGATGGAAATTTAACAACAAATAATAATGATGAAGGAAAGAATTAGGATAGATGAGAGAGACAATAGCCGGGTACCTCAAAAGGAGGGATGACCTCCTACTCTTTTGGTTGACGGAAGAAGCGGGATCTCCAACTGGTTAACCCTGCACGGAAAACAAATGAAGAGAAACAACAACGAGATAAGGACGACGGTGGTGTAGCATCAATTTGTTAGAAACTGATATTGAGAATAGCATAAGAGAACACTAACCTGGTTGGTAGTATTTAAAAACCCCTTTTAGACATGAAAAGGTAGGTAGACGATATGATGAATGAACAAAGAGGGGTCTCTCAGGAAGAGAGACACTATGTGAACGACAAGTAATGCATGCATATGTAACTAACTGAATGAAAACCAGAGAACAAGGGGGAGAAAACTTATTCAGAGATGGATGATGGGCTTTGGATGAGCTTCTCCGGCAAGGTGAGGATGAACCAGGCACGCAGCACAGCAGAACGACTGCTTTAAAGTCTCTTTTCCACTTTAAATCAACACGTGCATACGTTCACAGACACGTACCCGGCGACGGCGGGAGCGGCCGGTGCAGAGGCGGGAGGCGGCCGACGGCGAGGCCGGAGGCGGCCGGAGGCGAGGGCGCTGCGGGCGGAGGATGGCGCGGAGGTGGCCCGGAGCGACGGCGCAGGCGGGACCAGAGGCGGGGGCCGGCTAGAGCGGCGGGGCTGGAGGCGGTGGGAGCGGCGCAGGCGGGGCCGAAGGCGGCCGCGGGCGGAGACGGAGCCGGAGGCGGAGCGACCGGAGGTGGTGGCCGCGGGGGGGTGCGTGCAGGCGGCCGGAGGCGAGCGGGTGCACTGCGGGCGGGCGACGGCGTGCGAGCAGGGGTGCCGGAGCACGTCTGCAGCGGTCCGGTGGCGGGAGTGGCGGTCGAGGCGGGCCGGAGGCAGGAGTGGCGTCGGAGGCGGGAGTGGCACGGTGGTTGGAGGGGCGTCGGAGGCGGAGGCGGCGTCGGAGGCGGTGCCGCAGCGGACCGTTGCGGCCGCGCAGTTCAAAGGGGGGCACGGGCGACGAGGCCCCCCCTTGCGAACTCAAAAATTTTTTTTTTTTAAATTTTCCTTTACACGAAAGAGAGAGAGAGAGAGAGAGAGAGAGATTGAGGGAAAGAAAAGAAAATGGAGAGAGAGGGAGAGCAGAGAGATGGAGAGGGAGAGAGGAAGACGAGAGTGAGAGGGGGGGCAGAGGGATGGTGGCCGGTTGCAGGTGGGGAGAGGAGGGATGGCTGTTGTTGGGAGAAAAGAAAGGGAGGGTGGAGGTGGACGTCGTGGGAGTGCTGCGATGGTGGGTTAGCAAGGGTAGGAGGTGGGAGCGTAGTCGCGGTTGAGCACGGGGGTAGTGGCAAGGTGGACGCGGCTGGAGGTGGAACTTAGCAGGGAATGGGAAAAGAGAGGAGGGAGGGGACGGTGGAGGTGGTTGTCGTGAGGAGGAGGATGGCTGGAGGTCCAGGGGGTTGAGAGGGTGGAGAGTGTGTGTGGTGGGTGGAGGGAGAGAGGTCGACTGTGGGGGGGCTGCGATGGTGTTAGCAGAGGAAGGGGGTGTGTGTGTATTCCAGGGGCTTCCGATGGGGTGGTGGGTTACTGAGGAGCTGAGAAGGGGAGAGAAAGAGAGAGTGTTAAAGAGAGGGGGCAAGATCCTAGAGACCCGGGAGGGGAGTGAGGAAATAAATTATGTAATAAAAGATGGGGCCATATCCATTAAATTTTATTTATTTTTTAGAACAAAAGTGGGCCAAGCCCATTAGCACACATCTATATATATATATATTATTTTTGAATAGGAATGGGCCAAACCCATTAGCACAAATGTTTTCTTTTGGTATAT